>CAUYUJ010021276.1:76986-121245 GCA_963575745.1 Prorocentrum cordatum
CCATGGATGTGGCCGGCGCGCTGGAGAGAGCACCTTTTTCAATCAGGGATGTGGCTGGCGCTCACAGGCGACAGCACCACTTCCGTTCAGGGATATGGCCAGCGCTCCAGCGACCGCACCATTCGCCACCTTCCCCCCGATTCCGAGGGAGTCCTGTGTCTGCTCATCTTTGGGTCAGGGTATCTTTGTGCACAGAGTTGCGAGGCTGTCTCAGGCAAAACTGGCTGGACAACCTCGCGCGCAGCATCTCAGAAGCCATAATTGCGAGGATGTCTCAGGCAAAACTGGCTGGATAAATTCAGGTCAGGACATGCCATCCCCGAGCCCCGAGCTCAGAGTTGCGAGGGTGTCGCAGGGGAAAGTGGCCAGACGCTGAGGAACGAGGAGAAGGCTGAAGGCTGCAGAAAGAGGAGGCCTCAAAAGAAGGTTTGGGTAAGATTGCGCCTGGAGAGCCCCCCCGACAAACCCCCGAACAACCCAGTGAACAATCCCCGGACAATCCGACGTGCGGGGAAAAGGCTTGTCCTTCTATTGGGGGTCGCCAGTGGCTCGCTTCTCTCGGACCACCTGAAATCAGGGCATCTCTGAGACCAAGTTTGCGAGAACGGACCACCTCGTGGGCGGCATCTCCGAACCCAGACTTACAAGGATATCGCATGCGATACCGGGCGGAACGCCTCAGATCTGGGCATGCGTGAGCCCAGCGCTGCGAGGATGTCTCAAGCGAAACTGGCAAGATAACCTCCTCATTCTGAGCATGTCTCTGTGCGTTGGTATCGCGGCTGGAACTAGCTTCTACAACTACACACGACTACAGCCAGCCACGCTTCGTGGGGAACAGTGATCAATGAGGATGTGCGAGCGGGAGCAGGAGGACGTGAGAGGCGAAACGCCCGAGGCGTGCGTGCTCCTACGGGGGGCACGCCCGTGCCCATTAGGACATGGCGTGGAGGCCGTGGCCTCTGACATGTGAAACATAGGCGGACTCACGTGATAACGACCACTCAGTGCTCCCAGCCGCTGATAACCACAGCAGGTCGTTTGTGCTGTTGTGTTGGTGTTGTCGTGGTTGGGTCGCCGCCCGGATCTGCTCCTGCCTGGTGTCGGTGTCGCAGCGGTGCCCGTCCAATGTGTGGAGAAACTTCCGGATGTCGTCGTCCCATCGTTTTTATTGCCCTCCTTGTTGCCATCGTCCTTGTTGTCAAGTGTTGAGATCCGGAGGGTGAAGAGCCACCGTATTTGCCCAGCGCCAGGCCATCCTTCGGTGCAGGTGGAGCACATCGGGTAGATCATGTTTCAACATCAATGTCTCTGCTCTCCGTGTACTCCTGCGGATGAAGTCGGGCCACAATTCGACGTCCTCGTTTTGCGTATTGCCCGGTTGCGTGCATTCGTCGTCGCGTGCATTCGTCGTCGGAGCGGGAGGACGTGAGAGAGGAGGAACGAACAAGAGGGGAAGGAGGAGAGAGGAGCCCTTTCCAGCTGGTTTTTGCCTGGCTACGCCATGCTTCTGATGATATGGATGATTGAGGCATGTGCGTGCCCTGGCAAACCAGCACGGCCCAGACAACCCCTCGGACAACCCCGCGAGGAACCAAACTACCCCCTCCAGACAACCCCTTCCGGACAACCTTCACAGGTTTTCCCCATACAACATAGTACTTTGATGTAAAGCGTTATTGCTCTTATAATTTGTATCAATCCTCCTCCTCCTCCTCCTCCTCCTCCTCCTCCTCCACCTCCTCTTCGTCCTCCCCCTCCTCCTCCTCCTCCTCCTCCTCCTCCTCCTCCTCCTCCTCGTCCTCCCCCTCCTCCTCCTCCTCCTCCTCCTCCTCCTCCTCCTCCTACTCTTCCTGTTCCTGTTCATCCTCCTCCTCCTCCACCTCCTCCTCATCATCATCACCATAATCCTCAACCTCATCCTCATCCTCATCCTTATCATCCTCGTCCTCCACTTCCTCCTCCCCTTCCCCCCACTGCTCTTCTCCTCCTCAACCCTCCTCCTCCTGCTTCTGTCACGCGGGGGATCAGGATCCTCTCGCTACCCATGGGTCTCGTCTCCCTGCAATTTGGAATCAATCTTTCCACCTAGCCATACCGCGCTCTGTGGTCCGTCCTGCTGAACACACCCCACCCTTCCTGCGATACGGAAAATCCGCCGGCCCCCTTGTGGGGCCACCAGGCTGTAGGCGCGGGTTCGCAGTTTCCAGTACCAGTTGTAGCTTGTAGTTTCCAATGTTACAGTTCTGTTTCTTGCTGGTTACTATAACTAGTTGATTGACCGCGCGAAGATTTTTTAGCACCCCCTGGGCGCGTTGTCTGAATTGCTGGGGGGGCTCGAAATCAACACCCCTCACGCAGATCCGCGGTGTCAGGGTCCAAAAACACAAGGGATTTGCCACATTTCTGAAATTCGGTGCCACCCCTCACGCAGATCCGCGGGGTCAGGGTCCAAAAACACAAGAGGATTTGCCACATTTCTGAAATTCGGTGCCACCCCTCACGCAGATCCGCGGGGTCAGGGTCCAAAAACACATGGGATTTGCCACATTTCTGAAATTCGGTGCCACCCCTCACGCAGATCCGCGGGGTCAGGGTCCAAAAACACAGGGATTTGCCACATTTCTGAAATTCGGTGCCACCCCTCACGCAGATCCGCGGGGTCAGGGTCCAAAAACACAGGGGATTTGCCACATTTCTGAAATTCGGTGCCACCCCTCACGCAGATCCGCGGGGTCAGGGTCCAAAAACACATGGGATTTGCCACATTTCTGAAATTCGGTGCCACCCCTCACGCAGATCCGCGGGGTCAGGGTCCAAAAACACATGGGATTTGCCACATTTCTGAAATTCGGTGCCACCCCTCACGCACATCCATCGCAAGGCGTGGTAACCCAAACTGCGAGTACTCCCTCGGCCCTTTAATCCCAAGGTGTGGCAACCAAGCTCGTAAACCATACACGTCTTACCAATCGCCCGGTGTGGTAACCCCTCTTGTGATCAGTTGGTTTTGCCGATTGCGAATCGGCCTCGCATGAAGTTCCGATACTGCTGCGCGACAGCGCCAAAGCCTCATGACTTAGCTCTTCCAGGGCCCATTCTCCGAGAGAGGGGGCCGGCGGCAGGGGGCGAAGCCCTTACGGATTATCGTGGGATCGCGGATCCTGAAGGTAGCTCAAGCAGCCAGGGGCGCTAAGAGCAAAACGGCCGCGGGGAGTTCGGGCGAGGGGCACTGCGCCATGCAGGGAAAGAGCGGAAGCATGCTAGACCCCAGGGGATCGACGGGAATCAAGCTCCTCCTGTTTGGCGCACTCGGCGGCCAGGGCGACGAACACAATGGTTCAATCACTGCTTCAGTATGCGGAGCACTAGTTTGCCGCGGCAAGCGGGCCTGGCGGGTGATCGGCTCGCTCCGGCGTGCCATCAGGCTGCCTCTGGGCATTAAACGGCTGCCTTTTTCACGACCCTGCGGGTGAGTCCCAATAATTCGGCGAAGGCAGCACCATCATCAAAAATGCGAGGTTGCATTTTGAGAAGTGATCGCTACCACCGCATACTGGGGCGGAAACTTCACGGAAGCTTCACGGAAGCAACGGGTCATATCTGAAAGAACTGCCAGCAATGCGGACTTGCGTACTCTTCCTGCCAAACTCGCTCGACTAAGCGATATTGCGCTTGACGCTGCGATCAACTCTCGAACACATCTACAACTACACACAACCAAACTGCACCTTGTTGCGGGGACCAGGGGTGGCAATCATAATTCGATTTGGCGCGTCGGACAGTCTGGGTGGACGGCACCGCCTCACGACCTACGATGGAAGGCGATGGTCGCGAGCGACGACGTTGCGGGCCAAGCGTGGAGGCGATCGCCATGTTTCACGGCGAGGCGAGGCGGCAACCGCAAGAAAAATCATAGCACGAACACGCGCTTCACCCTCGGACGGGAAATCCGGCACGAAGAAGAACTCGAAATCGCGGGGGGTCGGATCGCGAATTTGCTGCCGGGGCACAGGCGGGGGAGGGAAGCGGGCCGCGCGAGGTCGAGGCCCCCAGGCATACGGCTGGGTTCGCTGAACCAGGGGATGTGGGATGTCGGTGGGAAGCGGCCCAGGGGATAGGGCCTCGGCGACGGGCAGCGCGGGCAGCCGATGCTTCGCGAAACGGGGACACGCACAGGGCGCGGCACACGTTGGGAGCGCGAGCGGCGGCGCCCGACATGCACCCCGCCCCGCTGGCTAGGTGTAGTTCTACGAGTGCAGTTCTGAACGCGCAGGGTGTCTCGCGCGGAGCGAACGCGCGCAGACCGGCACCTAGCGAAAGGGGCGGGGCACAGGTCGGGTGCGTCGTCGCGCCCCGCCCGCAGAGTCAGGGAGGCAACGGCCGCTGAGCCGCCTGCCGGCCTCCGGGCGGAAGTGTCTGAACGTCCCGGGGCTTCCCGAGGGAATTCCACCCGCGACCTCCGCCCACATCGCCCCCCCTATCAGAGCATCTCGCCTGGTCACTATGTTCTCCATTCTCGGCCGCTGATTTGCCCTCGACCCCCCCCGTTCCTCCTCTACCTGCCGCCCTCCATTTCCCCGGGCGTTCCCCAATTGCCCCTGGCCCCTGCGCGGCGGCAAACGCCCGCGCCCCCCCGCAGCTGAAAGACTCACCTTGCGCTCATCCTCCAATCCGCCCTTGGGGCGCAAGTCTTGATTCCACACTGACACTGGCAATCGAAGTCGAGGCCCCGGGAAATCCGACAAGCTCGATCGGCCCCTCGGATGGCGGGCGAACCAACGCGTAAGACGATGTCGCAAAAGTAAGTTTGGAATGTGGGGATCCGCGCAAAGAAGCTAATCCACTCGCACAACGTGTTGTTCTGCGCCTGTCCGAAACTCTAGCAACTCTAGCATGCGGCAGCGTATAGATGATCCCCCGCCCGTTCTCCAAACCACGCTCGATGCCGCAGAGAAAACGGCTCATATCTGCTCGACCATAACGCTTTAGCCACGAGCAGTGCTTCGGCGGTCCTTGCACATCGCGTAGACATTGCTCCGGTTGCGGCGATCCCCATGTCGTGGCCCGCCATCGCGCATTCGCTGACCTAGGCAAGGTCGACCGTCGGCGCGCTGCCATCGTGGGCAACGGTGCTTGCACTCGACGTGCTGCTGGTCGTCATTGTACTCGGCGGCGCCGATGATGAGATAGAAGCTGGCCTCGGCGGCGGCGGCGGCGGCGGCCGCGAAGGGCCTGTCGGCGGCACGCGGCAATGAACTGCTGCACTCGCTGCAGCCCGCGCGGCTAATGCTGCCGGGGCGGCGTCGTTGTCTGGCGCGGAAGCCATTCCCGCGGCTGCGGCCAAAGGCAGCGGCGCGGCCAATGATGGCGCTGAAGACGACGAGGCGCGCATGGACTCAGGGATCGTCGGAAGGTCACTGATGCGGCCCGGCGAGCGATTCTCAGCTCCACGGCGCCATGTAGTCGCAGGCATCCACCCCTGGTCAGGCTCTGGAAACTCCGGCGGGCATCCGCAGAAGGACCACTTGTGGCATCAGTCGATCTGCCTCCAGCGGAGCACCCGGACATGCTCGGCGGCGAGCCCGACGACGACGAGCACGCCCGGGACCGGGGCGCGCCCATCCGTCGGCGCTGGCGGCGACGGGGGCGGCGCAGCCGCGATGTTGCCCTTCGCGCGGCTGAGGCGCGCCATCTGCACTGCGGCGAGCGCGGCCGCGCGCGGCCGCCTCGCCCCGCAGCTGCCCTTAATGGAAGAGCCGAGCAGCACGTCGGCCGCCATCGCCATGGCGGCGAGGGCGTCCGCGACCATGGGCCAGGCGACTGCAGGGCACTGGAGAACAAGTGACCTCCTGGGTCGCGGAGGCGACGACGCGGAAGCACCTGCCGGACGACTGGCCGACGTCGAACATGGCGCGGCTGACGAGGCCCCGTCGCTGCGCGCCCCGCCTGGGCGCTGCGGGCTGAGCTCGCCGATGGCGGCGCGATTTTCTCCGGGTCGCAGGCCTCCGCGAGCGGCGCGCGGAACCAAGCGCAAATCTCGTCGCACCCCAGCGCCGCATGCCCCGCGGCGGCGAGGGCGGGCACCGCCGACCGCTCGACCGCGCCCGAATGCCAGGCCACAGGCAAGCAGCGGACCCCGCCCACGCTAGGAAACGCGGGGTCGCTGAAGCACGCGGCGAAGCGGGACTTCAGGTGGACGAAATCCCACCACACGTGGGCCACGGTCTCGCCCAGCGTCTCGGCTCCGCCACGGCGGCGCCAGTGGCGCGGCGAGCTGCAGACCTCACGGGGCAGGCGATATCTACCCGGCCTGGACTGCGAGCCACCGCAGCTGGCCCAGGGCGCGGCGGCAGCTCGACACCGCGCCCGGCGGGATGCGGTCGTCGGGCCGCCCAGTCGGGCCGACACTGCCGCCGGCGAGCTCGACGCAGTCGACTCGGGGCGCCGCAGTAGCCTGCGCGGCACGCATCTCTATGTTCATTGCTGAGCTGGGGCGGCCGCAGCACTCGAGCAGGACCGCCCCGGCATTCCTAGAGTCCTACTACGAAATGTTCATAGAGCCCAGAAATGTTCTAAGAACCAAAAACAATGTTCATAAAACATAAACCCGATGCGTTAAAACAAGACAGACTCCGCCAGAAATGCTGGAATAATATGTTGTGGAACCCACCAGAGGTTATGTGAACATTGATTGGTAGGACTATAGGCGAGCCAGGGCGCGGCCCCATTCGGTTCTCCTGAGGCGAAGCTTCCTCCGCAGGGAGCCGACGGCATCCCCCCGGGCGCTGGGCGAGGCGCGACGCGCTATGAGGAAGTCGCCCGCGCGGGGGTGGGCCGCGCCAGCGAGCCCGCGCTCGACGCAGCAACGCAGAGGCCCCTCACGAGATTGCTCTCGACGAGGCCGCGCTCGCCGAACGCAACCCGGGCCGAGACGCGCCACTAGCGCCCTGCATCTCGGGCGCCGTAGATGGCCCCCGCGGCCGCTGCGACCTCGCTGGGCGAAGTCGCAGGCGGCGGGCTTTTCATCGGCATCTTCAAATGCAGAAGCCCGTCGACATTGCCCGCTGCAGGCGGGCCACCATGGCGTCGCACGACGCGAAGTCCCAGCCCTCCTGCGCAGCGGCGGCCAGCGCCGGGCACAGGGTGCCCCGAGATCCTACAGACGCACTCGGGCGGATCTGCGCCTCGTCCTCTCGACCGCCGTGGACCGCCAAGCGGGCCTTCACGGGGCGCGGCCCCTTGCCGGCGAGCACCCGGCGCGCGCCCGCTCGTCGCTGCCCGGGGCGCCTGCGCGGCAGCTCCAGATCCTTGGCAGCGAGCATACTGTAGGCGCCGAACTTGGCCCCCCTGGGCCACTCGAGCTCCGCGGCAGTTTCCGCGAGCTTCTTGCTGCCGACGCCGCGGGCGTCGCGGCGCAGCGCCCTCGACGCGGCGCTGCATGCTCGCGAGAGTCGCCTCGCGCGGCTTGGGCGACGCGGCGGCGTGCTCGACGCGGCCCTTGAGGTAGCTGTCGAGGTAGAGGTCCACATCGAAGGCCCCCTTCTGGCTCCTTCGCGAGGTAGCGCGGCGCGCCGTCGATCACCTGCCTCGACGGCCTGCGCGCGCCGCACCTCGGACCCGAACCGGCCCCGCTCCGCGGCGCGAGGAGCGCCCTCCAGCGCTGACTAGCGCTGGGCCGTCGACGCCGGCTGGCCGCGAGCGCCCGCTGGCCGTCGTTCATAGGCCACGCGGCGGCAGTCGGTCGCGCCGATCTGATCAGCGACCACCTCGGATTCTGAGCTGTCTGAGGCCGCGCCGTCGTAGACTCGGCCCCAGCGCCAGGGGGGCAGCTGGTTCGGCCAGCGCAACTTGCTCAGCGGCGGCCCGCGCCAACGCCTTGTCGTCGTTGAACCCGAACTGGCGCGGACACCGATGGCAGGTGCCCCCCCGAAGGGGGCCGCGCCGAGCCGAGCCCGCGCCTGCCCCCCCCGCTCGAGGCGGACGGAACGTCGCCCTGCTTCCTGGCGAGCCACTCGCGGCAGGCGCGCGCCCCCTGGCCGGCGGCAGACTCGCGGACACGGCCGCAATTGCGCCGCAGCGCCGCCGGCGGCCCCGCCGGGGTCGGCAACGCAGGGGTAGCGCTTGGTAGCGAGCGCCTGCAGCGCTTCGCTGAGGACTTGGGCAATTCTGGGAAGGTGCTATCTGGGCCGCGCGTCGGATCGCCTCATCCATCACTGGAAGCGGCGGTTGTCCTCATCCGCCCCCCCCCCCCCCGGAGGTTGCGGCCCGCGCCCGAGCGGGCGGCTGCAATCGCGGAGCGGCGCGCCTAGCGGCAGCCAGCGGCGGCTGGCGGAGCCAGGCTGGACAACGCTTGGTCCCGTGGCATGATCACCGCGGCCGTCGCGCGGCACGGGCGCCCGCGCCTGGCCCCGCCGTCTTCGAGCGATGGCTGACCCGGGCATTGGCCGAGGCTTGGAGCCCGACGATGATAGCGGGCCCGTGCCACTGAAGCGCCCGCCCCATCGTCGGGGCGCCGTTCCCTCTCCAGTAGCGCCTAGTCGCCGACCCAGCAGACGCCGGACGCGCGCCGAGCGCCGTCGGCGCGCGACCGAGAGAGCAAAGCCCTCTCTCTCTCTCTCTCTCTCTCTCTCTCTCTCTCTCTCTATATATATATATATCCGAGAGAGAGAGAGAGAGAGAGAGAACGATTGAACCAAAGGTGCTGGATGGCACCCCGCACGGTTTTCGCGATGGCGATCCTCTCGGAGAATGCCCTGTCCAATACTAGTCGTTCGTGAGGCGACAAGCGTCCAGCATTGTCCTGGGGTCTGCAGGGCGTTCGTAGGCCGTGGCCGAAGATCCATTGCGATGGCGAGTGCCCCGACGAGTTCACGCGGCTGTTCATGGCCCAGCAAACGAGTGCCATCATCCATTGCACCATGTGGCCTTGCTCGGGCCTGTCGAACCAGATGCTGGACAGGTCGGCCAACTTCCGGACATGCGACTTGAATGGACTACCATGGCATTAGACCGTGGCTCTTTGCTCCGGCGCGGCTCCTGCAGTGGCCTCAGCTTGCAGCCCATGTCCTCGAGCTCCTTCGAGAACTCACGCTCGGACTCCCCTCCTCCATCGAAGATGACCCGCATGGGGTACTCCGGATGGTGTCATCCATACTTGAAGGAGTCGTGCGAATAGAACGGACGAGCGCCTCCCAGCGACGGCCCCGCCCATGGCGAAGCCCGAGACCAAGTCAGCGACGTGGATGAATATCAGCTGGTTCCAAGCGCAGTCGGCCATCATGAAGACATCGACGCCGATGGAGAGGATGGAATCTCGATCCAGCCGGATCCGCCCAGATATTTGAGCTGGTTGCCGCCAAAGCGCAGCGCACACTTCGAAGTGGAGGTTAATCGTTTCCTCAACTGCTCGTTAAAATCTTCCCGTGATCCGAACCGTTCGGGCCAGCGAGTCGTTGGACGGGTACCCCGCATCGACGTGGTGGATGCTGCATCACGGCGGACTTCGGGGTCCGCTCTTCCGCCGCGGCCACTGGCGACTCCAAAGGTGCCGCGGCCATCTGCGGCGACTTTCTCGCGGCAGAGGTTGGGTTGGCCCCGCGTGGCGGTCCCGGGCTGGGTCGCCTCCGCTGCTTGGCCCACGTCTGCGCCAGCTTGCCACTGCAGTTGTGCGCCTCGCGTCCTCGAACTTCGACGCGTCGGTGCTTGCGACCACAGAAACCCGCGCAGGAACGGCTTCTGAATGGGACCCCCGCGCTGGCTCACGAGCCTGAAAGCGCAGCCGTCGATAGCAACCGCTCTCGGCAACTCCCTTGTGTGAGCCGCTCGGACACAGAGCTCCTGCTGGGGCCCCAGTCTCGGCAGTAGCGAGGCCGCCCGGAGGGAACGGCGACCTGAGCCCCGAACTCCTGGCGTTACCGCGCAGTGGCGTCCAGAGGAAGAGACTGACCACGTCCCCCGAGCCCTTCCTCTTGGCGGCGAGCCCGTCCTTGTGGCTCGGATTCTCGAAGAGGCGTGCAGGGGGAAGCGGCATGGATCCGCGCGCTCTCCTGGGCGTAGGATCTGGCGGATGCGATCCTCAGTCTCGTTGACCGCGACGGCCCAGCACAGGTCGTAGCCAGGAAGACCGAGTCGCACTGCTGCTCCTGCCTTCCTTCTCCGTGCGACTTTCTCCGATGACACCGATACATCGCCGATGGACGTCGGCGGTGCACCGGTGCCATCGGAGAAACTCGGGCGACTCCACATCAAGCCGCATCGCCGATGCACCGGCGATGCGGCGCGATCGTCTAAGGCCGTCGGCTCCGGCCCGATTTGGGGGGCCAGTTTCTCGGCTCGTGCAGGCGCTGACGTGCCCGGGCATTCGGCATCCTGGTTGTTCACGCCATGTCTCCTTCCTTGGAGCTCCGGACCGCACCAGGTCGTCACCCCGAGTTGTCTTCAGACGCTCCAGGGGCCTGGCGACAGCCCCTGGAGGCCAAAAGTAGAGGCCTCCTGGATGGGGTCCGAGTAGATGGGGTCGGAGGATCGCGCAGCATCGCCAATGCATCGCCGACGTCGGCGATGCATCGGCACCTTCGGCCAGTCTGCTCGGACCCCATCTGGCAGGCCTAGAGAAAGTGCCAGGTCGGGCGCGCCCCCCAACAGGCGCGGACATTGTAGAAAAAACAAATACATACCAAGAAGATGTTCAAAAATGCCTCCAAAAAAAAGTTTAAACAAAATCGTCCTCATTTTTCACTATCTTTGAATTTTCCTCCTGTAGAGGGACACGCCCGACTTACAGAAAGTGGCCCACCCACCCACCCACCTGTGATCTTCTCACGACGCGAGGAGGTCAGGGCCTGTCTGCAGGAGCCCAAACGGCGCGTGGAGTGCGGTGCGCTCGGGGTCGCCAGGGGCTCCAGCGTCATCGGCAGAGGCTGCGGCAGCCCAGAAATCTAGCGTCTCCGAAAAAATCGAGACGGATGTTCTTCATCGGTTTCGGCCTCCCAGGGCCCATACTGCGAACCGGGACCGTCAAAAAACACTGAGGATGAAAAGCCAGTCCCAGGGTCCCAGGGAAGCAGACGAGAGGGCGGGGGCCTCTCGAAGACATCGAGACGCCAGATGTCTGGGAACACGAGCTTCCAGAGGTCCGCGCGGATTCGCTGGATCGGCGCTGGACTCCCTCCCTGGCGCGCGAAGCGCGCCAGGGCAGCGCCGGAGGCACCGCCAGGGGGCCCCAGCGCCGATCCGAATCTGGGCCTGTCTGTCTGTCATGCCATACGCCGAAGCGCGTGGGCGAAGGAAAATACTGCCCGCCTGATATCTCCGCTTTGCGAAGGCGACAGTGCCTTTGCGGCCTCTTAGTCTACATCGACAGCAGCTGGAGGGGGAGGGGGGGAGGAGGAGGAGCAGCAGGAGGGGAATGAGCAAAATCACATACAGTGGGGGCCCGACCACAAGAAACCTCCCACGAGAAGCCCAACCCGGAGACCCCAGGACGCCCATTGATTTTTGGTGTGGGAGCGTCACGCTCTCCATCGCATAACCATCGAAACCCAAGAAACCCAGGGCACACTGGAGGCAAGCAGGGTGTCCCTTGGCATGGGCCCCCACTGCACGAAAAAAAATCGGGACGCCGGATGTCTGGGAGGCCGGCCCGGTGCTCCGCGGAGCCAGCGGGCGCGGGCCACGGCTCGAGGGCACTGTATCACAAAGGGCGCGGGCCCCGAGACGCGGGGCGCCGAGGAGGAGGAGGCCCTCTGGGCAGTGTGAGCTCAGCCAGAGGCCCTTTCCCAGACATGCTCGCGTCTCTACAGAAATACTCCACACTGGAATTTGCAGATGTCCTTCCAAGAGAAAAGTGCCATTACCTAGATGACTTGCAGATGCTCCTCTCGCCTAACGAATTAGAAATAGTTCATTGCGCAAAGCATTCATTCACGGCTATAGTCTACGATGGCGACCATGTTTCTCCGTTTTCGGCCTGTGGGGGGCCTCGCTGGGCCCCGGGACTGTGAGAGAAGGCGGCAGGATGCAAAAAACCGGTCCCGGGGAAAGGGTCCGGACCTCGGGGGACCGCGCGATGAAAACATCAGGGCACTGCAGGTCTGGGCTCCTAGCCTGAGGAGCCCCATCCTTCAGGGCCATGCTGCAGTTTCGCTCCAGGCGGCGGTCCCCGCGGGAATCTCGCCCACCTCTCCGGGGCCTGGTTTTCCTCCTGAATCGTTTCTGAAAGCCCCACGGCCGGGACACAGCCTCTCCATGAGCCCGAAGAAAGCGGCGACAAACCAGCCGTCGCGGTGGAATGGAACGGCCAGGACCGAGGGACTTCGAGCCGCTGACTGGCCTTGGGCTGCCTAGACATCCCAGGGCCTCCCCTAGGTCACCCAACTTCGCACGTCGCGCCCCGCGATGCGCGACGCGCGGAGACATTCGCGCCCTCGCACCCCCGCGCCGCCCCCCGCTGGAAACTATCGTCGAGACCTCGCGGGTGACCTGGCTCCTGCCTCCCCTGAGGTTCGACCTTGCGAAAGAGACATACAACATAGCGAGCCAGATCGATCTGTGGCGATGGACCCGAGCGAGCCCGCCCAATGTGAAAAATTGCGGCGCCCAGATCCCAGGGTCTGGCCCGGCCGGACCGCTGCGGGGGAACCAAAAGCATTTAGACGAACAAACGGGTACGGAAAAAATGGATACGATGCCCAGCAACAAATGTTGCCCGAAACCGAAAGCGGCCGCTGTTGGGCAAGCAGCCTTGTAGTCTCAAACGGACACCGCCCGCGGCGACACCGACAGCGAACCCTGCTCAGAATGGGCAACAAGAACCGCGTTGGGTCTTCGTGTCCATTCTTTCCGTACCACTTTCAATCGTGCCGAACCAGATCGGCCGCGCCTGTTCGGCGCCTGCCCGGCGGATCGTCGAACAGCGCGTCCAGCGCGTCGACGCTGACGCTCTCGGCCGGCGCCGCGGCGCCCGCCGAGGCGGCGCCTCCGCGGCGCCGCCCTCGCGGCCGATCGAACAGCGCGTCGAGCGCGTCGACGCTGCCTGCTGGCGCCGCGGCGGCCGTGGCGGCACCTCGCCCGCGCCGGCCCGGGGGCTGGTCAAAGAGTGCGCCCAGGGCGTCGGCGCTGCCGGTGCCGTGCCCGTCGCCAAGGTCGTCCAGGTCGTCCTGCCGAGCCGGACACGCGCGTGGCACGCCGCTGGGCTTCTCTGGGCTGTTGCGCTCCTCTAGTCCTCTTCCTCCTCCTCCTCCTCCTCCTCCTCCTCCTCCTCCTCCTCCTCCGTAGCCATTTTGGCTCGAGCGATCGCATGGCTCTGCCTCGCGCCTCTCCGCGCGCGATGGCGGCGCCTAGAGGGGCTCTCGCGGCAGCGGACGGCGCGGCACTGGTTGCCGCTGCGGTTCGGGCCGCGGCTGAGGCCAAGAGTCCTCGCCGCACGGTGGCGGCGGTAGCGCGCGCAGCTTGCGCGGCCGTGGCTTGGCCGCGCCGCCCGCGCCGCCGCCCGCCGCCCGCGCCGAGGCTGCTCATGGTGAAGATGCTGCGGCGCCAGCTCGCCCGCCTTCCGAGGCGAAGCTGGAGCGGCGCAAGCGCCGCCGTCGGGCCCTGGCGGCCAGGCGGCGGGCGACGGCGGCTGGTGGTGCTGGAGCTGCAGGCACGCCCGCGCCCGCGGCGGAGGCAGCAGCGGACGCCATGTTCGTGGAGGCGGAGACCTCGTCGCTCGACGACGCCTGGGCTGATGCGCCTACCTGCCCGTCGGCGCGACGGCGGAGGGCGCGGCTGGCCTGGGCTGCGGAGGCGGCGGAGGCGGCCTCGTGTGTGGCAGCTGGTGCTGCCGGGAGCTTGGCGGCGGGTGCTGCTGGCCCTGGGGAGGGTGCTGCCGCGGCGAAGGCGGAGCCAGTTTCTGGCGGAGCTGTCGCCGCGGGCATGCGCGACGTGGGAGATCAGGACGAACGCGCGGCGGTGTTCGCCGAGCTCGTGGACTGGTTCTCTGACCCGTCCGCTACCGAGGGCCTCTCCTTCCTCACGCTCGCCCAGCTGCGCGCCGTCGCGGTGCAAAAGCGGAAAGTGACGTGAGCGCTGGCCCCCGTGGGCCCCGCGGGCAGCACGTGTGCGTCACTGGGCGCGGTTGCTGTCCCGTGGGTGATCCCTCGGCGGCCCTTCCTCGGCGGTCGGCGGCACGTGTGCGCCACTGGGCGCGGTTTCCGTGCGGCCGTCAAGGCTCCGTATCCCTAGACGGCTTCGTGATGAACCTGGCCGCTCTCTGCATCGCTCCATTGCTCCTCCTCCTCCTCCTCCTCCTCCTCCTCCTCCTCCTCCTTCCTTCTCCTCCTCCTCCTCCTCCTCCTCTTCATCCTCCTCCTCCTCCTCCTCCTCCTCCTCCTCCTCCTCCTCCTCCTCCTCCTCCTCCTCCTCCTCCTCCTTCCCCTCCTCCTCCCTCCCCCTCCCGCTCCTCTGAGCTTTTCACGTCACTCGCTGCGCGGCTGGGCTCCTCGGCCTCGGCTCAACTCTGCGAGGCGGGGGCTGCTCGGCTGGCGCGTATGTGGATACATTTGGCCCCCACAGGGCCCTAACATGCCCATGCCCGCCCATGCCCGCCGCCTGCCAAAGCCCCCGAAGATCGATGCCCCAGGCAGCCGTCCTCGGAAAAATCCCCGCCTCGGACGCCCGTCGCCCCTTCCGAGCGAAAGGGCCCGTGCAGCTTGGCGCGGCCTACACACGGAAGCATCAGAAGCCCTGTGCAACAGACAGCCTCTGACGGTGGTGCGAGTTGGCGCACAGCGCAGAAAGTCTCAGAAAGGACACAATGGGAACCGACGGAAGAGGAGGAGTGGGAGGAATTGAGCAGGGACCGACCGTCCCGGCATTCCTATAGCCCTACCACGGAATGTTCTTGGAACCCAGGAATGTTCTAAGAACAAAAGCAATGTTCTTAGAACACAAGTCCGATGTGATATAACAACACAGACTCCGCCAGAAATGTTCTAAGAACATGTCGTGGAAACCACAAAAGGTTCTTAGAACATTGTTTGGTAGGGCTACCGGAGAGCCAGGACGCTTCGTCACTGCTTGAAGGAAAGGGAACCTCTGAACCGCCCGAGACATGGAAAAAATCGTTGCCGACGTGGCTCTCGGAGTCGCCACAGCCGCTGCCGGCCCAGGCCACGGTCCCGAGGGAAGCGGGAACTGACCTGTCCGCCCCTCACCACATCCCCCCTCCCCTGCCCCTCGTATCCTCCAATCCTTGCCTCCCCGCCAGCTCCCGCGCGGGTTCCCCCTCCGTGGACGTGACAGCTCGGAAAGTTGATCGTGGCAACTCTTACCCAGAGCAGCTAACAGCAGGCACAGTTCAAACGATCGACTACATCTGCGCTACGATCGTGACGTGCCGAGACGCGGAGGGAGTGACCTTCAGGAAGCGGAGGAGGGAACCAAGGCTGAGGCTACTGCTGACAACAAGTTCGCAGTGTGCCGGCTGCCCTCGCGCACGGGCGACCTCGAGAGTCGCACCGAGCACGGAAGGCAGCGGCAACCACCTGCAGCATCTCCTGCCTGACACCCCGCAGGAGGAGGAGGAGGAGGAGGAGGAGGAGGAGGAGGAGGAGGAGGGAGCGGAGGAGGAGGAGGAGGAGGAGGAGGAGGAGGAGGAGGAGGCCTGAGAGTTAACGTCGCCAGAGGGGGGCAAGAAATAGTCGGGAGGCTGTCCGAGGGGCCTCCAGAGCAGCCTTGGGGCGACGAGGGGGAGGCCATGGAGGCCCCAGAAGAGTCAACAGTGCCGTGGGCCGAGAGGGGGGTAAATCCAGGAGGGTGTCCCGGCCTGGGCCCCGGGCGCCCCAGGAGATTATGTGTATATATATATATATACACAGAGGGGGGGAGATACACATGCAAATACATCTACACATGAATAACATCACATACGATGAATGATACCTAAACATATGTGCGGATATATATATATATATATATATATATATATATATATACATACATATATAATAGTTATACTTATATATATATATATATATGTAGAAAGAGAGAGAGAGAGAGAGAGAGAGAGAGAGAGAGAGAGAGAGAGAGAGAGGGGGGGGCGCCTCGTGGGGCCTCTTGGGGGCCTCTTGGGGGCCTCTTGGGACCTCCTGAGAACGTCTCGGGGTGAATGCTCGGATTTTCGGTTCGTGTTACCCCTCTTGGGCCCCGCTTGGGGCTGTCTTGGGGCCCTCTCGGGCCCTGTTGGTCGCCTCTGGCGCCGTCTCGGGGTCCCCTTGGGCCGCCTTGGGGCCGTCTTCGAGGCCTCTGGGGCTGTCTTGGAGCGGACATTGGCGCCTGTTGGGCAGCCGTGGAGCGTCGGGAAGCTGAGAAGACGAGAACTCGACAATCCTTCAAAAACCTGTTGACAATTCATGAGTTTCGCCTCCTGGGGCTCCTTGGGAGGCATCTTGGAGGCCTCTTGGGGCGTCTTGGAGGCCTCTTGTACAATCCGGGGCTAATTCTGGGGAGGTCTCGGGCCGTCATTGGTCGTTTTCGCAGTCTGGAAGCGCCGTTTCTGGCGAACCGGGGCCGTCTTCGGGCGATCAGAGAAAGCCCCCAGGGCCCCCAGGACCCCCAGGCCCCCCATGCGCCGTCGAGCCCCGTGCCCTGGGCCCCCGGGCTTCGTGCCACGCGACATGTGTGTGTGTGTGTATATATATACATATAAATATATATACACACACACTTACACTAGTGAGATCCGGCGTGTGAACTACAAGGAGCCTCAGCAAGAGCTTCAACTCTGAGTCTAAGCAAAAGCTTCAGCTCTGCTTGGGGGGGTCGCCGGGGTGGCTCTGCCGGGAAAGGGGGGAGGGGGGGGGGCGGTCCTCCATCCGGCAGTTGCTTAATTATCTGCGCATCCCCAAAATGTTTCGGGGGGTACCAGGGCCCCACCCCCAGAACTCTCCCCTCGGAACCCTCCCCGGACCCCACTCGGGGAAGGGGGGGAGGGGGGGGGGGGCGGTCCCCCCTCTGGCGTTTTCTTCATGATTTGCGAATCCCCAAGATGTTCCGGGGGGCCCCAGGGACCCTCCTCAGGTCTATCCGTTACCGCCCCAGGGACCTTTCCCTCGGAACCCTCCCCAGACCCCCCCCGGGACAACTCCAGACACCCCCCCAGAGGGCACGTCAGCTCCAAAAAGCGTCCCGACGACTCCAAGAGCGCCCTCCCTCCCAACCAGCGTCCCCGACGACTCCAAGATCACCGAATCCGGAGCCCCCCGGATCGGCGGCAGAGGCCATTACAATAGATATATTTATATACTAGTGCGGACCCGTGGATTACATCCACGGAGCTCAGCGGATTCTGGCTTGTGCGCAAGCGCGCTGGATGTCGCGGCGCTGTTTGCTACCTCCGCAGATCCTGAACAGTACGCGGAGTGGCGCTCCTTTACCAAAGGGGGGCAATGCATTGTCGCGGGGGCGGGGGCGGCACGTTGCGCAAGCAGCGGGTGTCGAAGGGCGTCTGTACTCTTGGGGACCTCTTGGGACCCCTTCGACCGTCTTGGAGCCATGTTGGGGTGTCTTGGGGGCCCCTTGGACCGTCTTGGAGCCATAACAGGGTGTCTTGGGGGCCTCTTGTGGCGTCTTGGAAGCCTTTGGCCGTTTTGGGACTTCCCGGGGGACCTCTTGGGATCCTCTTGAAAGCCTCTTGGGGACCTCTTGGTGCTCTCGTGGGAGTGACGCTCTTGGGCCGTCTTGGGGCCCTCTTGGGCCTCTTGGCGCCCTCTTGGGAGCCTCCGGGGCCGTCTTGTGCCGTTCTTGGCTCGAGAAGCCGAGACTCTTAAATTCTTCAATAAGCTAAGGAAAATCAGCGATTTGGGCATTCTGAGACCCTTTTGGGGGTCCTCTTGGGGACCTCTTGGGCCGTCTTGGGGAACTTTTGGGACGCTCTGGGGGCCATCTGGAGCAATGTTGGAACGGTCTTGGACGGTCTTGGGGTCTCTTGGAGCGCTCCTGGGCCGTCTGGGGGGTATCTTGGGCCGTCTTGGGCGCTTCTTGGGTCGTCTGGGAACCCGAAAAGTCAGTTTTTGGCCCCCCGGGGGGATGTGTGGGCTGGGGGCCCCCTCCAACCCACTAGGCTCCTTTCGAATTGGTTTGACTGGCTGTTACATGTAATATCTTGACATTACATAAATAACATAGATTCATTAATACATATACATACGCGTATATATATATATGTAAACGTGGCCTGGCGGACATCCACCGCTGGGTTACGGGTCGCGCGCAGGCTCCAACAAAAAAAAATCTAGTGACGGGGGGGCCAAGCACCACTGTCGCGTGACAACAGGTGGTGATTCAGGACCCCCTGTCAAGAGACTACACGCCATAAGGTTGAATGCACAGGCCAATAAACAAATGCCCCCACCCTCGCCCCAGCCCCCTCCTCTCACCGGCGGGGCCTCATGGCACCATGTTGTGCTTGAGCGTTCAATGTCGGCAAGACGGACCCAGTGAACTTGAATTTCCTACGGGCGTCTCTGTAGGTCAGTCAGGCATCGCCGCAAGACTGACTTAAATCGTTTTGAACCCTTGCAAGTTCAAGCGAATAGGAGAAGGAGGAGAAGAGCAAAGGAAGGGAAGGGCTGGAGGCCGCCAGGAGGTCTGAACTTGATGGACCCCCGGAGAATGTGTCAAGAAGGGGTAAAGGGCGAATCCGCACAAAAACTGTCCCCAGACCCCTCCCCGGGCCCATCTGGTGCAAATTGTCATCCCGGATATGGTTTCGACGGTCTCAAACCCGAAAACGGCTCCCAGAAGCCGGAGAAGGCAAAAACCTTCTCGAACCCAGGACCTCGAACCTAGACCCCCCCCTTTCTTGCTCGCCAGAAACAATGCTAGTCCACCTCAGACCCCCAGCCGACTCCACAGGAAGGGAAAAAAGGAAAAGGGACGGGGACCAATCAGTCAATGACGCCGTGTCTGCACGACACATCGGCTGAAGCAGTGCCGCTGGCCGGACGCGTGTGTCCGCCATGGCACAAGGCAAGGGCAGTTCACAATCTGATGGCCCAGCGTTTGGCTGGTGGAAGAAAGTGACTGCCACGGCTTAAGCTGGGAGGGGGAGAGGACGAGGAGGAGGAGGAGGAGGAGGCGGAGGAGAAGGGGGGGATGGGCCAACTCCTTTCCTTCAGGGTATCTCAGAGCATGCTGGTCTTGATACATTAAATGATAGCGTGGCGCCAGGCCGCTGACATCTAGTAGCGTGGGTAAGAATTCTCTGGCGAAAAAAAGTATCGCTAGCTCGCTCTCTGGCGCGGCGGTAACAAGGGCAGGGAGGGGAGGGGCGCGAAGGGACGACGGAACACGAGGTGGAGGAGGACGGAGGATGCCCCTGATCGCCGAGAACGCTGGCGCTCTGACCACCGAGCCCCCATTCAATCGACGCCGGCCTCTTCCCCTCGGACCACGCAAGTCGGGTGGCTCGACTGTACAAGTTTTCAAGACTGCACGGCGGAGGTGCGACTCTAGCATCGTCGCGATTCTGCCAAACGTAAGAAGCTGCCGAACAACATGGGTTGGCTCAGCTGTGGTTCGCGCGCTCGTCACCGTACTTCTGCGCTCGTCACCCGTAAGATCATCGAATGTGGGATGCCCAATATCTGCCAGACGAACTGAACATGAAACGCGTCGAGCTTGTCCTGGTCGGCCTTCCTCAGGCAGAGCGTCTCGATGCCATAAGTTAACTTGCTGACGATAAGAGCGCGGAACAGTGTGATTCTGCGTGTCGGTGAGACGTTCGCGTGCCGCCACACTATTTTCAATTTCTGGAAGGCTGACCTTGCTTCCCAAATCCGTCTTGCAACGGCTGTGCCAGTGCCTCCATCAGCGCACACCAATCCACCCAGATACACTGCGGATGCGACTGGTTTCACTGGCACCTCCTCTGCTGTCAGGATGCCAGTGTCATGTCCAACTTACAGATGCAAAAGGCTTCGACCAGTTTGGTTCGAGACCGTACTCGCGAGCTCTCAACACGAGGCAGTTCAAGAAGCACTGTGCTCTCGGGATATCATCGGATACTATCGCCGTGTCGTCTGCGAAGGTGGCATCGGAGCAAACGCTGTCAAGTGGCGTCGGGCCGAGCAGGGTCGCCACGTCAGCTTCGACGCCCGCCATGAGAACGGTCAACGTGATGATAAACAAGTAGGGGCTGAGTGGGCACCCTTGCGCGATGCCTGCGCCGATGGAACGAACTCCAGAAAACCCCTGCCCGTCTGCCATCTCGAACGCGCGGTTCGCGCAAATGCTGGCAACCATTTCCGCGTAAACCTGCGGGATGTCGAAACGAGCAAAAGATACCTGGAGCGCCGCCGGGTCGACCCTATCAAAGGCTCTCGGCCACTCTAAGAGGACGGCCGACAGTTTGCCATCCTTGGTCGCCCACGCCCTCTCGATAGCCCTCTGGAAGAGGAAGATCGCGCCCGTGGAACGACCCTGCTTCCGGAAACCATACTACGTGTCCCTCAGCTTCTCTCCCACCTCTTCTGTCGCCAGGCGCTTCAATCAGAGGCTCGCAAAAACTGTGTAGCTGACGGAGGGGAGGGAAATCGGCCAGTAGTTTCGCGGCAAAGACTCGTCGCCTTTTTTGAACATGGCCGACACTGAACAGCGTTTCCACGATTGTGGAATTGACCGGTTGGTCCAGCACGCGTTGCAGAGATGGAGAAGGGTTTGGCAGGCTTGGTCACAGTGACGTAGGGCCTTCCAGAATTCGGGTGGGATGCCGTCAGGGCCAGCTGCCTTGCCCTCCTTGAGCTTTGACAAGACCGCCACCAGCTCCGCCGTGGAAAACTATTCCAGGCTCATAAGGATTGTCTTGTTCAGCCAGCGTCCACGCGGAAGCGCGCGGTATCCAGGAGGAGCAACCCACTGCACAATTTCGAAATACGTCGCCATAGCACCCGCACGCTTGTCGCTGTCCATCAGAACGCCACCTTCGTCCCGCAAGCGGCCTTGGCACTTCCTGCCTCTGCTGCGAAAGCGTTTTAAACTTCCCCAGTCGCCTCCTGTGAGCATCTGGTCGAGCCACTCCCTCCGGTCCTTCTTCGCAGACGATTGGACTTCTTTCGCCAAGTGCCTGTCCAGCATGGTCTTCCCGGCTTTCCAGGCTTGGTTTCGTCGCTCCATCAGGTCCAGCGTGCGCGGCTGTATCCATGGGCGGCTGGGGCGTGCGGCTCTGCTCTCAAGGCTTGCGCTGGCGGCCTCGTGCATGCATTTCTCGATGCGCGCCGCCTTCTCCTCTGGGTCGCTGCCCGCGCCTTCCAGCTGGGAGCTCGCCGCACGGGGCGCAAACTCAGCGGCAAAGCGGGTTGCCACGCTCGGGGATCGCAAAGACGCTTTGTTTATGGCCGGCCCATTGGAGTTTGGTGGAGTCCTGGGGTTAGAGATGTCCAGCTCCACGATGACCAAGAAGTGATGCGAGGTGAAGCCGATATTCTTGTCTGAATAAATCGCCGAGGCTGCCTCTTGCCAGTCCTGCTGCACCAGGACGCGGTCAATCGCAGCGAAATTTCGCGTGGTCCGTTCTGATACGGCCGTTGCTCCGATATCGAAAAACGTCACGCGTTGCTCGAATGGTCTGTCCAGGAAAGCGCTCGCGATCACAAGGCTACGCGCCGAGCAATGCTCAACCAACATGTGTTGATTACTCAGTGGCCCTGGGCAAGCGCGCTGGTCGCCCCAGGCGAGCGGCACGACGACCTCCGAGTCGCAGAAAACTGGGGGACCAAACCGCGCATTGAAGTCTCCTAGCGTGATCACGGGCGGCCCATGTGGCTTTGTTTTTTTTTCTGCTAGCAAAGCTACACTGTGGAAGAAAGTGTGTCGAACTTCAAAGTCATGGCCAGACTGTGGTGCGTAAGCGCAACTAAATGACACCGACCCTCCCGGGGCCCTGATTCTGAGACTGGCCAGCCGGTTGCTGTACTGAACGAAGCTCAAGACAGCGTGCTGCGCCCACGGCGCCACGAAGAAACCCACCCCAGCATATTCTCGTTCATCTTCGGGCCCACCTGATAGGACCGCCAAGCACCCCTCATACAGGAAGAACGGCGCTGCAGAGATGGGCGTCTCCTGGAGAGCTACTATCGGAAGCCCCCTTTCTTTCAGAACGGAGATAAATCTGGTGCAGATTCGTACACTCGGTGTCGAGACGGATGCCTTCGACGTTCCAAGTGGCGACTTTGGTATCGTGTACGGGGTATCGTGCCCGCTGGTCCCTGTAGTGACCGTGCATCCCTCGTTGTGGTACGAATTCCAGTGGAACATCTTGGCACTGAGGCACGTGGTGTGCAGCCCAGGGACGTTGGAGAAGTTGGGGCGGTCTGGGCTCAGGGTCGTGGGGAGGAGGCCAGGGGGAGGAGGCATTGTGTGATAAAAGAGGTTGTGAAACTGATGGTGAAACGCCTGGCTCCCTGTATCGAGATGGAGCTTCTTCCTCCCAGCTCTCACGATCAGAATCGGGACCAGGTCTAGTCGAGCCGATGTGTCGTAACCCCTATCCGCGGTGGCCCGCGGATTTGCCTTAACCTTTCTCTGCGCCCTTGGTGCCCCCACCTGGTCCAGCGAGTCTGGCGGACTGCTCGTCGTAGAGCGTCTTCCACTCCGCGTCGGTGGCCAAGTACTCCTCCTAGCCCTCCCCGTAGTTTAAGACAAGCTTGCCCTCGGTCACTGTGGCCCTGAACACCGTCTCCCCGCCGAACTGGAGGGTTTGCGTGTCAAGGTCTGGGACACCAGCTCCCCGCCGAACTGGAGGGAGAGGGGAGCGCCAAAAGAGTCCCGACCCAGAGCGGCAGTCGACCCGGGATCCCTTCCCATCCGTAGGGCCCCAAACCTCGGGCCCCAATAGATGAACCGCCGAGGGGAGGAGGAGGAGGAGGAGGAGGAGGAGGAGGAGGAGGAGGAGGAGGAGGACGAGGAGGAGGCCTCGTGAAGAGACAGCGCCGCGCGTCCTCTCACCTCCTCCCGCCCTCCTCCCCCTCCTTCCTCCTCCCTCCTCCCCCTCCTTGCCTCTGCTCCCCGCATTAGTCTACAATGTCGGCACACCGCTCTGACGCTTCGTGGTCCCATTGGGAGCTCCACCGAAGGCAACAATGGGAAAGTTCGTATGGCACCGCCGCCACATTTCGGCACACCCCTCACACGTTTCGTGGTCCCATTGGGAGCTCCACCGAAGGCCCCAGTGCTAAGGCCCCAGTGGGAAAGTTCGCATGGCACCACCGCCCCATCTCGGCACACCCCTCACACGGTTCGCGGCCCCATAGGGAGATCCACTTGAGGCCACAGTGAGAAAGTTCGCATGGCACCGCCGCCCTACTTCGGCACAGCCCTCACACTTTTCGTGGTCCCACAGGGAGCTCCACCCAATGCCACTGTGGGAAAGGTTGCATGACACCGCCGCCCCATGTCGGCACACCCCTCACCCGCTTCGTGGCCCCATAGGGAACGCCACCGAATACGAGATTCACAGTTGCGGCACTCACAACTGCATATGGTCGGGTCATTCGCCAGGCTAATTGTCATGCTTCGCGGGTGCGGCCGTTACCGGCCTCGGCCGCCCCCACCCACAGGTAACGTCACGATCGCGCTGGACTCCCAGACGGCTCGGGAGGGTTCCAAGAAAGCTCCCAGAGAGCACCCCAGCAGTGGCACCCAAGGGGGCCCTGTGGGTGCCACTGTCAGAAGGCGCTCTTGAGGCGCTCTTTCTCTCGGGAGCCTTGTCGGAATCTTCTGAGGAGCCCAAGAGGAGCCCAAGAGCAGCTTGTTAGCCCTCTTGGAACCATCGTCGAGGCGTCTTGGAGCCCTCTCAAAGACCCCATCCGTGTCCAAAAGAAGCCCAAGAGCAGCCCAAGAGGGACCCAACAACACTCCAAGAGGACCCGAAGATGGCACCCTGACAGTGGCACCCACGAGACCCTCTTGGGTGCCAGTCGGGTGGCCTTTTGGGGGCCCCCCTGGTGTCCTCTTGGACCCCCTCTGGTCTACTCTCGAGGCCCCGTTGGGCTTCTCTCAGAGCCCTGGTGTGACCGAGAAATTTTCTCAGCCGCCCGTCGGACGGCTAAAATCAACTGCGCGCAGCTGATCTCATAACTGGATATCGTTTAAACGACCCTTATCCCCACTGCACGGTGGAATGTATGCCGTACCCCTCGGGCTTCAGGGGGTAAATCTTTACCTCAGCGGCGGAGGGAAGGGTAGGTTGGTAGGAGGCTCGGCTCAATGGGGGTTGAGGTCATTTAGCCGAATAACCTCCGCCGCTTCCCCTACTCTCCACCCACCACCCCCGACGTCGCGACTTTTTCCCAACGGCGGCCCTGGATGTGTGAACCTCTTCCCCGGCATCAGCTCTATCCGGCTTTATTATCCTGAGCTGCGCGTTCGCTCCAGAAGACCAATGAGGGATTGTGGAGCCTCAGAACGGCCGAAAACGTTCCGTCGTCGTCGTCGCCCGTGGGGAGGGCTTCATGAATCCAAGTCCCAGGAGCCCTTTTCGGACCCTGAATGGTGGGAATGTCTTGGAGGCTGCTTGCGGCGTTCCGTCGTCGTCGTCGCCCGTGATAAGGGCCTGATGAATCATGCTCCCGGCAAGCCTTCTGGGGACATGATTTTTGGAAATGTCTTGGGGGGCCTGCTTGGGGTGTTCCGTCGTTGTCGTCGCCCCTTGGGGAGGCCTTTCGACGGCGCAAGGAATGATGTACCCGGAAGGCTTGTTGGCAGAATGAATGTTGGAAGTGCCTTGGTGGACTACGTGGGGCGTTCCGCCTTCATCATAGCCTCTTGGGCGCCATGTTGGGACCTGATGAATCATGTTCCTGGCAGGTCTTCTAGGAACATGATTTGGGGCGTCCTCCAATCTTGGAGGGCTGCACTGGCGTCGGCCATGCCTGGGGCCTGATGAATCATGTTCCAACAAGGACTTCTGGGAGCATGATCTTTGGGAATGTCTTTGGGGGCTGCTTGGGCCGGTCCGTCGTCGTCGTCGCCTCTTGCGGAGCCATGTTGGGAGCCCGATGAATCATGTTCCCGCAAGGACTGTTGGGAACTTGATTTGTGGGAGTCGTTCCGTCGTCGTGGTCGGCCACCGATTATCGCGTATCTTAACAAAAACTGGGCGATAAACCTGTGAGAGACCGAAGAGGACGAGGAGGAGCAGGCAACGAGGGGAAGAAGAAGAGCAGGAAAATGGTGCAGTCAGTTGATGTTACAAATATCGTCATCCGATGGACCCCCTCCTGGTCCCTCCGGGGCCTCCCCCTGGCCGCTCAAATCATCCATGGGCCTTCGGCCAGAGCCTCTTGGAAGCAATTTCGAAGCCTCTCGAGGCCGGTTTTGTCAGCCTCTGGGGACCCCTTGATAGCCTCTTGGGGCTTCTTGGGAGTCTCTTGGGGCTCCCTGGGAATTGATTATTCGGGCGGAATCCCGGAATTTTCGGTTCGTTGTCCCCCTCCTGGGCCCCTCTTGGGGCTGCTTTGGGGCTCTCTTGGGCCCTCTTAAGCGCCTCTTGGGCCATCTTGGCGCCCCCTTGGGCCGTCTTAGGGGCCTCTTGGGAGGCTCTGGGGCCGTCTTGGGGCTACTTTGGGGACCTAGTGGGCCGCGCCTGGACCAGGGGGCAGCTCGCCGCGGCGGCAAACCGCGGCAGCGGGAGGGGAAAGGGCCACCCTCCTGTGCCGAGGGCGGCGGTCCAGGTGGGAGAAGCAGGTCTGAACTACGAGTTTTGAACATCGAGCGCTAATGTGCGTCTCAGCACGAGGAAGCGCCGCTCAGCTCAAAAGCGGTGAAGTGAAGGGCGTGGGGGGGGGGACGAGGGAGCGCAGCTGGTCGCGCGCCTGAAGTTGCCCCGCCAGGGAGGAGGATCAGGAGGGACCGGGAACGCACCCTACGCAAGGCTGTCCCAGCTAGGCTCCGCGCTAGAGACTCATTCGACGATGCGTGCAGCCTTCAGGAATGGTCGCTTCTTGGCTGTGGTCGTCCTCGCCCAACAAGCCTCCGACAGAGAACCCGGCTTGGTTCAAATGCTTCGCGTAGACGTTGAGGTAGCGGATCCCCTCCAGCGTACGTCCGTGCACGACCTTGACGTCCACCCTCCCAAACTGCACCCATTTGGGATCCTCCGTGACGGCCTCTGCTGCGCGGTACTGGAGACCGCCAGCCTGCTTCTCGTCCGCCCACTTTCCCGTCAAGTTCAGCTCCTGGAAATATATGTCCGCGCACCACTCGCCGAGCCTCTGTGCCTCCGCCTCCACGCGCAGCAGGGAGACCGCGGTGCGCGCGCCCCTCGGGATCTGGACCAAGAGGTGCGTGCCAGCCTGCATGATTTCGAAACGCTCGCCGAAGATGTTCTGCAGATGCGGGTCGCCGGTGCCCGCGACGGCGCCCATGCTGGCCCCAATGATGACGGGAACCGGCGTGGGAGCAGTGGTAACGCCCGCAGTCGAAGCCGCTGCGCCCACGGAAGGAGCCGTCAGCGTAGGGGCCACAGTGATGACCGGCTCAGTACTCCAGTCAGAAGCAGCCATAGCTTCGTTCGTCTCGGCCTCAATGGCGTCAGCATTTGCAGCGATCGCGGCGGTGAGGGACGCGGCGCTCTTGCTGCCGACGATCTCCACCGTGAAACTCGTGGTCACGGTGACGTGCGAGTCCCGCAATAGCTGGCGGACAGCAGAGGGGCGCTGATCGGGATGGGTCGTGATGACGAAGCCCGTGATCTCAACGTCGGAGACGGACACGTTCAGAGCATTAGCCAGACCGGTCTTCTTGGCGGACACGTAAGTCGTGGAACTCATGAGGTCCTCCGCAGTCACGCCGTCTGGAAGAGATTCCTCCGCGGAGTATTCGCCAGCAATTCTTGCGTGATTGGACAGGTAACTGCCAGTTTCATTCGAGCAAGAGAGACCGAATGCCCGATAGTAGAGCCAAGTCGAGGAATCTGTACTGCAACCACACAAGCCGCCGTGCCAGCAACCATTGCAGCCGTCACATGTAGAATTTGCAAGATCGAAGTAGCCACAGCCATCGTCGCAGCTGCAGCATCCAGCAGCTTTGCGCGCTGCTGTGCAATCCCAACAATTGCAACCACAAGGTGGTTTCGAGCAGCCGCAAGCTTTCTGAGTTTCTGATAGCGTCGGGCTTGGCGTGGGGCTTGGCGTCGGGCTTGGCGTCGGACTCGGGGTCGGAGACAACGTGACGCCGGGTGGCAACGGTGTCGGGCTTGGCGTCGGGCTCGGCGTCGGGCTTGAGGTCGGTGGCACTGCATGGTAGGACAGGTAGCTGCCTGCATCACTCGAGCACGTGAGACCGAACACATCATAGAAGGGCCAAGTTACCGAATCTGTACTGCAACCACATTTGCCCTTGTACCAACAGCCCATGCAACCGTCGCACAAAGTCATCGTATCGCCATAACCGCAACTCCCCCCATCTTCGCAATTGCAACATCCAGCAGCTTGACGCTCTTCTGTGCAATCCCAACAGTTACATCCGCAGGGGGGGCTGGAGCAACTACACAAACCTGATGCATGCACGTCCCCGAGAGGAGGGTAGGTGGGCGCAGACGTCGGAGTCCGTGTGGGACTTGCTGTCGGGCTTGCCGTCGGGCTCGGCGTTGGATACTGCGTCGGAGACGGCGTCGGGCTTGCTGTCGGGCTTGTCGTCGGAGATGGCGTCGGGCTTGGCGTCGGGCTCGGCGTCGGGCTCGGCGTCGGGCTTGGCGTTGGATACTGCGTCGGAGACGGCGTTGGGCTTGCCGTGGGGCTTGGCGTCGGAAACCGCGTCGGGTTTGGCGTCGGGTGTGCAGTCGGACTGTGCGTCGGGTTTGGCGTCGGGTGTGCCGTAGGACTACGCGTCGGGTTTGGCGTCGGGTGTGCCGTCGGGCTGTGCGTCGGGTTCGGCGTGGGATGCGCCGTCGGGCTGTGCGTCGGGTTCGGCGTGGGATGCAACGTCGAGGCTGGCGTCGGGCTTGGCGGGCACTGCGCAGTACCGACCTCATTGGCGACGAGGGACGCGGTCCCCGATCTGTACAACCTTAAATCTGCCGCGGAATAGGAACGCGTGGGCGATACTGATGTCGTCTGTCCCGAAGCAGCGGCCAAAATGTCAGACGGGGACAACTCGGACGGCCACAACGCCAAAGAATGGATCTTTCCAGGCAAATTCTCTGAGAGCGAGAATCGGGCGAACACAGTTATATCGTCGCCGAAAGTTCTGTCTGACGATACGTACAGGTGAATCCACGGGGCGTAGGTGGTCGTGGCACTGTTGACACTCGCAACCAAGGTACTAGTAGTAGCGGCAACTCCATTGACATATATTGTATCTCTCCAATAACTGCCCTTGTGAATACGCGCGCTACCAGATCCAGATGACCAATCGAGAAACGAGAAATGTCCATTACCCAATCATGTACGTGCGTCAAATATGTACTCCCAGTGATAGCCTCCATCCTTGTACGGCGCCAGCCACATTGACACAGCTCGAATGTTGCTACTGTACGGCAATTGAACATACCCGAATGTATTTGAAGGGATCTCGATGTACTGGCAACGAGTCGGTGACGTGCCCCCACCACAACCGCAACATGCTGTCGAACCATCATATCCATCGTTCGCCCAATCTGCAAATGTGCCCCATGTAGACTTCCATCCCGATGCATAGCCTCCAGACGTGGTGCAAACATTGGCCGTGTTATACCAGGAGCAAGGTGTACCATCCTTACTCGCCCACCCTGGAACGTCCTCGCAGGTCGCCATCGGTTGTGGCGTCGGGCTTGGCGTCGGATTTCGAGTCGGGTCTGGTGTCGGGCTTGACGTCGGATACCGCGTCGGGTCCGGCGTCGGGCTTGGCGTCGGATGCAGCGTCGGCTCTGGCGTCGGGCTTGGCGTCGGAACATGCGTGGCGCCGGGTGGCAGTGGCGTTGGGCTTGGCGTCGGTTCTGGCGTCGGGCTTGGCGTCGGATATGGTGTCGGATATGGCGTCGGGTATGGTGTTGGATACGGCGTCGGACTTGGCGTCGGATATGGCGTAGGATATGGGGTTGGGCTTGGCGTCGGATACGGCGTCGGATTTGGCGTCGGCGACGGCGTGTAGGCCGAGCACACGTAACCAAGCAGTATGTGGCCGTCGTTGCAAGTCTCACACTGGTCTCTCACCACTCGGTCCTGCGGCGTGACACAAGTCTTGCATGCCGCTCCGCTCCCAGTCTCGCAAGTCAGCCTCTGATGCCGGTAGGTCACGAACTGCGCAGACCCCTCGCTGGCCCTGGTTCCAACCGCTGCGTAGCAAGCCCCGGAAGACATCGCATTCGGCGGCATACAGGCGCAAATGGTCCCCGGGCTGCCAGAGCCATCGTTCGGCGAATCGGAATACAAATACTCGCAATAGTTCCCGGCCGCCTCCCACTGCGTCACCCGGGCGAAACACTGGGCGAGGCTCAGCGCACCCCAGGAGGCTCCCGCCATCGCCCGGCCCACATTGCAGGCGAACTTCTGAGCCATGTTGGAGAGGCCCGTGACCCAGGCAGGCTCCGATCCGAAATCGTCGCAAGTAAAACAGAAGTTCTTCGTGACGGAGATGGCGATCCTAGCTTTGAGGTCAGCGGCACTCCTGTTCATGCTGGACCGCTCGAGCGAGCCGTTGCGAGCCCCCTCCAGGATCGGCTTGGGGTCTGGGAACTTGCTCTTGACGTCTTCGCCGAAGCTGGGGTCGGACGTAGCCCCAGAGAGGAGGCGCAGCGCCGGCAGCAGCGATGTCTTGTTGAACTCCCCCTCCGACAGGCGAGGGGGAGGGGCTGGTTGGGGCCAGAGTTGGATCTTGAACTTATAGCCAAACTCGAGCTTCGGCTGTGGATAGAGGGGCAGAGAAACCGACCCCTCGAAAATATCGAACCCCAAAATGCCAGTCAGAGACGACTCCCAGTACGACCACTCCGTGCTGGAGGGCCCCGACGTACATTTGATACTGAAGAACGCAGAGGCTTTGGCTGCCACTTGTACGGCGCACCGAAGATGGAAATTTTGCCCGTAGCAAAACCGACAATCTTGGCCGCGAATCTTCCATTGAGGCATCCAGCCTGAGCCTTGATTCCAAGAACTGCATATCCGTACGCGAGTTCGACGCCCAATGTGATGGTAAAGTCGCCTTCGTCACAGAACACTGCTTCCAGCCTCGTCTGAAGATTAGTAAGGAGGTTGTCACCTACAACGATGAGGTCATCGAGCATCCGTCCTGAAGCTATGTACCTGAACACGCCAATAACTCCTTTGGCCGCAGTTTGGACAAAGCTTGGCGCACACCACGAGCCTCCTGTCCAATCAACTTTCAGGAAAGGAGTGGGGATGCCGAAACTAAGCCCCGGGAGGCTTGTAGTCTTCGTGAGGCAATTGGTGAATTTCGCCACGGTATCCGCGAAACGTTGGGCCATCCCGAAAACATCAAGCACGTCCCAAATAGTCATACTGCTGACGAAATCGAAGGCACCACAGTCTGTGAATTCGGCGGTGGGGGCTGAGTTCCAACAGAAGTCGATGTTCACAGCCGCAGCTTCTGAGTAGATCCCGTTCACGACCCTCTCGCCGAAATTCCACAAAGCCTCGAAAACTGCAGTAGCAATTATCGCTTCGGGGGGGAATAGAGCGGCCCTGATGCCGTCGGCGATGTTCGGCAGACACCGAAGATTCGCCATGACCATGTTCTCGAGTATATCCAAGAGTATCGAGAATCCGCACTCGAAGAACGAGAGAGCGTTGCTCACCCCCTCCGAAATGCAATCCCAAACGCCAGAACAACTTGTGGGGATGAGATCGAAGCCGCACATGTCACCAACCGCGTCGTTGACGGCGTTCACGACAGCTGACAGACATTCTCCGAAGCTCATGAGCACATTCACGACAGTGTCGACCACGCACTCGTACACGTACTCCACCGCTTCGGTGAAACACGACCACACGCAGTTGGTGACACAGCTCACAGTGCACACGACCACATCGACGACCGTCTCTACCACAGTCTCGACGACGCTCCACCAACGACGCCGACGCCTCCCGCCCCAGAACTCAAGCTCTTGAGACGTTCGCGCAACGGAGCCCGAATCTCCAGAAACCCGCGCAACAACGCTCGAATTCGTATGCGCCAATCTCGGGCAACTGGTACAAGCGTTATTGCAAGAGTTCCCGCAATTATCTACCCATTGTGTTTCCGAGCAGGTACTGGGAAGTGAGAAGATACTCTCGAAGGTACACGAAGGCCCACGCAACGCCTTCGGGGGAGCAGCTCGCTGTGCCAGCTGAGGAGTTGTGGCGAGCCACTCGTCGAGGGTCAAGAACGCACTGCCATGGGCGCTGTGCTTCTCCACAAACTCTTGCACCGAAGCCCTGGGAAGTAACACTTGGTCAAAAGGGGTGCTGAGTGTGCCGTTGGCGGCTTCGATCGCGACGAGGTCCTGTCCGATCAGGGCGCCCACTAGCTCGTCCACGTCCAGGGTTGAAGACTGATCTTTGTCGAGCTCGCCAAACTTCTTTTCGAGAAAGAGCAGCTGCTCGTCTGAAGACAGATTTTTCCATGCATGCGTCACCGTAAGCGACCCCTTGGTGACCACGTACTCATGGGAGTGACAGGGAGTCGTCTCATGCGATGGGAACCCTGGACCGCAGTGCCCACACTCGTCGACGTAAGCAGCATCGGAGCAGAATTGGCACTGGCTGCAGCTGTCGCACGCACCATCATAGCAAAATTCCGAAGACTGGCAATCCGAATGATCTTGGCAATGCACCAGGTCCGGCTCTGGTTCGGGCCCCTCGCTGCAAGTGGCACAGCACAATGCAAGAACTTGGCTCGACAAGTTCGCGTCTGCACAGTACGGACCGACATCCGAACAACCACTGACATCAGACACACGCGCATGATCTTTTGCAAGTTGGACGGCGCCAGAATCGTTGTCAACACAATCAGTCGATCCATGCGCTGACACGTCGAAGCCCTGCTCGTAGACGCGAGTCTGGATCAACTGCACGTCGGACGCCACGTTATCGGCCAGACTCTCCCAACCGCGAGTTGGCAGAAGGAGACGGAGGATCACGAGAAAGGGAAGCTTGATGGCCGCCATGGGCACTAAAGACATATGAAGACAGAATGTGTAATTGTTTTGTCGCGAGACAATAACTACGTGTAGGCTATGCTTGAGGATGCTGCTGCAGTCCGGAAACCAGCTGTATCCACTGTGGCTTGAGCCAAGGGGGTTACGGACGCTGGTGGGGAGACTTTTTCCCCAACCCTCCTTGGTTGGGTATTCGTCTGGAATAAAGCACTGCGGTCTCCAGTCCTCCTCCTCCTGCCTCTCGCCTCTCGCTTTCCTCTTGTCTCCTCTTGTCGTGTGCGTACTTCGTGTGTGTGTGTGTGGGTGCATCCTGGCTGCGGTACCTCTTGTGCGTGCATCTTGCCAAGGGGCTGAGATCTGTGACACTGTCGCCACTTTCGAGATCTGCTGGTGGCTCCTGCGGAGTGAGGCACCGCGGAGACCTGAGCGAGACCTCGCCGTCCTTGGGGGGGCTGCGATCTGCGACATTGTCGCCACTTTCGAGGGCTGCTGCCGGGTCCAGCGGACTGAGGCACCGCGGGGACCTGAGCGAGACCTCGCCGTCCCTGGGGGGGGCTACGATCTGCGACATGGTCGCCATTTTCGAAAGCTGCTGGTGGGTCATGCAGAGTGAGGCACCGCGGGGACCTGAGCGAGACCTCGCCGTCCCTGGGGGGGCTGCGATCTGCGACGCTGTCGCCACTTTCGAGGGCTGCTGACGGGTCCAGCGGACTGAAGCACCGCGGGGACCTGAGCGAAACCTCGCCGTCCCTGGGGGGGCTGCGATCTGCGACACTGTCGCCACTTTCGAAGGCTGCTGGTGGGTCCAGCGGAGTGAGGCACCCCGGGGACCTGAACGAGACCTCGCCGTCCCTGGGGGGCTGCGATCTGCGACACCGTCGCCACTTTCGAAGGCTGCTGGTGGGTCCAGCGGACTGAGGCACCGCGGGGACCTGAGCGAGACCTCGCCGTCCCTGGGGGGCTGCGATCTGTCACACTGTCGCCACTTTCATGGGCTGCTGGTGGGTCCTGCGGAGTGCGGCACCGCGGGAACCTAAGCGAAACCTCGCCGTCCCTGGAGGGCTGCGATCTGCGACACTGTCGCCATGTTCGACGGCTGCTGCCGGGTCCAGCGGACTGAAGCACCGCGGGGACCTGAGCGAGACATCGCCGTCCCTGGGGGCTGCGATCTGCGACAATGTCGCCACTTTCGAGGGCTGCTTTTGGGTCCAGCGGAATGAAGCACCGCGGGGACCTGAGCGAAACTTCGCCGTCCCTGGGGGGGCTGCGATCTGCGACGCTGTTGCCGAGTGAGGCACCGCGGGGACCTGAACGAGACCTCGCCGTCCTTGGGGGGGCTGCGATCTGCGACACCATCGCCATTTTCGAAGGCTGCTGCCGGGTCCAGCGGACTGAGGCACCGCGGGGACCTGAGCGAGACCTCGCCGTGCCTGGGGGGCTGCGATCTGCGACGCTGTCGCCGCTTTCGAAGGCTGCTGCCGGGTCCAGCGGACTGAGGCACTGCGGGGACCTGAACGAGACCTCGCCGTCCCTGGGGGGCTGCGATCTCTCATGGGCTGCTGGTGGGTCCTGCGGAGTGAGGCACCGAGGGGGATTGAGCGAGACCTCGCCGTCCCTGGCGGGGGAGGGGGCTGCGATCTGCGACACCGTCGCCACTTTCGAGGGCTGCTGCTGGGTCCTGCGGAATGAGGCACCGCGGGGACCTGAGCGAGACCTCGCCGTCCCTGAGGTGCTGCGATCTGCGACATTGTCGCCACTTTCGAGGGCTGCTGCCGGGTCCAGCGGACTGAGGCACCGCGGGGACCTGAGCGAGACCTCGCCGTCCCTGGGGGGCTGCGATCTGCGACGCTGTCGCAGGGTTCCGAGGGCTGCTGCCGGGTCCAGCGGAGCGAGGCACCGCGGGGACCTGAGCGAGACCACGCCGTCCCCGGGGGGCTCTGGAGAGCTGCTGTGGGATAGTTTAGGCGCGACGGGCGCATGGCACAGCCAACGGGGGTGATTTGTGAAACAGACCATATGCCGGGCGATGGCCATAACGTTGCGCCCACACGTATCCCGCGGGGGCTCTCAAGAGCTGCTGCGGGATACGTTGGGTGCAACGGGCGCGGGGCACAGCCAAGGGGGGCGATTTGTTATTACGTACCCCTTATATATTGATCGGGGGCCTGCTCGCAAAATCACATGCGTCCATATTACGTCATCGCCCCCGCTGTAGCAATCCTGATGTACTCATGCCCCGCATTGCGCAAGGGTTGGGCACGTCGCCAAGGCAATTTGATCGCGAGCGCGCCGGAGGAACCGGACGCCGTCAAAAGTCGCAGCAACGGGCTACGAGCGAATTGCGCTTCAGGGGGGGGGGCAGGCGACGAGAGGACAGCGGAGGAAGAACTAACAGGAGGCGGGCTTCGTTGCCGCTCAGGAGAGGGCGCCGTCGAGCGGGGCAAGCTGCCAGGCGGGGTGCATCGCCAAGATGGCGGGAAGTTCTGGTTGAACGACACCGCGAGAGTGAGCAGAGAACGCAGACCACCGACTCGTTGACGCATCGCAGAAAACAGGCGACAGGACCATCGGTCGCTCCGTCTCAAGGTGGCGGTCGAGCCACGCGCCCTGCCAGGCGTCGACCAACCCACGCGCAGGCGCTCAAGGGACCAGAGCCCGGATCGCCAGACAGCGCCAGGGACCGGCGTCGTGACCGCGTGCCACAACGCGGGGGGGTGCGGGCGGGCGCTCGCGCACCGGGGTGGAACCGATCCATGCGACCCATGGAGGCGTCCAGCCGCAAGCGCGCTGAATCACGCTTGGGGGCCGCCGGGGAGACTACCGCGCGGCGGGGGAGGGCGGAGAGGTCAGCCGACCCCAGGTGGGCGGGGGATCGCCGCAGGCCAGGGCCACAGGGCGGAGAGGCCGGCGGGCGAACCACAAAAAGGGGCGGCTCGCGCTGGCCACGCGGCAGAAGGTGGAGCCCGGGCGGCGCCTCTGCGCAGAGCGTGGGCCGCTGGGCGGGGCGCCGTGGGGAAGCAGTCCACGGCAGGGAAGCGCCGCAGAGGCATCGGAGACCCCGGCCCGGGGGCAGAGGCGGGGGCAGAGCGCCGAGGGGGCCCAGGGCGGCCCGCGCAGGGCGCCGGGCACTGGGGGGCGGCCCGGCGCCAGTGGGCGAGGAGCCACAGGCCGGCCCAGCGACAGGGGCGCACTGGGAGGCAGGGCGCGAGCCGACAGCCCCAGCTGAGGCACGTGCGCGGCGGCATTGGGCGCGAGGCCAGGGCGGCCCGGGGGCCGCGGGGAGGGCGGGCGAGGGGCCCAGCAGGCAGGGGGTGAAGGAGCCCGCGGGCGAGGAGGAGCCCGGACGGGGGACCCGAACGGACACTTCGAGCCCTCGGCCTGAGAAGCTCTCAGGAGGCCCCCAGAGGTTCCTCAGAAGCCCCCATAAGACCCAAGAGGCCCCCAAGAGACCCCCAGGAAGCCCCGAGAGGCCGCCACGAGGCTTCCAAGCGGCCCCCAAGAGCTTCCCGAGAGGCCCCCTAAACTACCCCGAAGAGACGCCGTGAGCGCTCGTCGTCGTCGTCGTCGCCATTCAGGGTCGGCGGCACCGGCCGTAAGGCCTTCGCAGTCGATTTTGCGGGGTGGGCGGGCGAGAGGAAAGACCCCGCCGCGGCTTGGGCGGAGCAAGACAAAAGACCGCCCTTCTGGTGGGCCAGCGTGGTCGGGGGTTTCCCGCCGTGGTGTCCCGTCGGTGTCCGTGGCGGTGGCCGCGGCTGTTTCGTCGGTGTGCAATCGATGTCCCGTTGGTGTCCCATCGGTGTACCGTCGGTGTCCCGCAGATGTCCTGTCGGCGTCCCGTTGGTGTCCCACCGTGGGTGTCCTGTCGGTGTCCCGTTGGTGTCCCGTTGGTGTCCCGTTGGTGTCCTGCTGGTGTCACGTGAGATCGATTGAGATCGACTGTGAGATCGATGATCAGATCGATAGAGTGAGATCGCTAGAGTGGGATCGCGAGGGTGTGACTGGCAGGATGAGATCGACAGAGGCAGATCGACAGAGTGGGAACGACAGGGTGCGATCGATAGTGAGATCGATAGTGAGACCGATAGTCAGAGCGGTAGTGAGATCGATGGTGATCGGTGGTGAAATCAATTGAATGGGACGTCGACGACAACGATAGCGGCAGCGTCGACGACAACAATAGCGGCGGCGACGACGACGACGACGATGACACTGACAACGACAGCGGCGACGACGACGATGGCGACGACGACGGCGACGGCGGCGGCGACGACGGCGACAACGACGGCGGCGGCGACGACGATGACGACGACGACGGCGGCGGCGCCGACGACCCCAGTCCACGGAAACCGCTCACAATGGGTCCCTGGACCCCTTCCGGACTCTGTCCAGCGCAGTGCGTCATCCCGAATCCGTTTCAATGGATCCTGGGGCTCAGGGACGGCCCCCGGGAGCTGTAAAACCGGGCAAAACATGCTTGAACCTTGATCCTCGCTCGATCGGTCCTCGACCGGCGCCGACGCCGACGCCGACGACGACGACGACGCCGACGACGACGACGACAACGACGACGACGACGGCGGCGAAGACGGCGGCGACGACGACGACGACGACGACGACGACAGCGGCGACAACGACGACGGCAGCGGCGGCGACGACGACGGCACCAGGCGGCGTCGACGTCGACGGCGGCGTGCGGCCGCGACGACGACCCCAGATCCTGATATCCGCGCAAAGTGGCTTCGGCACCCTACTGGGATCTATCTGGAGCAGCTTTCACCTGGGATCGATCCTGGACCTAGGGCCCCAGAAACCGCCCCCAGATGCCGAAATACTGGAAAAACCTCGTCGGATTTCGACGCGGCATGAAGCATGTTAGTGTGAAAGTGTTGAATGCGTGAGTGTGTGACCGCGTGAATGCGTGATTGCGTGAATGAATGAAATTATGAATGTGTGAATGTGTGAATGTGCAAATGTGTGAATGTGCGAATGCACAAATGTGTGAATGTGTGAATGTGTCAATGTGCGAAGGTATGAACGCGTGAAAACGTGAATGCGTGAATGTGCGAATGCGTGAGTGCGTGAGTGTGTGAATGCGTGAATATGTGAACGCGTGGCTGCGTGAATGTGTGAACGTGCAGATGTGTGAATGTGCGAACGTGCGAACGCGTGAATGTGTGAATGTGTGAATGCGTGAATATGTGAACGCGTGAATGCGTGAATGCGCGAATGTGTGAATGCGTGAATGTGCGAATGCGTGAATGAGTGAACGCGTCAATGTGTGAACGCGCAAATGCGAAAATGCGTGAATGCATGAATGCGTGAAAGTGTGAATGTGTGAATGCGCGAATGCGTGAATGTGTGAACGCGCGGATGTGTGAACGCGTGACTGCATGAGCTGGATGTGTGCATGTGTAAATGTGTAACTGTGTGGTTGCGCGGATGAGTGATTGCATAAATGCGTGAATGTGTGAGTGTGTGAAAGTGTGAACGTGTGAGTGTGCGAATGCGAAGATGTGCGAATATGTGAATGCGCGACTGCGCGAATGTCTCAATGTGTGACTGTGCGAATGCGTGAATGCGTGAATGCGCGAATGGGCGAATCCGTGGGTGCGGAAATTCGTGAATATGTGAATGTGTGAATGCGTCAATGCGCGAATGCGCGAATGTGTGAATGCGCGAACCTGCGCACGCGCATATGCGTGAATGCGCGAGTGCGTGAGTCTGTAGATGCGTCAATGCGCGATTGCGTGAATGCGCGAGTGCTCATGTGCGAACGCGCGAATGGGCGACTGCGCGAGCGCGTGACTGCGCGAACGCGTCGACGCGTGAATAGGACAAATGTGCAACTTGTAACTGTGAACGCATGGATGCGTGAATGTGTGCATGAGTAATACTGCGAATGCGTGGATGCGCGAGTACGTGACTTTGTACGTGCGCGAACGTGCGAACGCGCAAACATGCATAAACGCGCGAACGCGCGCATGCGAATGTGCGAACGCGCGAATTTGCGCATGCAAAAAAAAAACGCGAATCTGCGAATGCTTGAACGTGTGAACGCGCGAGTGAGCGAGTAAGTAAAGCCTCGGATGCGTGGATGGGACGCGCGACTGCGCGAATGTGCGAATGTGCGAATGTGCGAATGCGCGAACGCGTGGAAGCGTGAATGCGTCATTGTCGACAGCGTGAATGCGTGAATGTGCGAATGCGCGAGAGTGCGAATGCGTGAAAGCGCGAATGTGCGAATGTGCGAATGTGCGAGTGTGCGAATCCGCGAGCGAGTGACTCCGTGAATGTGCGAAGGCGCGAATGTGTGAATGCGCGAATTCGCGAGTCTGCGCAGGCGTGAATGTGCGAATGCACGAATGTGTTGATGCGCGTTTGCGCGTGCGCGAGCGTGCGTGAATTCGCACATGCGCACATATGTGGACGCCGGAATGTCCGAACGCGAGAACGCGTGCATGCGCGAATGTGCGAATGTGTGAATGCGTAAATGCGTAAACGCGTGTATGTGTAAATGCGTGGTTGCGTGAATGTGCGAATGTGCAAATGCGCGAATGCGTTAATGAGTGCATGCGTGAATATGTGAACGCGCGAATGCGTGAATACTTGAATGTGTGATTGCGTAAGCGCATGAATGCGTGAATGCGTGAATGCGCGATTGTGCTAATGTGTGAATCTTTGAGCGCGCGAATGCGTCAGTGCGCGCGCGCGCGAAAGCGTGCGAATGTGAGTGGGTGCGCGCGAATGCGCGCGGACGCGCGCGCGCCTGAAAGTTTGCGAGCGCGCGCGCGCGCATGGGCGCGGGAACGGGAGCGGGCGCGGGCGACGGCGTTAGCGCGGGCGCTGGCGAGGGCGCGGGCGCGGGCGAGGGCGCGTGAGAATGAGCACGAGCGTGCGCTCGCGCGGAAGCGTGCGCGCGCAGCGCGTGCGCGTGTGTTTGTGCGTGCGCGCGTGAGTGTGTGTGTGTGTGTGTGTGCGTGCGTGTGCGTGTGCGTGTGCGTGCATGCGTGCGTGGGTGCGAGCGCGCGCATGAGTGTGCGCGCGCGCGTGCGTGTGCGCGCGCATGCGCATGCGCGTGGGCGCGCGCGCGTGCGCGTGCGCCTGCGCGCGAGTGCGTGCGCGTATGCGCGCGCGCGAGCGCGCGTGCGCGCGTGCGCTTGTGTGCGTGTGTGCGTGTCTGCGTGTGTGCGTGTCTGCGTGTGTGCGCGTGGTGCGCGTGTGCGAGTGTGCTCGTTTGCGTGTGCGCGTGCGTGCGCGCGTGCGCGTGTGCGCGCGTGCGTGTGTGCGTATGTGCGTGTGTGCGTGCGTGCATGTATGTGTGTGCGTATGTGCGTGCGTGAGTGTGCGCGTGCGTGCGTGCGTGCGTGTGTGTGTGCGCGTGCGTTTGTAAGTGTGCGCGCGCGTGCGTGTGCGTGTGTGCGTGTGCGCGTGTGCGTGTAAGATTGTGTGCGTGTGTGCGTTTGCGCGCGTGTGATTGTGCGCGCGCGTGCACGCGCGCGCGCTCGCGTGTGCGCGCATGCGCGCGTGCGCGTGTGCACGTGCGCGCATGTGCGTGCGTGCGTGTGTGCGTGTGTGCGTGTGTGCGTGTGCGTTTGTGCGTGTGTGCGTGTGTGCGTGTGTGCGTGTAGTGCGCGTGGTGCGCATGGTGCGCGTGGTGCGCGTGGCGCGCGTGGTGCGCGCGGTGCGTGTGCGAGTGGTGCGCGCGGTGCGCGTGGCGCGCGTGGTGCGCGTGGTGCGTGTCCGCGCGCGTGCATGCGTTCGCGCGTGCGTCTGCGTGCGCGTGTGTGCGAGTGTCTGTGTGTCTGTGTGTATATGTGTGTATGTGTGTGTGTCTGTGTGTATGTGTGTATGTGTACATGCGTGTCTGTGCGTGCCTGTATGTGTCTGTGCGTGTGCCTGAGCCTGCGCCTGCGTGCGTGTGCGCCTGTGTGTTTGTGTCTGTGCGTGTGTGTGTCTGTCCGTTTGTGTATGTGTGTGTCTGTGTGTGTGCCTGCGTGTGTCTGTGTGTGTCTGTGCGTGTCCGTGTGTGCCTGTGCGTCTGTGCATGTCTGGATGGATCTGCGTGTCTGCGCGCCACGCACACGTAGTGTGGCTGTGTCTGTGTCTGTGTCGGTGCGTGTCTGTGTGCGCCTGTGTGTGTCTGCGTATGTCTGTGTGTGTCTGTGTGTGTGCCTGCGTGTTCTCTGTGTGTGCGCCTGTGTGTGTCTGCGCGTGTCTGCGCGTGTCTGTGCGTGCCTGCGTGTGTCTGTGCGCGTCTGCGTGTATGTGCGTGCGTGTTGTCTGTGTGTGTATGTACGTGCGTATGTGTGTGTCTGTGCGTGCGTTTGTGTGTGTCTGTGTGTCTGTGTGTCTCTGCGCGCGTCTGCGCGCGTGCGCCCGCGCGTCTGCGCGTCTGCGTTCGCGCGCGCGCGTTGGAACGCCGCGAGAAGACGCCCGCCGACTCGGCCAGTCGGCAACGCGCCCCCGCGCCACCGCACGGCACCGCTTCGGCGCCAGGGCTGCCCAGCACTCGGGCTGAGCGGCAGGACACAAGGGCCCCCGGAAAAGTTTAGGATGGATAGCTCCCAGGCGCCTTGGCCGCGGGGGCCAACGCGGGCAGCTTTGGCCCCGGGCCCCGCGCAAGCGCCGGCGCCAGCCCAGGCGGCGGGGCCCCGGGGCCCCCCAGCCGCGCAGGCCGCGCAGACCGAGCAGGACCAGGAGGGGGCACGCCCCAGGGCCCCTAATTAAACGCCACGAGGGGCCCCGCCCAGGCTGGCACCCGCGCGGGGGCGCAGCCCTGCCAGGAGGCGCTCGAGTCGTCGGCGCCGCTCTCTCTCTCGGCAGGGCTGCGCTCCCTGAGAAGGGGGGGAGCTCCAGCGCAATCGTTCTGGAGCCGCCTGGCCCCGCGGGACGCGCGGGCCCCGCAGCGGCGACAAACCGCAATCGATGAACACGTGACAAGCTCGTGGCCACAGTCCTGCACATGCGCAGGCGGGCCGCCCGCGCTGGCGGGGCCGCTCGCACACCCTCCCACCCCGACGCCCGCTCCACCCGACGACAACTCCCCCTCCCTGCGGGCGAGCGCCACGGCACGAGGAACAGGTGGCCGGGGCGGAGGCGCTGCCCCGTGCACCTGCGAAGCAGCGCCCGGGGGGCGCCGCCGCCTCCGTCGAGTAAGCAGGGCGATCATCACTCCAATCTGAGGCAGTCGAAGGCGCGGGTGCCTCCGCACCTCGGACGCGCGCCTCGAGCCTCTCCCTCATCGGGCCGAGCGCTGCCAGAATCGAGCCGGCACGCGGCGGCCGCGGTGCCCGCTTGGGGCGCTTGGGCGCTGGGCAGAGCGCGTCAGCGCCGTCGGCGGCCTGCTCCGCGCCGTCGGCAAGGCCGCGCGGGCCTCGGCGCTGGGGGGCCGCCGCCTGCGTCGCGCCGAGCGCGTCTCCGGCGCCAGGGCCCGCGTCCTCGGCAGGCCGCGGCGCCGACGGGCCAACCGCGGAGCGCGGCCCGTCGCCCAACTCGCGAGCCCGCGAGCGGGACCGACCTCGCCCCTGTCCTTCGCGCGCCGCGAGGCCTTCGGGGGGGGCCGCCTAGTTCCCCGCGCCAGGCGCCGCGTCCGGCGGCGGGCCCGCCTCGGAGCCCTCGGCGCCACGGGTCGCGGCCGCGGCCGATATCACCCCCATCACGAGGGACCCCACGAGGCGCGAGTCCGCAGCCCCCTGCGCCCGGCTGGGAGCGAACGGCGCGCCCGCAGCGCCAGCGCCAGGCCCCCCACTATCGGCGGGCGGCGGGGCCGACGGGCCAGCGTCGGAGCGCGGCCCGGCGATGAGCTCGCGAGCTGGCGAGCGGGACCGACCTCGCCCCTGCCCCCCACGCGCAGCACTGCCAGGCGCGGGGCCCAGACCAGCCAGCTGGGAGGGGCCAGCCTCGGGGCGCGGCGCGATGTCATCATCGTCGGGTTCCGAGCTGCTGCCGCCCGCTTGGCCATCGTCGCGCGGCCTGCCTCGGCTGTCCGCCAGCCTCTGCCACCGCTCCACCAGCGGGTCCACCAGCCAGCGGCGCGACAGCTGCCCAACTCGCCCCCCGTTCCCGCTGACCCAGAAACTGCGCGCAATGCGAAACCACGCCGCTATCACCTCTGGACTCTCACGCCGCGCGCGCTGGCGGCGGGAGATCGATCGCAGCCAAGCTCCGCGGCAAATATCCTCGGCCAGCTGGCGGGGCCGCCGAGCGAGGCCCGCCCCTGCCAGCCAGCTCAGCAGAGGCGCCGCAGGCGGCTGGTCAAAGGCATGCACCACGTACGGCACGCAAACCTCACCCGATCCTGCCAACCACCCCTCCTGCGAGAGCTGTCCTTCAGGCAACCACGCCTTGGCGATCTCCATTAGCCGCCCTTCAAAAAACTCGACGCTGAGGGATACCTGGTCCAGCCCGGGGGTCAGGCGCCGGATCCTGTCGTCGGCAGCGCGGCGACGAGCCCGCCTGCGCACCGGAGTGGATCCCCACGTCTCCTGTGCCAGGCGCCGCACCGTCCGCACAGGGATTGGCCGAGTCCGCGCCCGACTCGGCCACGCGCCCCGCGGGCGGGAGCGGCGGGGCATGGGCGGGGGCGGCGCCCGCGGGGGCGGCCCTGGGGGGGTCACCGCCGTCCACGCCAGGGATTGGCCGAGTCCGCGCCCGACTCGGCCACGCGCCCCGCGGGCGGGAGCGGCGGGGCAAGGGCGGGGGCGGCGCCCGCGGGGGCGGCCCTGGGGGGGTCACCGCCGTCCACGCCAGGGTTGGCAGAGTCCGCGCCCGACTCGGCCACGCGCCCCGCAGGCGGGAGTGGCGACGCAGGGGCAGGCAACCTCGCCGCCGGGGAGCCCGCGGGGGCGGCACCACGCGCGGCGTGCAGGAGGTAATCCACCTTCGCCTGGAAACTGGCGTCCCGCTGGCTCCCGCGGGCCACGCTGGCGTCGGCGCGCCAGGTGGCCGGGGGGGGCACCGCTGGCGAGGTGCCTGCTGCTGTGGGCGCGGCCCCAAAGAGTTGGGCGCCGCCGGTGTAGGCCGTGCGCCCGCAGGCAAGACAGACGAGGCCTTGGCGGCCCTGGGACCGACGATGGGGGCACGTGTGTAAGTCATGCTGGATGATGGTCAGCTTGGGCGGGGCTGTGGGCGGCCTGGGCATCGTCGCCTCGTTCGAGTCCCAGAGGCCCGATGCGGAAACCTGCACAGAGGCCCACGCGTGAAACTCCACGACGCGCTGCAGCTTAAGCTTGAGATTCCGCGCAAGCCCTGGCGCCATCCGCACCTGCCACATGGCCACCGACGCGAACCAGTCTGCCCAAGCATTGCCGATCCAGTCGATGAGCGGCATTCCACGGTGGAGCGCCTCCTCGGCTGCCAGGTGCGAGGGAACCCAGCGAAAGTCGGGCGCCGCGGCGTGGGCGCGCCGCGCGATGACACCGCGCAGCCGTCGCCAAAGCCGCGTATGGGTGCCGCGCGAGGATGCGTCCCTTGCGCCCCAGCGCAGACCCTCGGTCACAAACGAGAGGCGGTCGGAGACCAGGCAGACGACGCCGTTCCCCCGCCTCGGTGTGTCTGTGTGTCTTTGTGTGTGTCTGTGTGTCTGAATGCGTGTGTGGTGTGTGTGTGTGTGTGTCTGTGTCTGTGCCTCTGTCCGTGTCCGTGTCTGTGTCTGTGTCCACGTGTGTGTGTGGTGTGTGGTGTGTGGTGTGTGGTGTGTGGTGTGTGGCGTGTGCGTGTGCGTGTGCGTGTGCGTGTGCGTGTGCGTGTGCGTGTGCGTGTGCGTGTGCGTGTGCGTGTGCGTGTGCGTGTGCGTGTGCGTGTGTGCGTGTGCGTGTGCGTGTGCGTGTGCGTGTGCGTGTGCGTGTGCGTGTGCGTGTGCGTGTGCGTGTGCGTGTGCGTGTGCGTGTGCGTGTGGGTGTGGGTGTGGGTGTGGGTGTGGGTGTGGGTGTGGGTGTGGGTGGGTGTGGGTGTGGGTGTGGGTGTGGGTGTGGGTGTGGGTGTGGGTGTGGGTGTGGGTGTGGGTGTGGGTGTGGGTGTGGGTGTGGGTGTGGGTGTGGGTGTGGGTGTGGGTGGTGTGGGTGTGGGTGTGGGTGTGGGTGTGGGTGTGGGTGTGGGTGTGGGTGTGGGTGTGGGTGTGTGTATGGGTGTGTGTGTGTGTGTGTGTGTGT
>CAUYUJ010021276.1:121345-141778 GCA_963575745.1 Prorocentrum cordatum
GTGTGTGTGTTCGTGTGTGTTCGTGTGTGTTCGTGTGTGTTCGTGTGTGTTCGTGTGTGTTCGTGTGTGTTCGTGTGCGTTCGTGTGTGTTCGTGTGTGTTCGTGTGTGTTCGTGTGTGTTCGTGTGGTGTGTTCGTGTGTGTTCGTGTGTGTTCGTGTGTGTTCGTGTGTGTTCGTGTGTGTTCGTGTGTGCTCGTGTGTGTTCGTGCGTTCGTGCGTTCGTGTGCTCGTGCGTTCGTGCGTTCGTGCGTTCGTGCGTGTGCGTGTGCGTGTGCGTGTGCGTGTGCGTGTGCGTGTGCGTGTACGTGTGCGTGTGCGTGTGTGTGTGTGTGTGCGTGTGTCTTTGTGCGCGTGCCTGTGTGTATGTTTGTGCCTGTGCCTGCGTCTGGTACTTTGTCTGTCTCTATGCCTGTGCCTGTGTCTGTGTCTGTGCGTGTCTGTGCCCGTGTGCATGAATCTTGCCCCCGCCCGTCCGTCCCAGCAGCCGGAGGGCGGACGGTCCAGATCGTCGAGATCATCGAAGTCGTCCAGGCCGTCCAGGTCGTCGTCGAGGTCGTCCTCGAGGGCGAGGATGAGGACCACGAGGGTAGAGGATGGTATGGGGAGGAGAGGATGGGAGCAAGATCGCCTCAAATACTTCTGCGCCCCACACCACGCGCGAGGCTCGGAAAACGCCATCCTCTTGCGCCCTGGCGTTAGGTCGGCCATGTCCTCCTACATGCGGATTGTGGGCGCACATTAAGAAATACTCCAAACATAGCTTTAAACAAAAAGAATATGAACAATAATAGAAACATCGGCCCCATACTATTATTTGACTATCGAGGGACAACACGCCCGACTTAAGTCGAGCAGCCAGGGCGGCGAAAGAGGCAGTCGCTCCATCGCTCCTCTCCCATGTCTGCCGCGATAGCTTCGAACACGCCCTCTACCGTGGTCCTCGCTCACTATAGGGGAGCTCACCGCAGGGGAGGGGGCAACTCACAGGGGGGCAGGCTGGCAGGAACTGAAGGAGGACGAGGGAAACGAGATGGAGCAGGAGGGAGAAGTTGAGGCAACCCATGCCTTGATCTTTTCGCTGTGGTGCCCTTGGAGCTCCCGACCCCTTCACCAGCGCCAGCTCTTCATCCCGAGCCGGTTGTTGACGGCAGCGGAGCCCGAAGGCGGCCCTCAGAGGCGGAAAACGGCAAAGAAACTCCATCGTGATCTGCCCAAGCGCCCGAACGTACCTGCCAAGACGCCTCCTCAGAGCGCCCGAAGGTGCCTGCCAGGACCTTCCTGGAGCGCCCGACTGTACTCGCAAAGGCGGCTCCCTGGCGCGCGCCGCAAGCCGACTGCCAGGACGCGCCCTTGGAGCGCCACTAAGGGTGGGACAGCAAAGGGTAGAGTAGAGAATCAGCTCACGTAGCTGGTTTCCCTGGCGTTGGGCGTGCCTTTTTGAGGGGGTCATAAAAGGGGGGGGTCAGGAACGGTCCCCTTTCGTGCCCCTTTCGGGCCCCTCCAGAGCCCCAGGGTGCTCGTTCAGGTACCGTTTGGGTACCTTTTCGGACCACCCTCGGTGTGTCTGTGTGTGTGTCTGTGTGTGTCTGTGTGTGTCTGTGTGTGTCTGTGTGTGTCTGTGTGTGTGTCTGTGTGTGTGTCTGTGTGTGTGTGTCTGTGTGTGTGTGTCTGTGTGTGTCTGTGTGTGTGTGTCTGTGTGTGTGTGTCTGTGTGTGTCTGTGTGTGTGCGTGTCTGTGTGTGTGTCTGTGTGTGTGTCTGTGTGTGTGTGTCCCTGGTGTGTGTGTCTGTGTGGTGGTGTCGTGTGTGTGTGTCTGTGTGTGTGTGTCTGTGTGTGTCTGTGTGTGTCTGTGGTGTCTGTGTGTGTGTGTGTCTGTGTGTGTGTCTGTGGTGTGTGTCTGTGTGTGTCTTGTGTGTGTTTGTGTGTGTCTGTGTGTGTGTGTGCGCGCAGGGCTATTTGGAACCACGCGTCAAAAAACGGTGGCCCGCTGGCGTCCTGAAGCATGCCGGGGTCTCTTGGAGCCTGCGGGGCGGGCCCTCCGCGCCTCCAGGGGCGTCGTGGGGGCTCTTGCGGCGCACGGTCGGCATTCGCAGGGAGCTCAGTTGAGGAGAGGGCCCAAAACCCTTCTCGGGATCGTCTCACAGGGACCTCTGAAGCCTTAGGTCGGGCATGTCCCCCTACAGGGGGATTTTGGGCAAATTAAAAAAAGTCAGCACATACCCCCAAATAGCCACACAGACACACAGAATTATCAAAACATCGTCCCCTGACTATGTGTTGACTAGTTTTGAATATTCCCCCTGTCGAGAGACACGCCCGACTTGATATTTGGGGCCTCTTTGGGCCCTCCATTGGCCATGGGAGTTTCTTCGGAACCTGTCGGCGACCTCGGGGCTCATGTGGGGGGCGGGAAGCTCGAAATTCGAGCTCGGTTTCCCCCTCTCGGGCCGCTCTTGGGTCTCTCTTGGGCTGTCTCGCGAACTTCTTGAGCCGTCTTACAGCCCTCATAAGCTGACTTGGGGCTGCCTTGAGGACCTCTCGGGCCGTCTTGGGGGTCTCTTGGGTTGTCGTAGACATCGTTCACTTCAGGAACGAATCTGGCCAACAAGAAAAGATTGCCTGAACGAGAGAACATATGTTTGCTTCTCAGGGTCCTCTTGGAGGTCCCCTTGGGCAAGCATCGTGCTGTGAGTCCGCCACATGCTTGTGTAGCAGGTACGCCGCGTCCAAGCCCCATTTCAGCTGGCGTCTCCTCGCCCAAGCGCCCGGAGACATGCTGACACACTGAGGGGCTATCAGACGCCAGGCGAAGGCTGGCAAACCCGTGGCTGCTAAAACGGATGTCCAGGAAACTGCTTCTACTTCTTCTTCTTCTTTTTCTTCCGGGAGGCAGCCCGTTTACTTTAGCGCGCTGAATTGTATTCTGGGCACTTGTTTTGATCTTCCGGGGAGACCCTTTTGGCAGCCACGTCTTTGCCAGCCTTAGGTCGGGCATATCCCCCTACAGGCGGATTTTGAGCGAAAGAATTCTTAAAACATACCAACAGGACCAACAATAATCAAACATATCGCCCCCAGACCATTTGTTCCACGATTTTTGCAGATGCCTCCCGTAGAAAACATGCCCGACTTAATACCGGCCCTCGCCCAGCTTCCGCCACTGTCCTCCGCCGCCGGCGCCGCGGCAGACGCCAGAGAGGCCACGGCTCCGCCGTCGACCACACAAGGTCTGCCGCGACGCGGCCCGGCGGCGAGGCGGCCCGTCGCCGCCGAGGCGGCAGGGCGCTGCCAAACGTGGCAGCGTGGAGCGGCCCGGCGGCGCTGGATTGGTGGCAAGAATGCGAGGCGGGGGTTCATCCAGATCCACCGCCTGGGGCGCAACGTCCTGGTGCCCCAGCGGGCGGTGGAGATGGACACGTTTTGGCCCCCGGGAGCCTGAACATGTCCATGTCCACCGCCTGCCGGGGTCCCCGAAAATGGATCCTCCAGGCGGCGGTCATGTACAAATCCCGCCTCGGAGGGAAGAGCACTGAGCTTATGTACAGACCTGCTCTTCGCGGTGCGCAGACATTCTCCGCTCTCGAGAACATGGGTTTCTGCTATTGAGCGCACTGCGGCCCGCGCGCCGCGGAGCGGCGGAGCGGCGCCGCTGCCAGGCACCGAAGGACTGCTTCTCCTGCCCCCTCGCCCCCCCCCCCCTGGGGAAGCCCAAAGGTTCCGATGCCGCGACTCGACTCCCCGGACCTCTCTCCTGGGGTGCGTCCTGGCCAGAACCTCGGGGCGAATCCAGCAAAATAACAGCGAGGGGGCCTCCGGGGAGGCCCCAAAGAGGGGGCAAACGGGCGAAGGGTGGAGGTAGGGGTGCCTTTTCCTCCGCTGACCCCCATCACAATGCCATTCTCCCCCCTCTGGCCATCGCTCGGACGTCCATTCCCAGTGCTTTTTTTGGTTTCGTGCGTGCTTTTTTCGCCAAATGATCAAGGATGCTCCTCGATCGTCCTCGCCGAAGGAAAAGTGCACACGTCCGAGCGATGCCGAGCCCTCCACCTCGACCTCCTCCAGGCCAAGCCTTGCGACTGCGGGCCGCAGCCGCGGTGGCCTCGCACCCGTGTGCGGCCGCGGCCCAGAGGCGGCCGTCCTGCCTGCCTGCCCTCCCCCGGCGGGCGCGAGGCGGCACGGGCGGCGTGCGCACGTCCCCCGCGGCCACGGAGCGGCGGGTCGCCTGCCCCCGGCCAGCGGACGGCCCTACGAGTCAGCGAGCATCTTCTCGATGTGTCTCATCGTGTCGCCCTGTTCGGCGGCGGGCGAGGGGGGGGACTGAGAGGGAGAAGGCCTTCTCAGAAGGCGGCGGGGCTCCTCGGCAGCCCTCGCGGCTTCTGAGAAGTTCCACCAGCCCTTTAGGGCGTAGGTGGTCTAGAGCGTTTCCTCTGCCAGCCCCCTTCTTTCCCTTCGGGGAGGGGTTTACCCATCCCCTTACCCCCCCACCGACCTGGACGAGGGGTTCCGCGGGTCGTTGGGACGTCCAAGATGGCCCAAGACGGCTCCAAGAGCGAAAAAGCGAAAACGCACAAAACATTGATTTTCCTAAGGTTTTGAAAGGGTTTTGGCCTCTTGGGGGGGCCCAAGAGGCGATTCGAGGCACTCTAGAGGGGCAAGGCTCATACACGACCCCACTTATTTGATAGATCTCCTCCAACATGGCCCCAAGAGCGCCCCGAAGGCTCCCAAGAGCGCCCCAAGAGCGCCCCAAGAGGACCCCAAGAGGCCCCCAAGAGGCCTTCAAGAAGCTCCCAAGAGACCCCCAAGAGGCCCCAAGAGGCTCCCAAGATGGCCCAAGACGGCTCCAAGAGCGAAAAAGCGAAAAAGCTACAAAAACGTGTATTTCTTTAGGTTTTGAACAGATTCTGGCCTCAAGAAGGGCCCCAGAGGCGATTCGAGGCACTCTAAAGGGGCAGCGCTAACATACGACCCCCCCTTCTTTGATAGATCTCCTCCAAGATGGCCCCAAGAACGCCCCGAAGGCTCCCAAGAGCGCCCCAAGAGGGCCCCAAGAGGCCCCAAGAGGCCCCAAGAGGCCCCAAGAGGCCTCCAAGAGGCCCCCAAGAGACCCCCAAGAGACCACAAGAGGCTCCCCGATATACGCAAGAGGCCCCCTGGACCGCCAAGAAGCCCCAAAGACGGCCCAAGAGGCCCCCAAGCTCGCCATTGTCCTCCTCCTCTTCTTTTTCTTCCTCCTCCCTCCTCCCCCTCCCCCTCCTCCTCCTCCTCCTCCTCCTCCTCCTCCTCCTCCTCCTTCTCCTTTTCCTCCTTCTCGTCCTCCTCCTCCCCTCGTAATCCTTTCCTCCTCTCGTCCTCCTCGCCCTCGCGTCCTCCATATCCTCCTCCTCCTCCTCCTCCTCCTCCTCCTCCTCCTCCTCCTCCTCCTCCTCATTTTGCTTCTCCTCCTCCTCCTCCTCCTCTTCCTCCCCTCCTCCTCCCCCTCCTCCTCCCCCTCCTCCTGCTCCTCCTCCTGCTCTTCCTCTTCCTCCTCCTACTCCGACGACGACGAATCCTCCTACATTTTCCCCCTCTTGGGGAATATGGCGGCTCACCCCGCCGTTTGTTCTTCTGCATGCTCCCCCGCTTCCCCCATAACCTCCACTCCCCTGGGACTCATTTATGGACGGGCTGGCGGGGATATTTTTTGGTCGGCGGTTCCAGGACGAATGTCAAGAAGCGGGGCAACGTTCGGGGCGCTGAACGAAGATAGTTGGCCGCAGTGGCGCATAGGCCGCAGTGGCGTGTGCACATGCCAGGGACAAAATGACCCCCATTAAGAGGTGACCGGCTCAGACATCCCAGCAAGTGGGGACGCAGAGGCGCGGCGACCAGCGGCGGAACGGGGGGGAGAAGTCGCCCTTTCGGCGCCAAGCTCCAGCCGAACCACAAACGGGGGCAAGAGAGAGGGGAGAGAGCGAACACGAAGAGGCAGAAAAGGGGGAGAGAGCGAGCGCGAGCGATTAACTCAGACTCACTGCGGCACCCCGGGTGAACGATGGTGCGGCAAAAGAGGCCTGACTCGTCAAGGCTCACTGGAGCTAAGGTGTGGCTGAACCGCGTCAGGTCCATCCAGTAGAGAAGGACCACTGGTGTGCGCTCACGAGGCTGAGCCACCTCCAGCCGGTAGCCAATACGAGCACATCGTCTCCGATTCACGCAGTTCGGGGGCACAACGATGCAAGGTACAGACGAGGGCTGGTAGCCAGGGCTGCTCTGAAGAGAGCGACCACGAACTGCAGAAGGCTGAACCACTCAATGCAGGGCCGCTCACTTGCAAAGGTGTGGCTGATCCACGTCAGAGCGCCATCCAGTAGAGAACGACCACGGTGTGCGCTCACGAGGCTGAGCCACCTCCAGCCGGTAGCCAGTGCGTGCACATCGTTTCCGACTCACGCAGTTCGGGGGCACAACGATGCAAAGTACAAACGAGGGCTGGTAGCCGGGGCTGTTCTGAAGAGAACGACCACGAACTGCATAAGGCTGAACCACTCAATACAAGGCCGCTCACTTGACGAATCCAAACACCGGGTGTCGCCGACTGTATGGCTGTGAGCTGCGCCCAACCACGCCTGCCTGCCCGTGCGGAAGCCAGTACCCTGCCGGTGGCGTGACGATGGCTGGCGGCTACCGAGCTGCTGGGCCGTACTCGCAGGCGGCGTGCTGATAGCGAGCCAAGACAGAACCATGGCCGGGTCGGCGACGGACCACGGCGAGCCACAGGCAGGAGGGGGGCGCAGCCAAAAGCCGCTGAGCACTTGTGTCAATGAGGGGTGCTGGGACACCGTCCCATACGAGACCACTGGTGTGCTGCACGAGGCTGACAACCACCAGCTGGTAGCCAGTCCACATGCATCGTATCCGACCCACGCAATTCGGGGGCACAACGATGCAATGTCCCGGCGAGGGCTGGGGCTGTGGCTGCGCCGAGAAGAGCGAAACGAACATGGACCGCGGAAGGCTGTACCACTCGATGCGGGGCCGCTCGCTGACGAAGCCAATCGCCATGTATGGAGGACCCGAAACTCCATGGGCAGGTGCAGGGCGGACGCTTTTCAACGGTCGATGCAAACTCGGGGGGGGGCGCAGCCAAAAGCCGCAGAGACTTGTGAATGATAGAACCGCGGAAGGCTGTACCACTCGATGCGGGGCCGCTTACTGACGAAGCCAATCTATGTTGTTAATTGGGGGGGGCGCAGCCAAAAACCGCAGAGACTGGTGAAAGAGAACGGGGGGGCGCAGCCAAAAGCCGCTGGACACAGATAGTGATACCCTGGGCCTCCAAGCGCGGAACTTCCTGACCACGGGCGAGGCGTCCTTGTAGCAAAACAAAGGCTGAATCGGCAACGAGGGGCCGAAGCTCCCTGGGCCGGTCTCAGGGCGAGCGCACATCAGCGGCCGCGGCAATCTTCGCAGGGGGGGGCGCAGCCAAAAGCCGCAGAGACATTGTGAATGAATGAGGAGGAGGAGGAGGAGGAGGAGGAGGAGGAGGAGGAGGAGGAGGAGGAGGAGAGAAGGAGGAGGAGGGGAGGACGGCCCTCAAGAGCGGGGTTCTGCTCGGAGCCCGCTCGTCCATCGACGCATGGCGGTCGCTGAGGTGAGGCACCCGCCGCAGCCAAGGGGGGGTCTGGTGGCTAGCCCCCTTGGTGGGTGGCCAGCGCCGCCCAATTCCATGGACAAGTGTTGATTCTCTCCAGATACCTCGTCCACGGACGCCTCTAGGTTCCCTACGGGAGCCTCGTTCTCGGCCTCAGGGGGCTGGAACTGGGCCTCCGAACCTCACACAGGGCACCCTTCACAGTACCTACTGCCCAACGGTCCATAGCTGTCCCCCCTCGGCCTCCTGCAGGGAATGGGCGCAGCCAAAAGCCGCAAAACACAGGAACACGGAGGGGGGAAGAGACCGCAGGGACATCCCGGCAGTGCGCCGGCAAATCTGGACCACGCTGAAGAGGGTGGTGCCACCGCCACCGCTGTCCGACAGAAACGGGATGCAAGAGTACCAGGACCCAGGACCAGCGGCGGCCCCCCAGGGAGCCCGGCGCCAGGATGCAAGCCACAGGAGAGCCCGCGGGACACGCGGTCCGTACCCACTGCATCCGCTGAGTCCACACTTCCGCACAGTACCTCATGTCAAACGGCCCATTGTTGTTCCCAACGGCCTCCCGCAGGGGGGGGGCGCAGCCAAAAGCCGCAGAACACAGGTACACGGCGGGGGGTGGAAGCCGCAGGGACATCCCGGCAGTGCGCCGGCCCAAGCGGACCACGCTGGAGAGGGTGGTGCCGCCGTCACCGCTGACCGACTGAAACGGGATGCAAGAGTACCAGAGTCACAGAGGGCGGACCTGGGACCAGCGGCGGCCCCCCAGGGAGCCCGGCGTCAAGATGCAAGCCACAGGAGAAACCGCGGGACACGCCATCCTTCACACTGCAGTCGCTGAGTCCACACTTCTGCACTGTACCTCTTGTCCAACGGTCCATAGTTGTTCCTCCTCGGCCTCCTGCAGGGGGGGGGCGCAGCCAAAAGCCGCTGAACACAGGTACACGGCGGGGGGGTGGAAGCTGCAGGGATGGTATATTCCATGGTGATGCACGGCACGTCCGACAACAGCACGACAGAACCAAGAGACAGAAAGTATCAGACCCCCAATCGTGCTGATGAGTACGGTGTACAACTCGTAGTCAACAGAGAAGGTGGATCTCAGAGTAGAATTCCAGACTGCCCACGGTATCGCCACAAGCGCAGCACGCAGACAGAGGAGAAAAATACTGAGGTCGACGGTATAGCCACACACGCAGCACGTAGACAACAGCCAAAATGAAGAAATAGAAATTCTGAGCGAAACAGAAGTCGAGACACGACGCAGGATGCGCCGGGCAGCAACGGGCCTGCTGCCAGCGACCATCCTCCACGCACCTGGTCCCCTCGAGTGCGATGCCGTTTACGAAGTGTGAGCCAGCAGAGTGTGTCTGCAAGAGCCCCATCTATGATTGGACAGTGAAAGTCTCCTCCTCCTCCCCCTCCTGCTCCTGCTCCTCCTCCTGCTCTTCCTCTTCCTCCTCCTACTCCGACGACGACGACTCCTCCTACATCCTCCCCCCTCTTGGGGAATATGGCGGCTCACCCCGCCCTTTGTTCTTCTGCATGCTCCCCCGCTTCCCCCATAACCTCCACTCCCCTGGGACTCATTTCTGGACGGGCTGGTGGGGATACGCGAAGCGTCTAGAATTTTCTCTGTCTCCGGGGAAGGCTCAGGAAACTTCTCAGAAGGCCGCGGAACTCCCGAAACTTCTGAGAAGGCCCGCCCCTTCTCAATTCCCCCCCTCGCTCGCCGCCGACCTGTGAGCGCAGCATCTGGAGCATCTGGGTGGTCTCGACGGGGACGGACTGGAGCATCAAGTTGAAGATGCCGTCCACGAACTCGCCTTGGTCGATCTCGCCCGAGCGATCGGCGTCGAGATAACTGCAGACGTCTACGATCTGGTGCGAAGCTAAAACCTTCCTGAGCTCTGGCGGCAAATCTCTCAAGATGTGCGCCTGCATCATGTCTTCCAATCCAGATCTGTAGTCCTTCAAGCTGAGGTTCTCCGTTCTGGCCCTCCGGATGAGAAAACGAAAGACCTGTTCGACGAGAGGCTCAAGATCCCTCAACTTGCCTCGCTTAAGAATCAGGTCCATCTCTCGATCTTCGTCGGCTTGTGCGATGGCGTTGTCCACAATGACAGCAGTAATCAAGTTCATCAGTTTGATAGTCACGATGAGCCAGACAAATCCAAAATAGACTCCCATATACCATGCCTTAGTCACGAGAGGCATGTACACGCTTGCAATGGAGTCTGCGTTTGCGAACTGAACCAAGGTGTGCATCGCTACCGGCAGAGATCGGAAATGATCCTGGATAACCTCTGCGGTCACTGGATCTCCCATCAAGAAAGAATCCTGAAAGATCAGCTCAACGCCGAGACAAGCAAACACGAATACCGTCAATAATATCATGATGCAGGCTGACATAACAGTCCGGAACGAGCGCAGGAGGCCATTCGCAAGCTTCCACATCTCCTGACACTGCTCGAAGATGCGCAGAGCGCGCACGAGGCGGGTGAGTCGCAGTATCCGCAGCACTAGAACCTTGGACATAATGTCGAGCAACAGTCGTTCTTCAGTGTCGTCCGAGGTATCTTCCACAATGGGCTCTACCACCCAGGTGGAAAACACTCCAATCATAACCAATATGAGGTCGAATCGGAACCACTTGCTGCGGAAATTGTCCAGGCCGTCAGCAAGTACGCGGATGACCAGCTTCACTATGAAGATCGACAGGAAAATATGCTCTAGATTCTAGATCATGGGCCCTCTGCGTGCAGGCTGCATTGCCATCCAGATCACACTGAATCTCCACCCCCAGCATTATGGAACTCAAGACGATGATCAGGCCGATGACGGAGTCGAATGCAGTCCGGTGGCGATGTATCAACCTCCACGCCGCAAGCCGCGCGCCGATGGTCTGCTCGGAGATCACTGGCTCGGGCGTGGCGCTCCTCCGCCAAGCCCTGCCGCCGCCGCCGCGACCCGCGGCCGCGTTCGCCCAGTCGTTCCTGACGCTCTGGGTCCCTGGCGACGGGCGATCCGCGGCCGCGCACGTCTCGTCACTCCTGTCGCTCTGGCTCCCTGGCGACGAGGGCCTCCGCCGCCCCCCCGGCGAGGCGGGCAGCCGCTCCGGCAGCCGCGCTCGCCCCCTCGGCGGGCGCAGCTCCTCGCGCAGGGCCTGGCGGAGGGCGCCGCCCTCGTCGAGGGGGTCGCCCCACAGCCTCTCCAGGCGATCCAGACCGCCCCGCAGCTCCTCGCGCAGGCCCGCGAGAGCGGTCTCCAGGGCGCGCTCGTCCAGGCCCGCCATGGAGCGCCGCGCGCGCGCGCCGGGCACCGCCGCGGGACGGGCCGCGAGGGGGCACTCCGCCGAGGGTGGCCGTCGACCACCTGAGCCGGAATGGCTCGAGCCAAAACGGCTGCGACATTCCACGCGGACTTTTTGTGGTCTTCATTTCTGGCCCCCAAAAAACCGGCACGAAATGCACCTCGAAATCGGGAACGAAACATTCTCAAGGACAGTCCGAGCCCATCCCATGCTTTTCCGAGCGAAATCCGCTCTGCGATGTCGCCGGCGCCGGCCCCGTGCCCCGCCCCCTTGCGTAAGTCGGACCTGTCCCTCTACAGGAGGGATACTTTTCTTTGGTCGCGGCCGCGGGCGAGAGCGCAAACGGCGAGTCGTAAGTCCGGGGCGCGGGCCTACTAATTGACAACAGGAGCACACTAGAGCCGCACACCTAAACTGCCTAAGCTGCCTACACTGCCTAAACTGCCTAAGCTGCCTAAACTGCCTAAGCTGCCTAAACTCCCTCTAATGCGGGATGACGATTAATAAAAAATGGGAGGGAACGATTCAGACATAGTTTTCTGCTACGTCTGCACAAGTTTCTGACTGGAGGAACGATGTTTAAAAAAGTAGTTGTCCAGCCCGCGGCCGGCGTTTTCTAATCGTCATCCCGGGCGCCGCCGCGTGAACACGACCCCCGGTCATGTATTAATCGTCATCCTCCATTACGTAAGTCGGGCCTGTCCCTCTACAGGAGGGGTACTCAAAGATAGTGAAAAATTAGTCTTGGGGCGATGTTCTGACCATTTCGGAATCTCTTATACGGTATTTTTCAATGGCTTTGTCGACAACCGCCTCGGGCCTGTCCCTCTACAGGAGGACTGTTCACAGATAGTAAAAAAGTCATGGGATGATTTATTTTACCATTTTGGACTATCTTCTGGTATTTTTCAATAGCTTTGTCGACCACCGCCTCGGGCCTGTCCCTCTACAGGAGGAATTCTCAAAGATAATAAAACAACTAGTCTTGGGACGATTTTCTCACTATTTCTGAATATTTCGTTGTGTTTTCAATAGCTTTGTCGACAACCGCCTCGGGCCTGTCCCTCTTCACGAGGAATGTTCAAAGATAGTGAAAAAATAGTCTTGGGACGATTGTTGGACCATTTTGGAATATCTTATGGTATCTGTTTTTCACTATTTTGCTTTTTTCGCCTAAAACCGGCCTGTAGGGGGACAGGCCCGACTTAACACGATGCATGTGGCCAGGGAGGGCGCAGGAGACCGCGCCACTCATCACTGCACCGGCCTTGCAGACGTGCTGCAGCGGATTGTTGCGTGGACCTTCCAGACACGATCGGACGAAGAACCGGTCCCGGGGAAAGGGTCGGGACTTCCAGGGACGCCGTGCTGAAAACATCAAGACGTCGCATGTCTGTGGACGTGCTGCAGCGGATGTTTGGTGGATTTCTGTCACTGCAAAACACCCGAAACGGCGAGCGGAAAACGAAGTGACTTCCACTCGGATTTGTTGGTGTGTATTGCTTTTGTGCCTCCTGCCAAAGGCTACGACGAGCAAGTGGTTCGAATTCAAGGCCTGCAGCATGTAAGCGTCCTCAGCTCTTCACATGGACGCGCGTCTCTGGGGCTCTCCCCATATAGATAAGGGAACAAACAGTGACATAAACATAAAAACTCGGAGGTCCGCGCGGATTTCTCGGATCGGCGCTGGACCCCCCTCCCTGGCGCGCGGAGCGCGCCAGGGGCGGCGCCGGAGGCGCCGCCAGGGGGCCCCAGCGCCGATCCGAGAAATCCGCGCGGACCTCCGAGTTTTCATGCTTCTGTCACTTGTTGTTCCCCTAATAAAAGTGCAGAGGCTGGAAGCCAGGTTTGAGCATGCAGCTGTGTGCGACGGGCGGCGATGCTGAGCCCGCGCGACCCGGCGCGTGCGCGCACCTGCCGGGGCTTCGCCAGCAGCGCTCGCACAGTCTCGCCTCCCGCGGGGCAGAAGCGAGGAGCCGCCGCGGGAGAGACCGAGGTCCCGATCCTGCCTCCAGATCCTCCTCCTCCTCCTCCTCCTCCTCCGCCTCCTCCTCCTCCTCCTCCTCCCTCCTCCTCCTCCTCCTCCTCCTCCCTCTCCCTCCTCCTCCTCCCTCCTCCCTCCTCCCTCCTCCCTCCTCCCTCCTCCCTGCCTCCGCCTGGTCGGGCGGTGCCCGAGGCGGAGAGGCCGCGAGGGTGTGCGCGGAGGAGCGGGGAGGAAGAGAGGGGATGATGAGCGGCAGTCCGTGGCTGAAAGAGACTCCCCTGCGGCCCCGTGAGGCGGCGGCGACGCGGAGGCAGGCGCGCGGCAGCTGCGCGCCGCACCTCCCCGGGCCCCGCCCGCAGCTGCAAGGGGGTGGTGCCCCGACGGTGGCCCCGCGCGCCGCGGAGCGGCGAAGCGGCGCCGCTGCCGGGCACCGAAGGACTGCCTCTCCTGCTCCCTCCCCCCCCCCCTGTGCTGGCGAGGAGCAGTGGGGAGCAGCAAGCGGGCGACCCGCCAAAAACGCGAAACCGGGAAAACCCGTAAAGTCGTAAACCGGACGGCTTTCGCGTAAAATAGCGTTTTTCCCGCAATGGCCGACGTGCGCGAAAACGGGAAAACCCGTAAAGTCGTAAACCAGACGGTTTTCGTGTAAAGTAGCGGTTTCCCCGCACTGGCCGATTTGCGCGGAAACGGCCCCAGCGTTAAACGCGTAACGAGCCACGTGCTGGTTTACGACTGTGCGAATTTACGCGATTACCGAGCGGGCGGAGGCCAGGGCCGCGGAGGAAAGGAGGAGGTGGGGGAGGAGGAGGAGGAGGAGGAGGAGGAAGAGGAGGAGGAGGAGGAGGACGAGGAGGAGGAGGAGGAGGAGGAGGAGGAGCACAAGGAGGAGCAAGAGAAGGAAAAAACGAATCCCACCAGCCCTCTGGGCGTAGGTGGTTCCGGGAGTTTCCTCGTCCATCTTCCCTTCTTCCCCTTCGGGGAAGGGTTCACCCCTCCCCCTAACCCCTTCCCCTCGACCTGGACGGGGGGTTTCGCTGGCAGTTGGAGCGTCCAAAACGGCCTCGGCGAGGAAGCCAAAACCATCGGTTTTACTAGGGTTTTGGCCGATTTTAGAGCTCCCGAGGGGGGACGCTAATTTTTTGGACCCCCTTCCTTTGATCGATCACCTCCAAGATGGCCCCAAGAGCGCTCCCAAGGCTCCCAAGAGCGCCCCAAGAGGGCCTCAAGAGGCGCCGAGGAGGCCCCAGGAGGCCCTGAAGAGGCTCCCTGGACCCCCAAGAGGCCTCAAGAGGATCCCCGAAGCATCCAAGAATCCCCCAGGCGCTCCACAAGGACCCCAAAACAACTTCCAAGGGACATCCCAGGAGGCTCTTGTGCACGTTATTGTTCTTGTTCCTTCTCATCGTTCTCCTCCTCCTCCTCCTCCTCCTCCTCCTCCTCCTCCTCCTCCTCCTCCTCCTCCTCCTCCTTGTCGGCCTACTCCTCCTCCTTCCCCTCCACTTTATCAGCCTCCTCCTCCTCCTCCTCCTTCCCCCTTCTCTTCCTCCCCCTCCTCATCCTCCTCCTCCTCCTCATACCTCCTCCTTTCCTCTTCTCATCCTCCCCTCCTCCTCCTCCTCCTCCTCCTCCTCCTCCTCCTCCTCCGTCCTCCTCCTCCTCACCATCATCTCCGCCGATTCCCCCTCCTCCCTCCCCCCTCCTCACACTTTTCCCACCTGCTGCCCCTCCTCCCCCTCCTCCTCCTCCCCCTCCCCCTCCTCCTCCTTCCTCCTCCTCCTCCTCCTCCTCCCCCTCCCCCTCCCTCCTCCTCCTCCTCCTCCTCCATCACTCCTCCTCCTTCTCCTCCTCCTCCTCCTCCTCCTCCTCCTCTCCTCATCCTCCCTCCTCCTCCTCCTCCTCCTCCTTTCCGACGCCATCCTCCTCCTCCTCCTCCTCCTCCTCTTCCTCCTCCTCCTCCTCCTCCTCCTCCGACTCCATCCTCGCCCTCTTGGGTAAGACGGGCCCCCCGGCCCTTTGCTACTCTGTATGCTCCCTCACTTCCCTGATCACCGCAATTCGCCTGGGCATCGTTTTTGGATGGGCTGGTGGGGATGTTTTTTTGATTGGCGGCTCTAAGGAAGAGTCCAAGAAGCGGGGCAAGCACGTCTGGGGCACAGGCGAGATAATTGGTTACGAAGACGCCTAGGCCGACGCAACAGGTGCACCTGCAAGGCGCACAATGCCCCCATTAAGATGCGAGCGACCCGAGAACGGGGACGCAAGCACCAGACTGGAGTAGACGGAGAGAAGTCGCACAGTGGCGCCAGCTCAAACCGTACAGTCCAGAGAGCACAGGCTAGGGCCGATCAGCCAAGTGGCAGGACAGTGGGCACGTGAGGCCGCACCGCTCACCACTACGAGGCGAGAGAGCGGGGAAACCGCGGGCAGAAGAGGGGTGGCCGGGTAAGCCTCACTCACTTGGACTCCTGGGCGCGATCCGACGTGAGCCATCGACCAATGCACTGACGTCGATGCAGTCGCGGAGGTCCGAACCTAGACTGCCTGACCCGGAGTGTCGGGGGAACGGCAGCAGGCGTGGCCTAACACCATGGTCCAACCCGTAGGAGAGCATGAGTACTGTCAAAGGATGAACCACTTGTGCAGTACCAGGAGCACGATGGTGGCTCCCGCCCAGAGGTGGACCACGTCGTCGGCGAACAACGCAGGCAGCTTATCCATCACGGTGGGCGGGGGGACCAAGCGGCGCGCGTCAACCGGAACCGCGGTGGACCAGAAGGGGGAACGTGGATAGTCGAGCAAAGGGTGTGCCACTTGCCGCACCGCGCTCACCCCAGGTCCGGCCCCCGGTGGTGCCGGGGCAGGCAGAGGCCCGAGTTGTCAGAACAACACCAGGCGGCAGCGCGGCCCGACCTCACCTCGGAGCTCTGCGAGAGAGCCGCCAGGTGGTGCATAGACCCAAGTGCTCCAAGAGCCTCGGCAGGGGGGAAATCGCGCGTGGCCGAATCCGCAGGAGGAGGAGAGGGGGAGGAGGAGACGCAGCCGATAGCCGCAAAATCAAGTGAATGAATGGAGGAGGGGGAGGCGACGCCATGGAAAATACAACGAGACCTTGGCCACTGTGATCACACAGCGCGATGCGGTGGGACCCCGGTCGCGGGGGGAACAGGGCGCCTGATCATGCAGGGGAACGCTATGTCCCAGCTGCAGGGCAGCGTCGTCGGGGGGGGAAGCACGTGAGGTGCAGCGCGTCGGAGTCACGTGGAGAGCGCGGGGTGGGCCTATGGCCACCATCCCTGGCCGCCCAAAGTAGGTGTCCCAGGGGAAACAAAGCGGGTGCCCCAGTGGTATACGGGGGGTGGTTTATTTCAGCCACCACCCGCCGTACGAAGGGTGCCACGAGACCACCGCGGGCTGTCTAGTGCGCAGCGCATGGGCATTGGTGCACCTCAGCCCCAAAAGAGGTGGCACGGGGGTATTAAGGCCGAGGCCTGGCGCCGCGGTGAAACCAGTCCCTGCCCGGGCGGGGGGCGCCCACGAGGGAAGCAGGACTGTTGGGGACAGACGCGCCTCGTTCCTCAGTCCTTCTCCCCTGCATCGCTGTGCGCAGCAAAGGGCCGGTTGAGGACCATGGGGCCGCCGGCCCAGCGGGCACCGCCTGGAACGGATGGGGCCCCAGATAGCCCACAAGGTCAACGCGATGGATACCACCTTGTAGAGGGCGGGGGGGTCTGTCCCCAGTTGCCCCAGGTCGTCATTGTCCAAAAAGCAAGCGTTGCGCTCCATGACAGTATGAGTGGCAACTCTGAGAATTGGCATGGTTGGGTGAAGAAAGGCTTGAGCCGCAGATCGGCTACGCGGGGCATCCTTCCCGGGACCCGGGGTAGGACCCGATGGGCAGGTGGGGGGGGGGCGTGAGGCACGCCCGCGACGGGACCCTGAGCGGGCGGGCAGACCCCTCCGACCTGGGGGGGTTCTTGGGTGGTTGCGTCAAGGCCTTGTCGCGATCACTTGGGGCCAAAGTCCCACCCGCGCTGGCGCTTATCCGCGTAGTGGGCATCTCCTCTGGGGGGGGCCGCTTCCCCCTGGCCTTCCAGTCTGCGTCGGTCCAAGTGTCTCGCCGGTGCTCCCACGCGCCCCAGGACTGCCAAGAACGCCAGGGGGCTGCAGATCCAGATGCACCTGTCCGTGTGGCTCTGCCCTCGGAGGCCCACAGGGGGTTCTTTGCAGCCTCTTGGCCCTCATCGGTCCACAGGTGTTTGCCTCCGCTTCCGATGGGGGGTTCCACTGCGCGTGCTCTATTGTCGCATTGCGCGTGCTTGCGCTGCTTCTCCAGGACGTTTGGCCAGTCGACGTGGAGCTGGTATTCACTGTCCATTTTGTAGGCGTCGTATCCCACTTTGCCCCATGCCTGGGGGAAGTCGTCGCACTGCTGTGGCATGTTTCGCCAGGGGTCAAACTTGATGTTGACCCAGGAGCCCCCTTGCTTGTGGGCCGCCTTTCTGGCCCAGGCGCTCCACACCCCATTGAAAGCACCCCCCAGCATCTTCTGCATTCGCGTGATCTTTTCTGGCGCAGGCTCGTCCCCTGCGACGTCTGCGTCGCCGATGGGTCTCAGGTGCATGGGGGGGGGGGAGGGGGCACCCATGGGGTCGTCTCGGCGCGCAGGCGGGATTGCTGCTGTCCGTGCGTCGTGCCGCCATCCCTGTGAGCTGCGGCGCTGTCTGGGTGAGCTGCGGGGTGGTGTGGCTGAGTGTTCTCTGTTGCGGTCTTCGGCGATTGTGGGTGGTCGGCGGCTTGCTTCGCTCCCCGATTGTCTGAGTGACCGGCCGTCACCGATGCGAACGTTCCAGGTTCGTTCCTCACTAGGGGGGGCTTCGCCCCTCCTCCATGTGTCGCGCGGTGCCCTTCGATCTGACGCCCGCGCAAATGGGGGCCAGGCTTCGGATTCAGTCCTGTGGGGGGGCTGGGTCCATATAGGGGGGGGAACCTTGGGCCGCCGTCGGATAGGTGTGAGCTGGACTGTCTGCGTCGTCAGCCTGGTGTGCAGAGCCGTCCTGTTGTTCTGGGTCGGGGGAACTTGGCGGGCCGTCGTCCGTCTCAGATTTCTTGTTGGCGTCATCATCCCAGTCAATGCCTTCCACGTTGCCGTCGCCATTCAAGCGCTCTGGTGAGGAAGGCGCCTCTTCGGGGAGCCCATCGGGCAGGCCAGGCGCGTCGGGTTGCCTGGGGGGGAGGCGCTGGCGCGGGCCAGGGTGGCGCCGTGATCCTCCGCGCGTTGGTCGGTCGTGGGCAGTGCCGCCCTCTCCTGGGGCCTGTTGAGCCAACTGGCAGCGGGCGACTCCTCTTCTGACCCTCTGGACGTCGCGTCCTGGGGTTGGGCGGCGAGGAGTTCAATTGTCCCTCTGGTTAGATACTTCTCCATCTCCGTGAGGAACTGCGTGAGGACGTGCACCGGCTGACGGCAGGGGCACTGTCCTTTCTGGTTGTCAAGGTTGCTGGCGTAGTGTCCCCATTCCTTCTTGCAGTTTGGGTTGCTATCCACCAGGCGCGTGACAACCCTGGCCGCGGCAGCCCGCCCTCCGTCCCATGGAAGGTGCGGGGGATGGCCATTGCTGGGGATCTCCTCTCCGTAGATTGAGTCCAGTAAGGGCAGCAATTGCTCGAAAGGCCATCCCGTTTCGTCGGTCACGTCGCCCACTATATCCTTCCCCAGTCGCTGCGCATAGGCCTCCCGGAGGGTGTAGGATGCGTGGCTCCACTCAATCAGGTACCTCACTAGAGCGCGAACGGGGGCTCTCGACCCCTCCCCAGCCAGCCGGTGGGTGGAGTATGTAGGCAGCTGGGGCGCAGGGGGTGGAGGCTGGTTGGGAAAGAAGTAGGGGGTGGCGGCTCCGTCGGCCGAACTCCTCTGTTCGTGGGCAGCGGGGGGCTGTGCTGACTGATCGTTGCCCGCTGGGGCCAGCGCGCCAGTGCTTGTGCCCGAGGCCCGGTTGGCTGGGGAAAGATGCGCCGTCATGTCGTAGTTGCACCAGTCCTCGGGAATGTCGGTTGTGGCCTTTCGCACAGTGGGGGTGGCGGGGCATACCTCGTCGAAGTAGCGGTCGAATACCGGGTCGGGGGCGCCCGGGGCGATGTTCCTGATATGGACAAGGCACCTCCTACAGGCCCATGTAGCGTTCCACTTCCGTGTGACCCATAAGAAGGGCATTGCGCCCCACGACGGGAGTCCTGTCTGCTCGTTGAAGTTGGCGCCCGCGTCTGGGCGCCATATGAAGCATCCCAGGGCTGGATGGCCGGGCATCCATTCAAGCAAGGGGGAACCGGGGGGGCAGGTGTCGCACGTGGCCGAGTGCATGTGGGCGTGGTGCGTTTCTGCACCAAACCTGCCGTCGGTGAGCCTGCGTGGTGGGAGGGCGGCGCCAGCGCAGGCTGGCTGGAAGGGGCGCGGCGCCCGCATGACGAGGTCACTCAGGGCTGTAGGGATCGAGGCCTCGTTAGGCCGTCCGAACCCCAGCGGGAGTTTTGACAGTGAGGGGAGAGTCCGAGCTCTCTCGCGCGCTCGTTCGTCGCCCATTCTGCGCTTGTACTCCTGCAGCCGCTGCTGCATGGCCTTCTTGGCACCGCCATCAGCCCGGCCGGGGTCAGGAACGTGGATTCCCTTGTTTTCCAGGGAGCTGACCCAGCACATCTCACAGAGCCATCTGCAGTTCTTACCCTTCATGGATGCCTGCGCGCGGTTCTGGGCGAGCAGCTCACGGGTGTCATCATCTTCGAGAGTGCGTGATCCACCGCCGCTTTACCCTGGCATCTTGCCGTCCCAATTTAATTGGGACGTCTGCAAACGTCACAAAAAATGCTTCATCCACAAAAATTGCGACCTACCAAAAAAATGTGACAACTTGAACCTGTGGCAGTATAGGAGGAGGAGGAGGAAGAGGAGGAGGAGGAGGGGGAGGAGGAGAACCAGGGGCGCCGACAGTGCCCTGGGGGACCCCCCCGCAAGGTCGCCACTGCAGGTCGCAAGCGCCTCCCCTGGCCATGGCGATGGCGATGGCAACGATGGTCGCCGCAGCGACGACGGCAGCGGCAGCAAACATCCACTCCACGAGTCCTGACCTCGAAACCTCGCGGGCTGGGTTCCACGAGTCCTGGGTTCAACGAATCTAAGGGGAAGAGGACTAGGAGGAGGAGGAGGACGAGGAGGAGGAGGAGGCCAGCAGAGGAGGACAGGAGGAAGAAACGGGGGAGGAGAAGGAGGAGGAGGAGGAGAAGGAGGAGGAGCGAGGGCGGGGCCCTTCACGCCTCTCGGCCTTCTGCCATCGACCTGATCGGTCTATGCTGGCCCCGCGGCCGGAAGAGGAGGACGAGGCCGAGGAGAAGGATCGGGGAAGAAAACCCCAACTTTGGGGATTCAGTTCGCCGCCCTGCAGGCGGCTCTTGCGGGGAAAGCCTAGGCCCCAGAGGATCGAGGGCGGGGGCGGGGAGAGAGAGGGCGAGGAGG
>CAUYUJ010021277.1:0-107500 GCA_963575745.1 Prorocentrum cordatum
GAGGAATTCGGGCACAGGGTGGAGCAAGTTAGCCGACCCGACGAAAAGAGACAATGTGATAACTTTGAGTCGGTTTTCTGAACTTTTTGCAGAGTTTTGAAATTCATTTTAAGAAAAAAGATTTTTGAGCCGAGCATTGGCATATAAACTCCTCTCTGAGAGCAGCTCAGCTCTCTCGATGCATTTTTGCATGAGCTGACTTCCAGGAACTGAGCGAATATGAATATCCAAAAAATCGAATTTGAAGATTTTCGAAAAATCTCAATTTTTCGATTCTGTGTCGATGCTCTGCGCTCTCACCAGTGAGAGGAGCTCTACGAGGTTCCCGGCGGTGACTAGGTTGACGGTTCACCGCCGGCGCCAGTAAGAAGCCGGCGGTGGGTGGTGAGGAGCACACGCTCACCTCCGCCGGTCCACGATTCTCGCAGGAACCTGCCGGAACCGGCAGCGGGTCCGGGGGCGTGGCTTCCTAGCGTTTCCCAATACGCGTGGCTCCAGGGTGCGCGAAGCGCTTCGGCAGAGCTTCGGGGGAGCTTCGGCAGTTCTTCCAGGCTCCCAGGCAGATTTTCCCTCCGCAAGAGTAATTCCGGAGCGCTGGAGAGCTAGTTGGCAAGAAACATCTCGACGGACCTTTTGGTGACTTTTGGTCGGTTTAAAATTTTGTTCTCGAAATTTGACAATCCGTTTGAGCTCTAGTATTTTTTTCCGTGATATTCGATCTTATTCCCGCTCGCCATCTTGATTTCAGCTCGATCGGATAACTTTGAAGGCCAAACAGCGTCCCGGCGGGAACGACCGCTTCGAGTCATCTTGATACGCGCTGTCGGTATTTTGTACTTAACTCGAGCTGTAGGGCAGCTACAGAGCTGGTAAGCAAAGCTATCGCACTCAGAATTATCAGGCGCGTTCGCCTGAATCGAGAGGTCTGAACTCGGTCTGCTAGCCCAGGTAGCTCCGCAAACCTATTTGTATTATTCGAGTCATCTTGATAGACACTCTTGGTTTTCTGTATCAGGGCAGCTCCAGTGCTGGTAATTAAGCACACCTATCGCACTCAGAATCATCACGCGCGTTCGCCTGTCCAATCGAGAGGTCTGAACTCGGTGTGCTAGCCGAGCTAGGTCCGCAAACCTATTCGTATTATTCGAGTCATCTTGATAGACGCTCTCGGTTTCCTGTACTTAACTCGAGCTGTAGGGCAGCTACAGGGCTCTTTGTGACAGACATCGATGGGTAATCATCAGTCGCGTTCGCCTATTGAACCGAGAGCTCCGAACTCGGTCTGCTAGCCGAGCTAGGTTCGCGAAACTGTTCGTATTGTTCGAATGATCTTGAGACGTGCTCTCAATTTTCTGCACTCAACTCGTGCTGGGGAGGGCCACAATGCTGCAGGTCACATCTATCGATTTGCACACATCAGGCGCGTCTTTCGGTCGATTCCAAAGCTCGGAACTCGGCCTGCTGCTCGAACTAGGTTCGCAAAACTATTATATTATTCGAGTCGATACTGTCGGTTTTCTGCACTTAACTCGGGCTGTTGGGGGGCTTTAGGGTTGGAATCACATGAGTGCATTCACAGACATTAGACGCGCCCGTGTGTCGCATTCAGAGTTCTGAACTCGGTTTGATACTCGAACTGGGTTGCGAAACTGTTTGTTTTTTGTTAGCGTTATCTTGAGAGGTCTGACATCGCTTGGGCTTGAAAAATAGTCGTTCTTTGGAGTTTTTCTCCCACAGTATATATTGTCAGGAAGCTCTACGAGTCCCCCGGCGGTAAGAAAGGTTGACGGTTTACCGCCGGCGCCCAGTATTTGAAATATATTTGAAAATTAATTTTGAGAAAGCAGATTTATACTCCGAGCAGTGACATGTAAACTTTGTTCCCTGAGCAGCTCAGCCCTCTAGAGCTATTTTCAGTACCAGTTCACTTGGAGGAACCCACTTCATGTTGACTCCGAAAAATCTCAACTTAAAGTTTTTGTAGAAAAGCTGCCAGAGCTCTCGCTTTGATTCTGAGACTTCTCACGGATGCAAGGAGCTGTACGAGGTTCCCGGCGGTGACCAGGTTGACGGTTCACCGCCGGCGCCAGTCTCGATGGACCTTTTGGGAACTTTTGATCGGTTGAAAATTTTGTTCTGAAAATTTGAACATTCGTTAGAGCTCTAGTATTTTTTCCCATCATATTCGATCTTATTCCGCTCGCCATCTTGATCTCAGCTCGATCGGGTACCTTTGAAGGCCGAAAAGCAGGCAGGCGCGAACGGCCGTTTCGAGTCATCTTGATACGCGCTGTCGGTTTTCTCAAGATATCTCGAGCTTCAGGACAACTACAGAGCTCGTCAGTACAGCTAATCCATTCAGAATTATCAGGTGCGTTCGCCCGTTGAATCCAGAGGTCTGAACTCGGTCTGCTAGCCGAGCTAGGGTCGCAAACCTATTCGTATTATTCGAGTCATTGTAGTTGACGCTCTCGGTTTTTCGTACTTAATCGATCTCTAGGGCAGCCACAGAGCTGATAATCACAGAAATCGATTGAGGATTATCAGGCGCGTGCGCTTGTTGAATCACGAGCTCTGAACTCGGCCTGTTTCCCGAGCTAGGTTCGCGAACCTATTGGTATTGTTCGAGTCATCTTGCTCTCGGTTTTCTGTACTTAAATGGTACTGGGGGAGGGCTACAGTGCTTCTGGTCACAGGAATCGATTTTGAGACATCAGGCGCGTCCGTTCGTCGAACCGAGAGCTCGGAACTCGGTCTGCTGCTCGAACGAGATCCGCGAAATTGTTGTATTATTCGAGTCATCCTGAGAGGTACTCTCGGTTTTCTGCACTTAACTCAGGCTGTATGGGCGGCTGCAGAGCTTGTCATTACAGGAATCGATCCGCAGACATCAGACGCGTCCGCCTGTCGCATTCAGAGGTCTGAACTCGGTTTCATACTCGAGCTCGATTGAGAAACTGTTCGTTTGTTCTGTTAGAGTCATCTTGAGAGGTCTATAATCGCTGGGCTGAAAAAAACTAGTCGTTCTCTGAAATTCTTTTTCACATTATATATTGTCAGGAAGCTCTACGAGTCCCCCGGCAGTAAGAAAGGTTGACGGTTTACCGCCGGCGCCCAGTGCGGCGTTCCGCGCTTGGCTTCGCTATCCCGGTTTTGGACGCTTACAAGGTTGCTGGAAGCTTAAGAGTAATAACTCGTAGAGCTTCCCTTAGCAAGTAACTCGTAGAGCTTCCCTCAGCAAGTAATGCTGGAAGCTTAAGAGTAATTCCGGGGAGCTAGTTGGCAACAAAAATCTCGACGGACCTTTTGGTGACTTTTGGTCGGTTGAAAATTTTGTTTTCGAAATTTGACAATCCGTTTGAGCTCTAGTATTCTTTCCCATGATATTCGATCTTATTCCCGCTCGCCATCTTGATCTCAGCTCGATCGGGTAACTTTGAAGGCCCAGAAGCGTCCCGGCGGGAACGGCCGTTTCGAGTCATCTTGCTACGCGCTGTCGGTATGTTGTTCTTAACTCGAGCTGTAAGGCAGTTACAGAGCTCGTAAGCACACCTATCGCATTCAGAATCATCAGGCGCGTTCGCCCGTTCAATCCAGAGGTCTGAACTCGGTCTGCTAGCCGAGCTAGGTCTGCAAACCTATTCGTATTATTCGAGTCGTCTTGACAGACGCACTCGGTTTTCTGTACTTAACTCGAGCTGTAGGGCAGCTACAGAGTTGGTAAGCACGCCTATCGCATTCAGAATCATCAGGCGCGTTCGCCTGTTGAATCCAGAGGTCTGAACTCGGTCTGCTAGCCGAGCTAGGTCCGCAAATCTATTCGTATTATTCGAGTCGTCTTGACAGGCGCTCTCGGTTTTCTGTACTTAATTCGAGCTGTAGGGCAGCTACAGGGCTCATTTTCACAGATATCGATGGGAAATCATCAGTTGCGTTCGTCTATTGAACCGAGAGCTCTGATCTCGGCCTGCTGCTCGAGCTAGGTTCGCGAAACTATTCGTATTGTCCGAATCATCTTGGGAAGTGCTCTCAATGTTCTGCACTCAACTCGTGCTGGGGGGGGGGGCTACAGTGCTGCGAGTCACAGATATCGATTTGCACGCATCGGGCTCGTCTGTTGGTCGACTCCAGAGCTCGGAACTCGGTGTGCTGCTCGAACTAGGTTCGCGAAACTATTTTATTATTCGAGTCGATACTGTCGGTTTTCTGCACTTAACTCGGGCTGCAGGGGAGCTGCAGGGCTGGGAATCACATGAGTGGATTCACAGACATCAGACGCGCCCGCCTGTCGCATTCAGAGGCTGAACTCGGTTCGATACTCGAACTGGATTGCGAAACTGTTTGTTTTTTTGTTAGAGTCATCTTGAGAGGTCTGAAATCGCTTGGGCTGAAAAACTAGTCGTTCTTTGGAGTGTTTTTTCACACTATATTCTGTCAGGAAGCTCTACGAGTCCCCCGGCGGTAAGAAAGGTTGACGGTTTACCGCCGGCGCCCAGTTATACCTCGTAGAGCTCTTCGGCATCGATGAGCTAAAGGAATTCGGGCGCGGGGTGCAGCTGGTACCTCGTAGAGGTCTTCGGCATTCCCGGATAGCTACTTGGAGAGCTGAGGGTTTCAGATAAGAAGCTGGCGGTGGTGGTGAGGAGCACACGCCCACCTCCGCCGGTCCACGATTCTCGCAGCAGGTTGCCGGAACCGGCAGCGGGTCCGGGAGCGTGGCTTCCTAGCGTTTCCCAATACGCGTGGCTCCAGGGTGCGCGAAGCGCTTCGGCAGAACTTCGGAAGAGCTTCGAGTTCTTCCAGGCTCCTAGGCAGATCTTTCCTCCGCGCTTTGCAGGGCCCCACGCATCGTACCTCGTAGAGCTCGTCGTCATCGATGAGCTAGAGAAATTCCGGCGCGGGGTGGAGCTAGTTTGTCCAGCCGGCCGAGGCGGACAATGTGGCAACTTTTGGGTGGTTTTGCGATTTTTTGAAAGATAGTACCTCGTAGAGCTCTTCGGCATCGATGAGCTAGAGGAAAATTCCGGCGCGGGGTGGAGCTAGTAACTCGTAGAGCTTCCCTTAGCTAGTTATAGCTGGAAGCTAAGAGTAATTCCGGCGCGCTGGAGAGCTAGTTGGCTCGAAAAAAAAGAACTGAACTTTTCACAACTTTTGTTTGGTCGGTTGAAAATTTTTTCTTTCGGAATTTGAACATTCGTTAGAGCTCTAGTATTTTTTCCCGTGATATTCGATCTCATTCCCGCTCGCCATCTTGATCTCAACTCGATCGGGTGTTTTTTACTGCCAAAAAGCACACTGGCGGGATCGGCAGTTTCGAGTCATCTTGATACGCGTTTTCGGTATTTTGTTCTTAACTCGAGCTGTAGGGCAGCTACAGAGCTGGTAAGCACAGCTATTGCACTCAGAATCATCAGCCGCGTTCGCCTGTTGAATCCATAGGTCTGAACTCGGTCTGCTAGCCGAGCTAGGTCCGCAACCTATTCGTATTATTCGAGTCAACTTTATACGCGTTGTCGGTATCTTCTACTTAACTCGAGCTATAGTACAGCTATAGTGCTGGTGAGCACAGCTATCGCACTCATAATCATCAGGCGCGTTCGCCTGTTGAATCCAAAGGTCTGAGCTCGGTCTGCTAGCCGAGCTAGGTCCGCAAACTACTTCGTATTATTCGAGTCAACTTGATACGCGGTGTCGGTATTTTCTACTTAACTCGAGCTCTAGGGCAGCTACAGTGCTGGTAAGCACATCTATCGCACTCAGAATTATCAGGCGCGTTCGCCTGTTGAATCCATAGGTCTGAACTCGGTCTGCTAGCCGAGCTAGGTCCGCAAACCTATCCGTATTATTCGAGTCAACTTGATACGCGTTGTGGGGATTCTGTACATAATTCGAGCTGCAGGGCAGCTGCAATGCTGGTAAGCACGCCTATCGCACTCATAATCATCAGGCGCGTTCGCCTCCTGACTCGAGAGGTCTGAACTCGGTCTGCTAGCCGAGCTAGGTCCGCAAATCTATTCGTATTATTCGAGTCATCTTGACACACGCTCTCGGTTTTCTATACTTAACTCGAGCTGTGGGCAGCTACAGAGCCTGTACACAGAAATCGATTGAGAATTATCGGGTGTCTGTTGTTTCGAGAGCTCTGAACTCGGCCTGCTGCCCGAGCTAGGTTCGCGAAACTATTCGTGTTGTCCGAAGCATCGTGAAAAGTGCTCTCAATTTCCTGCACTTAACTCGTGCTGGGGGAGGGCTACAGTGCTGCGTGTCATAGAAATCGATTTGCACACATCAGACGCGTGGGTTGGTCGATTCGAGAGCTCAGAACTTGGTCTGCTGCTCGAAACAGGTCTGCGAAACTATTATATTAGTCGAGTCATCCTGAGAGATGCTGTCGGTTTTCTGCACTTAACTCGGGCTGTAGGGGGGCTGCAGGGCTGGTAATCACATTAGTCGATTCGCAGACATGAGACGCGTCCGCCTGTCGCATTGACAGGTCTGAACTCGGTCTCATCAGACGCGTCCGCTTGTCGCATTCAGAGGTCAAAAACTATTCACTATGAGTCAGAATGTTGGTAGGTGCTCTTGGTTTTCTCAACTTAAGTCGAGCTTGGAAGCTCTACGAGTTCCCCGGCGGTAACCAAGGTTGACGGTTTACCGCCGGCGCCCAGTTGGTCGACCCGGCGAGAAAGGACAATGTGGCAACTTTTTGGTGGTTTTGCAAAAATTTCAAAGATATTTGACCATTTAATTTGAAAAAGCAAATTTTTACGCCGAGCATTGGCATATGAACTCCTTTCCGATAGCAGCTCAGCTCTCTCGATGCATTTTTGCATGAGTTGACTTCCGGGAACTGAGCGACTATGAACATTGAAAAAAATAAAATTTAAAGTTTTCGAAAAATCTCGATTTTTTTCATTCTGTGTCGATTCTCTGCACTCTTACTAGTGAGAGGAGCTCTACGAGGTTCCCGGCGATGACCAGGTTGACGGTTCACCGCCGGCGCCAGTTGACCATTTATTTTGAGAAAGCAGATTTTTCGCACCTGTATACGACTATGAGGGCCTCTCTGTCTTAGTATGAGCTCTGTAGGTGCGCTTTTACTATCAAAACACTTGGAGGAACCATCTTCATGTCGACACGAAAAGAATCAATTTTTCTCTTTTTCGAGAAATGCTTCCAGAAGTTCTTTCTTTCGACTGCGAGCTCTCTTACGCGGGAAATGAGCTCTACGAGGTTCCCGGCGGTGACCAGGTTGACGGTTCACCGCCGGCGCCAGTAAACGGCGCCCCTGCAAGCGTCTCCTGCGAGGTTTCCAGCGTCCCGCGCATCGTTTCAGGCGGCTGGCAGAGGTCCCCGTGCGGCGTTCCGCGCTTGGCTTCGCTATCCGGATTTTGGACGCTTACAAGTCGCTGAGCTAGAGGAATTCCGGCGCGGGGTGGAGCTAGTTGGTCGACCCGGCCAGAAAGGACAAAGTGATAATTTTTGGGTCGTTTTGCAATTTTTTGAAAGATATTTGACAATTTATTTTGAGAAAGCAGATTTGTCGCACCTGTAAACGACTATGAGGGCCTCTCTGTCTTAGTATGAGCTCCGTAGGCGCACTTTTACTATCAAAACACTTGGAGGAACCATCTTCATGTCGACACGAAACAAATATTTTTTCCCCTTTCCGAGAAATGCTTCCAGAAGCTCTCTCTTTCGACTCTGAGCACTCTTACGCGTGAAGGGAGCTCTACGAGGTTCCCGGCGGTGACCAGGTTGACGGTTCACCGCCGGCGCCATGCCTCGTAGAGCTCTGATGGTAGAAGAGCTAGAGGAATTCGGCGACAGGGTGGAGCTAGTTGGCGAAATGTCGAACAGGGACGCGATCATACCTTCCGCGGCCTGGCTCAGCCGATTTTGCAGTTCTAACAATTCGTTTGGGCTGCTATTTGCGCAGAGCGAAGCTTGGCATTACAGAAGTTACTTCACAAATTCTTAGTTCATTCCGTCGAAAAATTCTCCCGAGCGAAGCCGGGGACCGACTTCGCGTTGGCAGCCCAAAAATGCAATTTTCCAGTTTTGCAGAAAATGCCATCAGAAGCTATCTGCTTGCACTTCTAGTTCTCTCAGGCGTCTGCTTGCACTTCTAGTGCCTCGTAGAGCTCTGATGGTAGAAGAGCTAGAGGAATTCGGCGACAGGGTGGAGCTAGTTGGCGAAATGTCGAAAAGGGACGCGATCATGCCTTCCGCGGCCTGGCTCAGCCGATTTTGCAGTTCTAACAATTCGTTTGGGCTGCTATTTGCGCAGAGCGAAGCTTGGCATTACAGAAGTTACCTCACAAATTCTTAGTTCATTCCGTCGAAAAATTCTCCCGAGCGAAGCCAGGGACCGACTTCACGTTGGCAGTCCAAAAATACCTCGTAGAGCTCTTCGGCATCGATGAGCTAGAGGAATTCCGGCGCGGGGTGGAGCTAGTTGGCCGACCCGACCAAAAGAGACAATGTGATAACCTTGGGTCGGTTTTGCTTTGATTTGAAAGATATTTGACAATTCATTTTGAGAACCGGTATTTTTTCTCACGTGTAGTGGGTTATGCCGCGTCTGCCAGTTAAATTCTCAGGTCCGTAGCTGCAATATTACTATCAAAAGACTTGCTGGAACCAACTGCGTTCCGAGTCATCTTGACACGCGTTCACGGTTTTCTGTACTTAACTCGAGATTTCGAGAGCTACAGAGCTGATGCTTACAGAAACCGATTCAGAATGATCAGGCGCGTTCGCCTGTTGCATCCAGAGGCCTGAACTCGGTCTGCTACTCGAGCTAGGTCCGTAAAAGTCATCTTCACCAGTGATGCCGGTTTTCTGTACTCAACTCAAGATTCAGAGGAGCTACAGAGCTGGTACGCACATAAACTGATTCAGTATCACCAGGCGCTTGCGTCTGTTGCATCGAGAGGCCTGAACTCGTTCTGCTAGTCGAGCTAGGTCCACAACACTATTCGTATTTCTCAAGTTCTCTTTAGAGGCGCTGTCGGTATTCTGCACTTAACTCTAGCTGTAGCACAGCTACAGAGGTGGTACGCACAGAAACCGATACAGAATCATCAAGGGCGTTTGGCTGAAGCATCTAGAGCTCTGAACAGAGTCTGCTTCTCGAGCTAAGTCCGCAAAACTATTTGTACGCGATCGATTTTATAGAGTTTTTTGGCTCTCGCTTAAGCTTGCTTCACGTGTTCCGAGGAGCTGGGCAAGAAAAGAGCTGTACGAGGTCCCCGGCGGTAACCAGGTTGACGGTTTACCGCCGGCGCCCAGTTGGCAAGAAAAATCTCGAAGGACCTTTTGGTCACTTTTGGTCGGTTGAAAATTTTGTTCTCGAAATTTGACCATTCGTTAGAGCTCTAGAATTTTTTCCCATGATATTCGATCTTGTTCCCGCTCGCCATCTTGATCTCAGCTCGATCGGGTAACTTTGAAGGCCAAAAAGCAGGCAGGCGGGAACGGCCGTCTCGAGTCATCTTGATACGCGCTGTCGGTTTTCTCAAGATAACTCGAGCTTCAGGACAACTACAGAGCTGGTCAGCACAGCTAATGCATTCAGAATGATCAGGCGCGTTCGCCTGTTGAATCCAGAGGTCTGAACTCGGTCTGCTAGCCAAGCTAGGGTCGCAAACCTATTCGTATTATTCGAGTCATTGTAGCAGACGTTCTCGGTTTTTCGTACATAAGTCGATCTTTAGGGCAGCCACAGAGCTGATAATCACATAAATCGATTCAGAATTATCAGACGCGTTCGTCTGTTGAATCAAGAGCTCTGAACTCGGCCTGCTCCGCGAGCTAGGTTCGCGAACCTATTGGTATTGTTCGAGTCATCTTGAGAAGTGCTCTCGGTTTTCTGTACTTAAATCGTGCTGGGGGAGGGCTACAGTGCTGCTGGTCACAGGAATCGATTTCGAGACATCAGGCGCGTCCGTTCGTCGAACCGAGATCTCGGAACTCGGTCTGCTGCTCGAACGAGATCCGCGAAACTGTTGTATTATTCGAGTCATCCTGAGAGGTACTCTCGGTTTTCTGCACTTAACTCAGGCTGTATGGGGGGCTGCAGAGCTGGTAATCACATGAATCGATCCGCAGACATCAGACGCTTCCGCCTGTTGCATTTAGAGGTCTGAACTCGGTTTCATACTCGAGCTCGATTGGAAAACTGTTCGTTTGTTTTGTTAGAGTCATCTTGAGAGGTCTATAATCGCTTGGGCTGAAAAACTAGTCGTTCTCTGAAATTCTTTTCCACATTATATATTGTCAGGAAGCTCTACGAGTCCCCCGGCGGTAAGAAAGGTTGACGGTTTACCGCCGGCGCCCAGTTCCGGGGAGCTGGAGAGCTAGTTCGCAAGGAAAATCTCGACGGACCTTCTAACTCGTAGAGCTTCCCTTAGCAAGTTATTGCTGGAAGCTTCAGAGTACCTCGTAGAGCTCTTCGTCTTCGATGAGCTAGAGGAATTCCGGCGCGGGTCGGAGCTAGTTGGCCCACCCGGCTGAGGCGGACAATGTGACAACTTTTGGGTGGTTTTGCGATTTTTTGAAAGATATTTGACAATTCATTTCGAGAAAACAGATTTTTACTCTGAGCATTTACATGTTAACTTTGTTTCCTGAGCAGCTCAGCCTTCTAGAACCATTTTTACTACCAGTTCACTTGGAGGAACCGACTTCATGTGAACTCTGAAAAATATCAACTTCAAGTTTTGTAGAAAAGCTCCTGGAAGCTCTCGCTTTGATCCTGAGCTCTCTTACGGATGTAAGGAGCTCTACGAGGTTCCCGGCGGTGACCAGGTTGACGGTTCACCGCCGGCGCCAGTAATACCTCGTAGAGCTCTTCGGCATCGATGAGCAAGAGGACTTCCGGCGCGGGGTAAGGCTAGTTGGTCGACCCGACCAGAACGGACAATGTGTTAACTTTTGGGTGATTTTGCGAATATTTGAAAGATATTTGACCATTTATTTTGAGAAAGCAGATTTTTCGCACCTGTGAACGACCATGAGGGCCTCTCCGTCTTAATATGAGCTCTGTAGGCGCACATTTACTATCAAAACACTTGGAGGAACCAACTTCATGTCGACATGAAAAAAATACATGTTCAGTTTTTTTTTGAAAAATGCCTCCAGAAGCTCTCTCCTCTGACTCTGAGCACTCTTGCGTGTGGAAGGAGCTCTACGAGGTTCCCGGCGGTGATCAGGTTGACGGTTCACCGCCGGTGCCAGTTCCGGCGCGCTGGAGAGCTAGTTGGCAAGAAAAATCTCGACGGAACTTTTGCTGACTTTTGCTCGATTGGAAATTTTGTTCTCAAAATTTGACAATTCGTTAGAGCTCTAGTATTTTTTCCCGTGATATTCGATATTATTCCCGCTCGCCATCTTGATCTCAGTTCGATCGGGTAAGTATTACTGCCAAAAAGCACTCTGGCGGGATCGGCCGTTTTGAGTCATCTTAATATGCGCTGACGGTTTTCTGAACATATCTCGAGCTTTAGGCCAGGTACAGAGCTGGTAAGCACAGCTAATGCATGCAGAATGATGAGGCGCGTTCGCCTGTTGAACCCAGAGGTCTGAACTCGGTCTGCCAGCCGAGCTAGGTCCGCAAACCTGTTCGTATTATTCGAGTCATCTTGACAGAAACTCTCGGTTTTTTGCACTTAAATCGAGCTGTAGGACAGCTACAGAGCTGATATTTTAATTCACCAATTCAGAATCATCAGATGCGTTTGTCTGTCGAATCCAGAGCTCTGAACTCGGTCTGCTGCCCGATCTAGAATCGCGAAACTATTCGTATCGTTCGAGTTATCCTGAGAGGTGCTGTCGGTTTTCTGCACTTAACTCGGGCTGTAGGGGGGCTGCAGGGCTGGTAATGACAGGAGTCGATTCGCAGACATCAGACGCGTCCGTCTGTCGCATTCAGAGGTCAAAAACTATTCACTATGAGTCAGATTGTTGGTAAGTGCTGTCTGTTTTCTCAACTTAAGTCGAGTCAGGAAGCTCTACGAGTCTCCCGGCGGTAACCAAGGTTGACGGTTTACCGCCGGAGCTCATTGCCTCGTAGAGCCCTGATGGTAGAAGAGCTAGAGATTCGGCGACAGGGTGGAGCTAGTTGGCGAAATGACTCGTAGAGCTTCCTTAAGCTAGTTGCTGGAAGCTTAAGAGTAATTCTGGCGCGCTGGAGAGCTAGCTGGCTCGAAAAAAAGAACTGAACTTTTCACAACTTTTGGTCGGTTGAAAATCTTGTTCTCGAAATCGTTTGTGCTCTAGTATTTTTCCCGTGATATTTGATCTTATTCCCGCTCGCCATCTTGATCTCAGCTCGATCGGGTACCTTTTACTGCCATAAAGCACACTGGCGGGATCGGCCGTTTCGAGTCATCTTGATACGCGTTGTCGGTATTTTGTACTTAACTCGAGCTGTAGGGCAGCTACAGAGCTGGTAAGCACAGCTAATCGATGTAGAATGATTAGGCGCGTTCGCCTGTTGAACCCAGAGCTCTGAACTCGGTTTGCTAGCCGAGCTAGGTCCGCAAACCTATTCGTATTATTCGAGTCATCTTGATTCGCACTGTCGGTATTCTGAACTTAACTCGAGATATAGGACAGCTACAGAGCTGGTAAGCACGCCTCATCGACTCAGAATGATCAGGCGCGTTCGGCTGTTCCAACCAGAGGTCTGAACTCGGTCTGCTAGCCGAGCCAGGTCCGCAAACCTATTCGTATTATTCGAATCATCTTGATAGGCGCTCTCGGTTTCCTGTACTTAACTCGAGCTATAGGACAGCTACAGGGCTGATAGTTACAGAAACCGATTCAGAATCATCAGTCGCGTTTGTCTGTCGAATCCAGAGCTCTGAACTTGGTCTGCTGCCCGATCCAGAATCGCGAAACTGTTCGTATTCTTCCAGTCATCTTGAGAGCTGCTGTCGGCTTTCTGCACTTAACTCGGGCTGTAGGGAGGCTGCAGGGCGGGTAATCACAGGAATCGATTCGGAGACATCAGACGCGTCCGCCTGTCGCATTCAGAGGTCTGAACTCGGTCTGATACTCGAGTTGGGCTGAAATTCGTTCTCTGCAATTTTTTTCGACATTATATGTTGTCAGGAAGCTCGACGAGTCCCCGGCGGTAAGAAAGGTTGACGGTTTACCGCCGGCGCCCAGTGTCGAAAAGGGACGCGATCATACCTTCCGCGGCCTGGCTCAGCCGATTTTGCAGTTCTAACAATTCGTTTGGGCTGCTATTTGCGCAGAGCGAAGCTTGGCATTACAGAAGTTACCTCACAAATTCTTAGTTCATTCCATCGAAAAATTCGCCCGAGCGAAGCCAGGGACCGACTTCACGTTGGCAGTCCAAAAATACCTCGTAGAGCTCTTCGGCATCGATGAGCTAGACGAATTCCGGCGCGGGGTGGAGCTAGTTGGCCGACCCGACCAAAAGAGACAATGTGATAACCTTGGGTCGGTTTTGCTTTGATTTGAAAGATATTTGACAATTCATTTTGAGAACCGGTATTTTTCTCACGTGTAGTGGTTTATGCCGCGTCTGCCAGTTAAATTCTCAGGTCCGTAGCTGCAATATTACTATCAAAAGACTTGCTGGAACCAACTGCGTTCCGAGTCATCTTGACACGCGGTCACGGTTTTCTGTACTTAACTCGAGATTTCGAGAGCTACAGAGCTGATGCTTACAGAAACCGATTCAGAATGATCGCTAGGTCCGTAAAAGTCATCTTCACCAGTGATGCCGGTTTTCTGTACTCAACTCAAGATTCAGAGGAGCTACAGAGCTGGTGCGCACATAAACTGATTCAGTCTCACCAGGCGCTTGCGTCTGTTGCATCGAGAGGCCTGAACTCGTTCTGCTAGTCGAGCTAGGTCCACAACGCTATTCGTATTTCTCAAGTTCTCTTTAGAGGCGCTGTCGGTATTCTGCACTTAACTCTAGCTGTAGCACAGCTACAGAGGTGGTGCGCACAGAAGCCGATACATAATCATCAAGGGCGTTTGGCTGAAGCATCTAGAGCTCTGAACAGAGTCTGCTTCTCGAGCTAAGTCCGCAAAACTATTTGTATGCGATCGATTTTTAAGTTTTTTGGCTCTCGCTTAAGCTTGCTTCACGTGTTCCGAGGAGCTGGGCAAGAAAAGAGCTACGAGGTCCCCGGCGGTAACCAGGTTGACGGTTTACCGCCGGCGCCCAGTTCCGGAGCGCTGGAGAGCTAGTTGGCAAGAAAAATCTCGACAGACCTTTTGCTGACTTTTGGTCGGTTGAAAATTTTGTTTTCGAAATTCAACAATTCGTTTGAGCTCTAGTATTTTTTCCCGTCATATTAGATCTTTTTCCCGCTCGCCATCTTGATCTCAGCTCGATCGGGTACTTTTTACTGCCAAAAAGCGTCCCGGCGGGAACGGCCGTTTCGAGTCATCTTGATACGCGTTGTCGGTATTTTGTGCTTAACTCGAGCTGTAGGGCAGCTACAGAGCTGGTAAGCACACCTATCGCATTCAGAATTATCAGGCGCGTTCGCCCGTTGAATCCAGAGGTGTGAACTCGGTCTGCTAGCCGAGCTAGTTCCGCAAACCTATTCGTATTATTGGAGTCATCTTGACAGACGCTCTCGGTTTTCTGTATTTAACTCGAGCTGTAGGGCAGCTACAGGGCTCATTCTCACAGATATCGATGGGAAATCACCAGTTGCGTTCGTCTATTGAACCGACAGCTCTGAACTCGGCCTGCTGCCTGAGCTAGGTTCGCGAAACTATTCGTATTGTCCGAATCATCTTGCGAAGTCCTCTCGATTTTCTGCACTCAACTCGTGCTGGCAGGGCTAGAGTGCTGCGGGTCACAGATATCGATTTGCACACATCAGGCGCGTCTGTCCGTCGATTCCAGAGCTTGGAACTCGGTCTGCTGCTCAAACTAGGTCCGCGAAACTATTCTATTATTCGAGTCGATACTGTCGGTTTTCTGCACTTCACTCGGGCTGTAGGGGGCTGCAGGGCTGGTAATCACATGAGTCGATTCGCAGACATCAGACGCGCCCGCGCATTCAGAGGTCTGAACTCGGTTTGATACTCGAACTGGATTGCGAAACTGTTTGTTTTTTGTTAGAGTCATCTTGAGAGGTGTGAAATCGCTTGGGCTGAAAAACTGGTCGTCCTTTGGAGTTTTTTTCACACTAAATACTGTCAGGAAGCTCTACGAGTCCCCCGGCGGTAAGAAAGGTTGACGGTTTACCGCCGGCGCCCAGTGCTGACTTTTGGTCGGTTGAAAATTTTGTTCTCAAAATTTGACAATTCGTTAGAGCTCTAGTATTTTTCCCCATGATATTCGATCTTATTCCCGCTCGCCATCTTGATCTCAGCTCGATCGGGTAACTTTGAAGGCCAAAAAGCAGGCAGGCGGGAACGGCCGTTTCGAGTCATCTTGATACGCGCTGTCGGTTTTCTCAAGATAACTCGAGCTTCAGGACAACTACAGAGCTGGTCAGCACAGCTAATGCATTCAGAATGATCAGGCGCGTTCGCCTGTTGAATCCAGAGGTCTGAACTCGGTCTGCTAGCCGAGCTAGGGTCGCAAACCTATTCGTATTATTCGAGTCATTGTAGCAGACGCTCTCGGTTTTTCGTACTTAACTCGATCTGTAGGGCAGCCACAGAGCTGATAATCACAGAAATCGATTGAGAATTATCAGGCGCGTTCGTCTGTTGAATCAAGAGCTCTGAACTCGGCCTGCTCCCCGAGCTAGGTTCGCGAACCTATTGGTATTGTTCGAGTCATCTTGAGAAGTGCTCTCGGTTTTCTGTACTTAATCGTGCTGGGGGAGGGCTACAGTGCTGCTGGTCACAGGAATCGATTTCGAGACATCAGGCGCGTCCGTTCGTCGAACCGAGAGCTCGGAACTCGGTCTGCTGCTCGAACGAGATCCGCGAAACTGTTGTATTATTCGAGTCATCCTGAGAGGTACTCTCGGTTTTCTGCACTTAACTCAGGCTGTATGGGGGGCTGCAGAGCTGGTAATCACAGGAATCGATCCGCAGACATCAGACGCGTCCGCCTGTCGCATTCAGAGGTCTGAACTCGGTTTCATACTCGAGCTCGATTGGAAAACTGTTCGTTTGTTTTGTTAGAGTCATCTTGAGAGGTCTATAATCGCTTGGGCTGAAAAACTAGTCGTTCTCTGAAATTCTTTTCCACATTACATATTGTCAGGAAGCTCTACGAGTCCCCCGGCGGTAAGAAAGGTTGACGGTTTACCGCCGGCGCCCAGTAATTCCGGCGCGCTGGAGAGCTAGTTGGAAAGAAAAATCTCGACGGAACTTTTGCTGACTTTTGCCTGGAAGCTTAAGAGTAATTTCGGGGCGCTGGAGAGCTAGTTGGCAAGAAAAATCTCGACAGACCTTTCGGTGACTTTTAGTTGGTTGAAAATTTTGTTCTCGAAATTGAACAATTCGTTTGAGCTCTAATATTTTTTCCCGTGATATTCGATCTCATTTCGGCTCGCCATCTCGATCTCAGCTCGATCGGGTACCTTTGACTGCCAAAAAAGCACTCCGGCGGGATCGGCCGTTTTAAGTCATCTTGATACGTGCTGTCAGTTTTCTGAGATAACTCGAGCTTCAGGACAGCTACAGAGCTGGCAAGCACTGCTAATCGATTCAGAATGATTGGGCGCGTTCGCCTGTTGGATCCAGAGGTCTGAACTCGGTCTGCTAGCCGAGGTAGGTGCGAACACAAACTCGTATTATTCGAGTCATCGTAGCAGATGCTCTCGGTTTTCTGTACTTAACTCGAGCTGTAGGGTAGTTACAGAGCTCATAATCACAGAAATTGATTGAGAGTCATCAGGCGCGTTCTGTCTGTTCAATCGAGAGCTCTGAACTCGGCCTGCTGCCCAAGCTAGGTCCGCGAAACTATTCGTATTGTTCGAGTCATCTTGAGAAGTGCTCTCGGTTTTCTGCACTTAACTCTTGCTGGGGGAGGGCTACAGTGCTGCTCGTCACAGAAATCGATTCGGAGACATCAGGCGCGTCCGTCGGTCGAACCGAGAGCTCGGAACTCGGTCTGCTGCTCGAACTAGCTCCGCGAAGCCATTGTATTATTCAAGTCATTCTGAGAGCTGCTGTTGGTTTCTGCACTCAACTCGGGCTGTAGGGGGGCTGCAGGGCTGGTAATCACGGAGTCGATTCACAGACATCAGACGTGTCCGCCTGTCGCATTCAGAGGTCTGAACTCGGTTTGACACGAGCTGGTTTCAAACTGTTGGTTTTTTTGCCAGAGTCATCTTGAGAGGTCTGGCTTGGGCTGAAATTCTGAGGAACTTTTTCCACATTATATTCTGTCAGGAAGCTCTACGAGTCCCCCGGCGGTAACAAAGGTTGACGGTTTACCGCCGGCGCCCAGTTGGCCCAGCCGGCCGAGACGGACAATGTGGCAACTTTTGGGTAGTTTTGCAAATATTTGAAAGATATTTGACAATTCTTTTTGAGAAAGCAGATTTTTCGCACCTGTAGACGATTTTGAGGGCCTCTGCGTCGTAATATGAGCGCTGAAGGCGCACTTTTACTATCAAAACACTTGGCGCAACCAACTTTCTATCGACATGAAAAAATTGAAGGTTCAATTTTTCGAGAAATGCCTCGAGAAGCTCTCTCCTTCGACTCTTAGCATTCTCACGCGTGAAAAGAGCTCTACGAGGTTCCCGGCGGAGGCCTCGTAGAGCTCTTCGGTACCGATGAGCTAGAGGAATTCCGGCGCGGGGTGGAGCTAGTTGGCCGACCCGGCCTTAAGAGACAAAGTGGTGACTTTCGGTCGGTTTTGCTAAGATTTGAAAGATGTTTGACAATTCATTTTAAGAAACCAGATTTTTCTCACGTGTAGTGGGTTATGCCGCGTCTGCCAGTCCAATTTTCACGTCCGTAGCTGCAATATTACTATCGAAAGACTTGCAGGAACCGATTTTGGATAGAAACCGAAAACTCGTGATTTTTCGAGTTTTCGGCTCTCGCTTCAGCAGCTTCCTCGATGTCTTTCGAGGAGCCCTGTGCAACAAGAGAGCTCTACGATGTGCCCGGCGGTAACCTGGTTGACGGTTTACCGCCGGTTCCCATTGACGGTTCACCGCCGGTGCCAGTTTTGTTCTCAAAATTTGACAATTCGTTTGAGCCCTAGTATTTTTTCCCGTGATATTCGATCTTATTCCTGCTCGCCATCTTGATCTCAGCTCGATCGGGTGAATATTACTATCGAAAAGCACTGTGGCGGGATCGGCCGTTTTGAGTCATCTTGATACGCGCTGACAGTTTTCTGAACATAACTCGAGCTTCAGGACAGCTACAGAGCTGGTGAGCACAGCTAATCGATGTAGAATGATTAGGCGCGTTCGTCTGTTGAATCCAGAGGTCTGAACTCGGTCTGTCAGCCGAGCTAGGTCCACAAAAACCTATTCGTATTATTCGAGTCATACTGACAGGAACTCTCGGTTTTCATTACTTAACTCGAGCTCTGGGACAGCTACAGAGCTGATAGTTACAGAAACCGATTCAGAATCATCAGTTGCGTTTGTCTGTCGAATCCAGAGCTCTGAATTCGGTCTGCTGCCCGATCTAGAACCACGAAGCTATTCGTATTGGTCGAGTCATCTTGAGAAGTGCTCTCGGTTCTCTTCTTTCAACTCGCGCTGAGGGGGCTACAGTACTGGTGGTCACAGGTATCGATTTCAAGACATCAGACGCGTCCGCCTGTCGAATCCAGAGCTCGGAACTCGGTCTGCTGCCCGAATTAGGTCTGCGAAACTACTGTATTGTTCGAGTCATCCTGAGAGGTCATGGCGGATTTCTGCACTTAACTCGGGCCGTAGGGGCTGCAGGGCTGGTAATGAGAGGAGTCGATTCGCAGATATCAGACGCGTCCGCCTGTCGCATTCAGAGGTCACAATTTTTTCACTATGAGTCGGAATGTTGGCAGGTGCTGTCGGTTTTCTCAACTTAAGTCGAGCTAGGAAGCTCTACGAGTCTCCCGGCGGTAACCAAGGTTGACGGTTTACCGCCGGCGCCCAGTTCCCTAAGGGTCTCTACGCTCTTCGGGTTTTTCCCGGAGAGCTCTCTGAGAGCTAAAGGGTTTTAGATTAGAAGCCGGACGGCGGTGGTGCCCGCCAGCAGCCCATCTTCGCCGGTCCACGATCCTCGCAGCGCCTCGCCTGACCCGGCAGCGGGTTCGGGGGCGCTTCCAGCACGCGTCCACACGGGCCTGCGCGCGTGCAGGCACGCGTGGAAGCGTTGTTGGCAGCGCTTCAGAGACGCTGCAGGTGAGCCCCCAGAGCCCCAGAAGAGCATCACGAGAGCGTCGGAGGCCCCGCCAGGAATCCTTTCTGGCGTGTGTTTTCTTTGCTCTCCGAGTTTTGGACGCTACCATGGACGCTCCCAAGTTCTCTTTGCTCTCCGGGTACCTCGTAGAGCGTACCTCGTAGAGCTCTTCGGCATTGATGAGCTAGAGGAAGAGCTTCCCTAAGCTAGTTGCTGAAGCTTAAGAGTAATTCCGGCGCGCTGGAGAGCTAGTTGGCAAGAAACATCTCGTTGGAACTTTTGCTGACTTTTGGTTGGTTGAACATTTTGTTCTCAAAATTCAACAATTCGTTAGGGCTCTAGTATTTTTTCCCGTGATATTCGATCTTATTCCTGCTCGCCATCTTGATCTCAGCTCGATCGGGTGAATATTACTATCGAAAAGCACTGTGGCGGGATCGGCCGTGTCGAGTCATCTTGATACGCGCTGACAGTTTTCTGCACATAACTCGAGCTTCAGGACAGCTACAGAGCTGGTGAGCACAGCTAATCGATGTCGAATGATTTGGCGCGTTCGCCTGTTGAATCCAGAGGTCTGAACTCGGTCTGTTAGCCGAGCTAGGTCCGCAAACCTATTCGTTTTATTCGAGTCATCTTGACAGGAACTCTCGGTTTTCTGTTTTTAACTCGAGCTGTAGGACAGCTACAGAGCTGATATTTATAGAAACCGATTCAGAATCATCACTTGCGTTTGTCTGTTGAATCCAGAGCTCTGAACCCGGTCTGCTGCCCGATCTAGAATCGCGAAACTATTCGTATTGGTCGAGTCATCTTGAGCAGTGCTCTCGGTTTTCTGCACTTAACTCGCGCTCAGGGGGGCTACAGTGCTGGTGGTCACAGGAATCGATTTGAAGACATCAGGCGCGTTCGCCTGTCGAATCCAGAGCTCAGAACTGGGTCTGCTGCCCGAATTAGGTCTGAAACTATTGTATTGTTCGAGTCATCCTGAGAGATGCTCTCGGTTTGCACTTAACTCGGGCTGTAGGGGGGCTGCAGTGCTGGTAATGACAGGAGTCGATTCGCAGACATCAGACGCGTCCACCTGTTGCTTCAGAGGTCAAACAATATTCACTATGAATGTTTAGGTGCTGTCGGTTTTCTCAACTTAAGTCGAGCTAGGAAGCTACGAGTCTCCCGGCGGTAACCAAGGTTGACGGTTTACCGCTGGCGCCCAGTTCTCTTTGCTCTCCGGGTACCTCGTATAGCGTACCTCGTAGAGCTCTTCGGCATCGATGAGCTAGAGGAATTCCGGCGCGAGGTGGAGCTAGTTGGCCCACCCGGCGGAGGCGGACAATGTGACAACTTTTGGGTGGTTTTGCGATACTTGGAAGATATTTGACCATTTATTTGAGAAAGCAGATTTTTCGCACCTGTAGACGAGTATGAGAGCCTCTGCGTCTAATATGAGCTCTCTAGATTCACTTTTACTATCAAAACACTTGGCGGAACCAACTTTATGTCGCCATTGAAAAAATCATATTTTCTCTTTTTCAAGAAATGCTTCCAGAAGCCTTTTCTTTTGGTGCTGAGCACTCTTACACGTGCTAAGAGCTCTACGAGGTTCCCGGCGGTGACCAGGTTGACGGTTCACCGCCGGCGCCAGTTCTCTTTGCTCTCCGGGTACCTCGTAGAGCTCTTCGTTATCGATGAGCTAGAGGAATCACTCGTAGAGCTCCCCTAAGCTAGTAACTCGTAGAGCTTCCCTTAGCAAGTTAATGCTGAAGATTAAGAGTAATTCCGGGGCGCTGGAGAGCTAGTTGGCAAGAAAAATCTTGACGGACCTTTTGCTTACTTTTGGTCGGTTCAAAATTTTGTTCTCGAAATTCAACAATTCGTTTGAGCTCTTAGTATTTTTTCTGAGCATATTCGATCTTATTCCCGCTCGCCATCTTGATCTCAGCTCGATTGGGTAAATATTTCTGCAAAAAAGCACTCCGGCGGGATCGGCCATTTCGGGTCATCTTGTCACGCGCTGTCGGTTTTCTGAACATAACTCGAGCTTTAGGACAGCTACAGAGCTGGTAAGCACAGCTAATCGATGTAGAATGATTAGGCGCGTTCGCCTGTTCAATCCAGAGGTCTGAACTCGGTCTGTCAGCCGAGCTAGGTCCGCAAACCTATTCTTATTATTCGAGTCATCTTGACAGGAACTTTCGGTTTTCTGTAGTTAACTCGAGCTACGGGACCTACAGAGCTGATGCGCACAGAATATGATTCAGAATGATCAGTGGCCGTTGTCTGTTGAATCCAGAGCTCTGAACTCGGTCTGCTGCCCGATCTAGAATCGCGAAACTATTCGTATTGTTCGCGTCATCTTGAGAGATGCTGTCCGTTTTCTGCACTCAACTCGGTCTGTAGGGGGTCTGCATGGCTGGTAATCACTGCAATCGATTCGGAGACATCAGGCGCGTCCGCCTTTCGAATGCAGAGCTCCGAACTCTGTCTGCTGCCCGAAATAGGTCCGCGAAACTGTTCGTAATGTTCGAGTCATCCTCAGAGATGCTGTCGGTTTCCTGCACTTAACTCGGGCTGTAGGGGGGCTGCAGGGCTGGTAATCACAGGAATCGATTCGGAGGCATCAGACGCGTCCGCCTGTCGCATGCAGAGTTTGGAACTCGGTCTGATACTCGAGCTAGGTTTGCCGAACTATTCGTATTGTTCGAGTTATCTCGAAAGGTGCTGTCGATTTACGCACGTGACTCGGGCTGTAGGAGAGCTACAGAGCTCGTACAGAAGACAATCCAGAAGCATCGGGGGCGTTCGGCTGTCGCATCGAGAGTCTGAAACAGCTTGGGCTGGAAAAGCATTCGTTCTCAACAATATTTTTCCACATTAGTTATTGTCAGGAAGCTCTACGAGTCTCCCGGCGGTAACCAAGGTTGACGGTTTACCGCCGGCGCCCAGTAACTCGTAGAGTTTCCCTTAGAAAGTTATTGCTGGAAGCTTAAGAGTAATTCCGGGGCGCTGGAGACCTAGTTGGCAAGGAAAATCTCGACGGACCTTTTGGTGACTTGGTCGGTCGAAAATTTTGTTTTCGAAATTCAACATGTCGTTAGAGCTCTAGTATTTTTCCCGTGATATTCGATCTTATTTCCGCTCGCCATCTTGATCTCAGCTCGATCGGGTACCTTTTACTGCCAAAAAGCACTCCGGCGGGATCGGCCGTTTCGAGTCATCTTGTCACGCGCTGTCGGTTTTCCCAAGATATTTCGAGCTCTAGGACAGCTACAGAGCTGGTAAGCACAGCTAATCGATTCAGAATGAGCAGGCGCGTTCGCCTGTTGAATCCAGAGGTCTCAACTCGATCTGCTAGCCGAGCTAGGTCCGTAAACCTATTCGTATTATTCGAGTCATCTTGACAGACGCTCTCGGTTTTCGGTACGTAACTCGAGCTACAGGACAGCCACAGAGCTGATACGTACAGAATTCGATTCAGAATCATGAGTGGCCGTTGTCTGTTGAATCCAGAGCTCTGAACTCGGTCTGCTGCCCGCTCTAGAATCGCGAAACTATTCGTATTGGTCGAGTCATCTTGAGAGATGCTGTCGGTTCTCTGCACTTAACTCGGGCTGTAGGGGGGCTGCATGGCTGGTAATCACTGGAATCGATTTGGAGACATCAGGCGCGTCCGCCTGTCCAATCGAGAGCTCCGAACTCTGTCTGTTGGAACTAGGTCCGCAAAACTATTCGTATTGTTCGAGTCATCCTGAGAGGTGCTGTGGGTTTCCTGCACTTAGCTCGGGCTGTAGGGGGGCCGCAGGGCTGGTAATCACAGGAATCGATTCAGAGACATCAGACGCGTATGCAGAGGTCTGAACTCGGTCTGATACTCGAGCTAGGTTTGCCAATTACATGTTGTCAGGAAGCTCTACGAGTCCCCCGGCGGTAACAAAGATTGACGGTTTACCGCCGGCGCCCAGTTGCTGGAAGCTTAAGAGTAATTCCGGCGCGCTGGAGACCTAGTTGGCAAGGAAAATCTCGACGGACCTTTTGGTGACTTTTGGTCGGTTGAAAATTTTGTTTTCGAAATTCAACAATTCGTTAGAGCTCTAGTATTTTTTCCCGTGATATTCGATCTTATTTCCGCTCGCCATCTTGATCTCAGCTCGATCGGGTGAATATTACTATCGGAAAGCACTGTGGCGGGATCGGCCGTTTTGAGGCATCTTGATACGCGCTGACGGTTTTCGGAGCATAACTCGAGCTTCAGGACAGCTACAGAGCTGGTAAGCAGAACTAATCGATGTAGAATGATTAGGCGCGTTCGCCTGTTGAATCCAGAGGTCTGAACTCGGTCTGTTAGCCGAGCTAGGTCCGCAAACCTATTCGTATTATTCGAGTCATCTTGACAGGAACTCTTGGTTTTCTGTACTTAACTCGAGCTGTAGGATAGCTACAGAGCTGATATTTACAGAAACCGATTCAGAATCATCAGTTGCGTTTGTCTGTCGAAACCAGAGCTCTGAACTCGGTCTGCTGCTCGATCTAGAATCGCGAAACTATTCGTATTGGTCGAGTCATCTTAATAAGTGCTCTCGGTTTTCTTCACTCAACTCGCGCTGAGAAAGGCTACAGTGCTGGTGGTCACAGGAATCGATTTGAGGACATAAGGCGCGTCCGCCTGTCGAATCCAGAGCTCGGAACTCGGTCTGCTGCCCAAATTAGGTCTGCGAAACTCTTGTATTGTTCGAGTCATCCTGAGAGGTAGTGTCGGTTTTCTGCACTTGACTCGGGCTGTAGGGGGGCTGCAGGGCTGGTAATGACCGGAGTCGATTCGCAGACATCAGACGCGTCTGCCTGTCGCATTCAGAGGTCAAAAAATATTCACTATGAGTCGGAATGTTGGTAGATGCTGTCGGTTTTCTCAACTTAAGTCGAGCTAGGAAGTTGGAAGCTCTACGAGTCTCCCGGCGGTAACCAAGGTTGACGGTTTACCGCCGGCGCCCAGTGCCTCGTAGAGCTCTCCGGCATCGATGAGCTAGAGGAATTCCGGCGCGGGGTGGAGCTAGTTGGCCGACCCGACCAGAAAGGACAAAGTGGTAACTTTTGGGTGGTTTTGCGAAAAATTGAAAGATATTTGACAAGTCATTTTGAGAAAGCAGATTTTCCGCACCTGTAGTGGGTTATGACGCGCTCGCCAGTAAAATTTTCAGGCCCATAGGTGCAGTATTACTATCAAAACACTTGGGGGAACCGACGTTGGATAAAAACAGAAAAACGTGATTTTTCGAGTTTTTCGTTTCCCGCTCCAGAAGCTTTCTTCATGTGTTCCGACGATTGCTGTGCAAAAAGAGAGCTCTACGAGATTCCCGGCGGAAGCCAGGTTGTCGGTTTACTGCCGGTTCCGAGTTGGTCGACCCGGCCAGAAAAGAAGATGTGACTTTGGGTCGGTTTTGCAAATATTTGAAAGATGTTTGACAGTTGATTTTAAGGAAGCAGATTTTTACTCTGAGCATTAGTATCTTAACTTTATTGTGCGAACAGCTGAGCTCTTTCGAGACAGTTTTACTATCCAAACATTTGGAGGAACCGGCGTCACGTTGACACCGAGAAATGTAAATATGATGTTTTTCTAGAAATGGTCTGAGAAGCGGTCTGCTTTGAATCTCAGCATTCTTACGCGTGCAAGGAGCTCTACGAGGTTCCCGGCGGTGACCAGGTTGACGGTTCACCGCCGGCGCCAGTTTGAAAGATATTTGACAATTTATTTGAGAAACCTGATTTATCGCACCTGTAGTGGGTTTTGCCGCGTCTGCCAGTAAAATTTCCAGGTCTGTAGGTTCAGTACTACTATCGAAAGACTTGGGGAACCGACGTTGAGTAAAAGCAGAAAAACGTGTTTTTTTTTCAGTTTTTTCTTTCTCGCTCCAGAAGCTTCCTCTCCGTGTTGCGACGATCGCCGTGCAAGAAAAGAGCTCTACGAGGTTCCCAGCGGTAACCAGGTTGACGGTTTACCGCCGGTTCCATTCTGGCGCGGGGTGGAGCTAGTTGGCCGACCCGACCAGAAAGGACAAAGTGGTGACTTTGGCTCGGTTTTGCGCAGATTTGAAAGATATTTCACCATTCATTCTGAGAAAGCAGATTTTTACGCCGAGCATTGGCATATGAACTCCTGTCTGAAAGCAGCTCAGCTCTCCCGATGTATTTTCTTAAGAGTTGACTTCCCGAAACTGAGCGAATATGAACATCGAATAAATCGAAAATCAAGATTTTCGAAAAATCTCTATTTCAGCCTCTACTTTGATTCTCAGCACCTTTATCAGTGTACGGAGCTCTACGAGGTTCCCGGCGGTGACTAGGTTGACGGTTCACCGCCGGCGCCAGTTTTGGACGCTGTCAAGTAACTCGTAGAGCTTCCCTTAGCAAGTTATTGCTGGAAGCTTAGGAGTAATTCCGGGGCGCTGGAGAGCTAGTTGGCAAGAAAAATCGCGACGGAACTTTTGCTGACTTTTGGTCGGTTGAAAATTTTGTTCTCAAAATTCAACCATCCGTTAGAGCTCTAGTATTTTTTCCCGTGATATTCCATCTTATTCCCGCTCGCCATCTTGATCTCAGCTCGATCGGGTATCTTTTACTGCCAAAAAGCATCCCGGCTTTAGGACAGCTACAGAGCTGGTAAGCACAGCTAATCGATTCAGAATGATCAGGCGCGTTCGCCTGTTGAATCCAGAGGTCTGATGATTTCGGTATGCTAGCCGAGCTAGGTCCGCACACCTACTCGTAGTATTCGAGTCATCTTGACAGACGCTCTCGGTTTTCTGTACTTAACTCGAACTACAGGACAGCTACAGAGCTCATGCGTACAGAATCTGATTCAGAATCATCCGTGGCCGTTGTCTGTCGAATCCAGAGCTCTCAAATCGGTATGCTGCCCGATCTCGAATCGCGAAACTATTCGTATTGTTCGAGTCATATTGAGAGATGCTGTCGGTTCTCTGCACTTAACTCGGGCTGTAGGGGGGCTCCATGGCTGGTAATCAGAGACATCGATTTGAAGACATCAGGCGCGTCCGCCTTTCGAATCCAGAGCTCCGAACTCTGTCTGCTGCCCGAACTAGGTCCGCGAAACTATTCGTTCTGTTCGAGTCATCCTGAGAGGTGCTGTCGGTTTCCTGCACTTAACTCGAGCTGTAGGGTGGGCTGCAGGGCTGGTAATCACAGGTATCGATTCAGAGTCATCAGACGCGTCCGCCTGTCGCATGCAGAGGTCCGAACTCGGTCTGATACTCGAGCTAGGTTTGCCAAACTATTCGTATTGTTCGAGTCATCTTGAGAGGTGCTGTCGATTTACGCACGTAACTCGGGCTGTAGGAGAGCTACAGAGCTCGTATAGAAGACAATCCAGGAGCATCGGGGGTTTTTAATTTTTTCGACATTATATGTTGTCAGGAAGCTCTGCGAGTCCCCCGGCGGTAACAAAGGTTGACGGTTTACCGCCGGCGCCCAGTAAACGACTATGAAGGCCTCTCTGTCTTAGTATGAGCTCTGTAGCAAGAAAAAATTCGACGGACATTTTGAGGAATTTTGGTCGGTTGAAAATTTTGTTCTCAACATTTAACCATTCGTTTGAGCCTTAGTATTCTTTCCCATGATATTCGATCTCATTCCCGCTCGCCGTCTTGATCTCAGCTCGATCGGGTACCTTTTACTGCCAAAATGCGTCCAGGCGGGATCGGCTGTTTCAAGTCATCTTCATACGCGATGACGGTTTTCTGAACAAAACTCGAGCTTTAGGACAGCTACAGAGCTGGTAAGCACAGCTAATCGATTCAGAATGATCGCGCGTTCGCCTGTTGAATCCAGAGGTCTGATTTCGGTCTGCTAGCCGAGCTAGGTCCACAAACCTATTCGTATTATTCGAGTCATCGTAGCAGACGGTACTTTACTCGAGCTGTAGGGCAGCTACAGAGTTCATAGTCACAGAAATCGATTGGACATCATCAGGCGCGTTCGTCTGTTGAATGGAGAGCTCTGAACTCGCCTGCTGCCCGAGCTAGATTTGCAAAACTATTCGTATTGTTCGAGTCATCTTTAGAAGTGCTCTCGGTTTTCTGCACTTAACTCGTGCTGGGGGAGGGCTACAGTGCTGCTCGTCACAGAAATCGTCTTGGAGACCTGAGGCGCGTCCGTCTGTCGAACCCAGAGCTCAGAACTCGGTCTGCTGCTCGAACTAGGTCTGCAAAACTATTGTATTATTCGAGTCATCCTGAGAGCTGTTGTCGGTTTTCTGCACTTAACTCGGGCTGTAGGGGGGCTGCAGGGCTGGTAGTCACATGAGTCGATTCGCAGACATCAGACGCGTCCGCCTGTCGCATTCAGAGGTCTGAACTCGGTTTGATACTCGAGCTGGGTTTCCCACTGTTCGTTTTTTTGTTAGAGTCATCTTGAGAGGTCTGAAATCGCTTGGGCTGAAAAACTGGTCGTTCTCTGGAATTTTTCACATTATATACTGTCAGGAAGCTCTACGAGTCCCCCCGCGGTAACCAAGGTTGAGGGTTTACCGCCGGCGCCCAGTTGGCCGACCCGGCCCCGACGGACAATGTGCGAACTTTGGGTCGGGTGGACGAACTTCGTGAGAGATTTGAACATTCGTTTTGAGATCCGGTATTTTTCGCACCTGTAGTGGGTTATTTCGCGTTCGCCAGTCAAATCTCAGGTCTGTAGGTGCAGTATTACTATCAAAACACTTGGCGGAACCATCTTTGGATAAAAACATAAAAACGTGATTTCTCGAGTTTTCTTTGGTCTGCTTTATGTGTAACGAGCAGCGCCGTGCAAGAAGAGAGCTCTACGAGGGCCCCGGCGGTAATCTGGTTGACGGTTTACCGCCGGTTCCAGTTGCTGGAAGCTTAAGAGTAATACCTCGTAGAGCTCTTCGATATCGATGAGCTAGAGGAATTCCGGCGCGGGGTGGAGCTAGTAACTCGTAGAGCTTCCCTTAGCAAGTTGTTGCTGGAAGCTTAAGAGTAATTCCGGGGCGCTGGAGAGCTAGTTGGCAAGAAAAACTGGGCGCCGGCGGTAAACCGTCAACCTTCCTTACCGCCGGGGGACTCGTAGAGCTTCCTGACAATATATAATGTTGAAAAAATTGCAGAGAACGAATAGTTTTTCAGCACAAGCGATTTCAGACCTTTCGATGCAATGGCCGAACGCCCCTGATGTTGGATTCTCTTCTATACGAGCTCTGTAGCTCTCTTACAGCCCGAGTTACGTGCGTAAATCGACAGCACCTCTCAAGATGACTCGAACAATACGAATAGTTCGGCAAACCCAGCTCGAGTATCAGACCGAGTTCAGACGTCTGAATGCAATAGTGGGACGTCTGTGACTCCGAATCGATTCCTCAGATTACCAGCCCTGCAACCCCCCTGCAGCCCGAGTTAAGTGCAGAAAACCGAGCACCTCAGATAATGACTCGAACAATACGAATAGTTTCGCGAACCTAGTTCGGGCAGCAGACCGAGTTCAGAGCTCTGGATTCGACAGACGGACGCGCCTGATGTCTCCGAATCGATCCCTGAGATTACCAGCCCTGTAGCCCCCCTACAGCCTGGGTTAAGTACAGAAAACCGACAACACCTCTCAAGATGACTCGAACAATACAAATAATTTCGTGATTCTAGATCGGGCAGCAGGACGAGTTCAGAGCTCTGGACTCAACAAACAACGCGACTGATATTCTGAATCGGTTTATGTAAGTATCAGCTCTGTAGCTGTCATATAGCTCGAGTTATGTACGAAAAACCGAGAGCGCCTGTCAAGATGACTCAAATAATACGAATAGGTTTGCGGACCTAGCTCGGCTAGCAGACCGAGTTGAGACCTCTGGATGCAACAGACGAACGCGCCTGATCATTCTGGATCGATTAGCTGTGCTCATCAGCTCTGTAGCTCTTCTATAGCTCGAGTTATGTTCAGAAAACCGCCATCGCGTGTCAAGATGACTCGAAACAGCCGATCCCGCCCGTGTGCTTTTTGGCAGTAAAAGGTACCCGATCGAGCTGAGATTAAGATGGCGAGCGGGAATAATATCGAATATCACGGGAAAAATATTAGAGCTCTAACGAATGTTCGAATTTTGAGAACATAATTTTCAACCGACCAAAAGTCACCGAAAGGTCAGTCGAGGTTTTTCTTGCCAACTAGCTCTCCAGCGCCCCGGAATTACTCTTAAGCTTCCAGCAATAACTTGCTCAGGGAAGCTCTACGAGTTATAACTCGTTGAGCTTCCCCTAGCAAGTTGTTGCTGGAAGCTTAAGAGTACCTCGTAGAGCTCTTCGTTCTCGATGAGATAGAGGAATTCTGGCGCGGGGTGGAGCTAGTAACTCGTAGAGCTTCCCTTAGCATGTTCTTGCTGGAAGCTTACGAGTAACTCGTAGAGCTTCCCTGGGCAAGTTATTGCTGGAAGCTCAAGAGTAATAACTCGTAGAGCTTCCCTCAGCAAGTTATTCCCGGAGAGCTCTCTGAGAGCTAGAGGGTTTAAGATTAGAAACCGGACGGTGGTGTGCCTGCCAGCAGCTCCTCCACGGCGCTCCACGTACCTCGTAGAGCTCTTCGGCATCGCTGAGCTAGAGGAATTCTGGCGCGGAGTGGAGCTAGTTGGCCGACCCGACCAAAAGAGACAATTTGACAACTTTCGCTTGGTCTTCCTAAGATTTCAAAGATATTGGACAATTCATTTTGAGAAAGCAGATTTTTCGCACCTGTAAACGACTATGAGGGCTTCTCCGTCTTAGTATGAGCTCTGTAGGCGAACATTTACTATAAAAACACTTGGCGGAACCAACTTCATCTCGATATGGAAAAAAACAATGTTCAACTTTTCTAGACATGCCTCCAGAAGCTCTCCCTTCCGACTCTGAGCACTCTCACGTGTGGAAGGAGCTCTACAAGATTCCCGGCGGTGACCAGGTTGACGGTTCACCGCCGGTGCCAGTCGATGAGCTAGAGGAATTCCGGCGCGGGGTGAAGCTAGTTGGCCGACCCGACCAAAAGAGACAATGTGACAACTTTGGGTGGGTTTTGCTAAGATTTGAAAGATATTTGACAATTTATTTTGAGAAACCAGATTTTTCGCACCTGTAGTGGGTTATTCTGCGTTCGCCAGTCAAATTCTCAGGTCCGTAGGTGCGCGTATAAAGCTCTACGAGGTGCCGGCGGTAACCTGGTTGACGGTTTACCGCCGGCTCCAAGTTCCCCGCAGAAAGTTGCCCGTGCCGGCAGCGTCTTCGGGGGCGCTGTCCACGTGTGCCTGCACACGTGCAGGCACGTGTGGAAGCGTTCCTGGCAGCCCTTCAGAACCGCTGCAGGGGAGCCCTCCAGGAGTCCCTCTCCCTGGCGGTCTCTTCGCTCTCCGGGTTTTGGACGCTACTAAGTTGCTGGAAGCTTAAGAGTATTTTCGGGGCGCTAGAGAGCTAGTTACTCGTAGAGCTTCCCTTAGCAATATGTTGCTGGAAGCTTAAGAGTAATTCCGGGGCGCTGGAGAGCTAGTTGGCAAGAAAAGTCTCGACCGATCTTTTGGTGACTTTTGGCCGATTTAAAATTATGTTCTCAAAATTTGAACATTCGTTTGAGCTCTAGTATTCTTTTCCATGATAACTAGATCCGCGAAACTATTGTATTGTTCGAGTCATCCTCAGAGGTGCTGTCGGTTTTCTGCACTTAACTCGGGCTGTAGGGGGGCTGCAGGGCTGGTAATCACAGGAGTCGATTCGCAGACATCAGACGCGTCCGCCTGTCGCATTCAGAGGTCTGAACTCGGTTTGATACTCGAGCTGGATTGCCAAGTTATTTGTTTTGTTAGAGTGATCTTGAGAGGTGCTGTCGATTTACGCACGTAGCTCGGGCTGTAGGAGAGCTAGAGAGCTCGCAAAGAAGAGAGTTCAGAAGCATCGGGGGCGTTCGGCTGCTGCATCGAGAGGTCTGAAATCGCTTGGGCTGAAAAACTATTCATTCTCTACATTTTTTCCACATTATATATTGTCAGGAAGCTCTACGAGTCCCCCGGCGGTAAGAAAGGTTAACGGTTTACCGCCGGCGCCCAGTTGGCGAGGTCTGAAATCGCTTGGGCTGAAAACTATTCGTTCTCTGCATTTTCCCACATTATATATTGTCAGGAAGCTCTACGAGTCCCCCGGCGGTAAGACAGGTTGACGGTTTACCGCCGGCGCCCAGTTCCGGGGCGCTGGAGAGCTAGTTGGCAAGAAAAATCTCGACGGACCTTTTGCTGACTTTTGGTCGGTTGAAAATTTTGTTCTCGAAATTCAACAATTCGTTTGATCTCTCGTATTATTTTCCCATGATATTCGATCTCATTCCCGCTCGCCATCTTGATCTCATCCGATCGGGTACCTTTTACTGCCAAAAAGCAGGCAGGCGGGATCGGCCGTTTCAAGTCATATTGACACGCGATGACGGTTTTCTGCACTTAACTCGTGCTTTAGGACAGCTACAGAGCTGGTAAGCACAGCTAATCGATTCAGAATGACCAGGGGCGTTCGAATCCAGAGGTCTGAACTCGGTCTGCTAGCCGAGCTAGGTCCGCAAACCTATTCGTATTATTCGTGTCATCTTGACAGACGCTCTCGGTTTTCTGTACTTAACTCGAGCTACAGGGCAGCTGCAGAGCTGGTAGGCACAGCTCATCGATTCAGAATAATCAGGCGCGTTCGCCTGTTGAATCGAGAGGTCTCAACTCGTTCTGCCAGCCGAGCTAGGTCTGCAAACCTATTCGTATTATTCGAGTCATCTTGACAGACACTTCTCGATTTTCTGTACTTAACTCGAGCTACAGGACAGCTACAAAGCTGATGTGTACAGAAACTGATTCAGAATCATCAGTCGCGCTCGTCTGTTGCATCTAGAGCTCTGAACTCAGTCTGCTGCCCGATCTAGAATCGCGAAACCATTCGTATTGTTCGAGTCATCTTGGGAAGTGCTCTCGGTCTTCTGCACTCAACTCGGGCTGAGGGGGGCTGCAGTGCTGTGGTCACAAGAATCGATTTGAAGACATCGTTCGCGTCCGCCTGTCGAATCCAGAGCTCGGAACTCGGTCTGCTGCCCGACTAGGTCCGCAAAACTGTTGTATTCTTCGAGTCATCATGAGAGATGCTGTCGGTTTTCTGCACTTAACTGTAGGGGGGCTGCAGGGCTGGTAATCACAGGAGTCGATTCGCAGACATCAGATGCGTCTGCCTGTCGCATTCAGAGGTCTGAACTCGGTTTGATATTCGAGCTAGGTTGCCCAATTATTCGTATTGTTCGAGTCATCTTGAGAGGTGCTGTCGATTTACGCACGTAAATAACATAATCCAGAAGCATCGGGGGCGTTCGGCTGTTGCATCAAGAGGTCTGAGATCGCTTGGGCTGAGAAACTATTCGTTCTCTGCAATTTTTTCCACATTATATATTGTCAGGAAGCTCTACGAGTCCCCCGGCGGTAAGAAAGGTTGACGGTTTACCGCCGGCGCCCAGTAATTCCTGGGCGCTGGAGAGCTAGTTGGCAAGAAAAATCTCGACGGACCTTTTGCTGACTTTTGGTCGGTTGAGAATTTTGTTCTCGAAATTCAAAAATGTGTTTGATCTCTCGTATTTTTCCCATGATATTCGATCTTATTCCCGCACGCCATCTTGATCTCAGCTCGATCGGGTACCTTTTACTGCCAAAAAGCGTCCAGGCGGGATCGGCCGTTTCGAGTCATCTGGATACGCGCTGTCGGTATATTGGACTTAACTCGAGATACAGGACAGCTACAGAGCTGGTAAGCACAGCTTGTCGATTCCGACTGCTGAGGCGCGTTCGTCTGTTACATCCAGAGGTCTGAACTCGGTCTGCTAGCCGAGCTAGGTGCGCAAACCTATTCGTATTATTTGAGTCATCTTGACAGGCGCTCTCGGTTTTCTGTACTTAGCTCGAGATACATGGAACCTACAAAGCTGATGCTTACAGAAACTGATTCAGAGTCATCAGTCGCGTTTGTCTGTTGAATCGAGAGCTCTGAACTCGGTCTGCTGCCCGCTCTAGAATCGCGAAACTATTCGTATTGTTCGAGTCATCTTGAGAGGTGCTGTCGGTTTTCTGTACTTAACTCGGGTTGTAGAGGGGCTACAGTGCTGGTAGTCAGATGAGTCGATTTGGAGACATCGGGCGCGTCCGCCTGTTGAATCCAGAGCTCGGAAATCGGTCTGCTGCCCGAACTAGGTCTGCAAAACTATTCGTATTGTTCGAGTTATCCTGAGATGCTGTCAGTTTTCTGCACTTAACTCGGGCTGTAGGGAGGCTGCAGGGCTGGTAATCACAGGAATCGTTTCGGAATCAGACGCGTCCGCCTGTCGCATTCAGAGGCCTGAACTCGGTTCGATACTTGAGCTAGGTTTTCGTATTGTTCGAGTCATCTTCAGAGGTGCTGTCGATTTACGCGCGTAACTCGGGCTGTAGAAGAGCTACAGAGCTCGTACAGAAGACAATCCAGAAACATCAGGGGCGCTCGGCTGTTGCATCGAGAGGTCTGAAGTCGCTTGGGGCTGAAAACTACTCGTTCTCTGTATTTTTTCGACATTATATATTGTCAGGAAGCTCTACGAGTCCTCCGGCGGTAAGAAAGGTTGACGGTTTACCGCCGGCGCCCAGTAATTCCGGGGCGCTGGAGAGCTAGTTGGCAAGAAAAATCTCGACGGACCTTTTGCTGACTTTTTGTCGGTTGAAAATTTCGTTCTCGAAATTCGACCATTCGTTAGAGCTCTAGTATTTTTTCCCGTGATATTCGATCTTATTCCCGCTCGCCGTCTTTATCTCAGCTCGATCGGGTACCTTTTACTGCCAAAAAGCACACGGGCGGGATCGGCCGTTTCGAGTCATCTTGATACGCGCTGTCGGTATATTAGTCTTAACTCGAGATAAAGGACAGCTACAGAGCTGGTAAGCACACCTTATGTATTCAGAATGATCAGGCGCGTTCGTGTGTTGCATCCAGAGGTCTGAACTCGGTCTGCTAGCCGAGCTAGGTCCGCAAACCTATTCGTATTATTCGAGTCATCTTGACAGGCGCTCTCGGTTTTCTGCACTTAACTCGAGCTATAGGAACGCTACAGAGCTGATGCTTACAGAAACCGATTGAAAATCATCAGTCGCGTTCGTCTGTTGAATCTAGAGCTCTGAACTCGGTCTGCTGCCCGATCTAGAATCGCGAAACTATTCGTATTGCTCGAGTCATCTTGAGAGGTGCTGTCGGTTTTCTGCACTTCACTCGAGCTGTAGGGGGGCTACTGTGCTAGTGGTCACAGAAATCGATTTGAAGACATCAGACGCGTCCGCCTGTCGAATCTAGAGCTCGGAACTCGGTCTGCTGCCCGAACTAGGTCGCGAAACTATTCGTATTGTTCGAGTCATCCTGGGAGGTGCTGTCGGTTTTCTGCACTTAACTCGGGCTGTAGGGGGGCTGCAGGGTTGGTAATCACAGGAATCGATTCAGACACTCAGACGCGCCCGCCTGTCGCATTCAGGTCTGAACTCGGTCTGATACTCGAGCTGGGTTTGCCAAACTGTTCGTTTTCTTCGAGTCATCTTGAGAGGTGCTGTCGATTTACGCACGTAACTCGGGATGTAGAAGAGCTACAGAGCTCGTGCAGAAGAATCCAGAAACATCGGGGGCGTTCGGGGCTGAAAAATTATTCCTTCTCTGATTTTTTTCGACATTATATGCTGTCAGGAAGCTCTACGAGTCCCCCGGCGGTAAGAAAGGTTGACGGTTTACCGCCGGCTCCCAGTTCCGGCGCGGGGTGGAGCTAGTTGGCCGCCCCGGCCTGAAAGGACAAAGTGATGACTTTTGGGTGGTTTCGCGAAGATTTGAAAGATATTTGACAATTCATTTTGAGAAATCAGATTTTTCGCACCTGTGAACGATTATGAGGGCCTCTCCGTCTTAATATGAGCTCTGTAGGCGTACTTAACTCGTAGAGCTTCCCTCAGCAAGTTATTGCTGGAAGCTTAAGAGTAATTCCGGGGCGCTGGAGAGCTAGTTGGCAGGAAAAATCTCGACGGACCTTTTGATGACTTTTGGTCGGTTGAAAATTTTGTTCTCGAAATTCAACCATTCGTTAGAGCTCTAGTATTTTTTCCCGTGATATTCGATCTTATTCCCGCTCGCCATCTTGATCTCAGCTCGATCGGGTATCTTTTACTGCCAAAAAGCGTCCAGGCGGGATCGGCCGTTTCGAGTCATCTTGATACGCGCTGTCGGTATATTGGACTTAACTCGAGAGACAGGACAGCTACAGAGCTGACAAGCACAGCTCATCGATTCAGAATGATCAGGCGCGTTCGTCTGTTGCATCCAGAGATCTGAAGTCGGTCTGCTAGCCGAGCTAGGTCCGCAAACCTATTCGTATTATTCGAGTCATCTTGACAGGCGCTCTCGGTTTTCTGTACTTAACTCGAGCTACAGGACAGCTGCAGAGCTGATACTTATAAAAACCGATTCAGAGTCATCCGTCGCGTTTGTCTGTTGAATCCAGAGCTCTGAACTCGGTTTGTTGCCCGCTCTAGAATCGCGAAACTATTCGTATTGTCCGAGTCATCTTGAGAGGTGCTGTCGGTTTTTCTTTACTTAACTCGGGTTGTGGGGAGCTGCAGTGCTGGTAGTCACAGGAATCGATTCGGATACATTAGGCGCGTCCACCTTTCGAATCCAGAGCCTGGAACTCGGTCTGCTGCCCGAACTAGGTCCGCGAAACTATTGGTATTGTTCGAATCATCCTGAGATGCTGTCGGTTTTCTGCACTAAACTCGGGCTGTAGGGGGGCTGCAGGGCTGGTAATCACAGGAATCGATTCGGAGACATCAGACGCGTCCGCCTGTCGCATTCAGAGGCCTGAACTTGGTCTGATACTCGAGCTAGGTTTGCCAAACTATTCGTATTGTTCGAGTCATCTTCAGGGTTGCTGTCGATTTACGCACGTAACTCGGGCTCTAGGAGAGCTACAGAGCTCTTACAGAAACAATCCAGAAGCATCGGGGGCGTTCGGCTGGTGCATCGAGAGGTCTGAAATCGCTTGGGCTGAAAAACTGTTCGTTCTCTGCAATTTTTTCGACACTATAGATTGTCAGGAAGCTCTACGAGTCCCCCGGCGGTGAGAAAGGTTGACGGTTTACCGCCGGCGCCCAGTTGGGCGATCCGGCCAGAAAGGACAAAGTGGTAACTTTTGGGTGCTTTCGCAAAAAATTGAAAGATATTTGACCATTTATTTCGAGAAAGCAGATTTTTCGCACCTGTAGTGGGTTAAGGCGCGTCTGCCAGTAAAACTTTCAGGTCCGCAGCTGCAGTATTACTATCAAAACACTTGGAGCAACCGACGTTGGACAAAAACAGAAAAAACGTGATTTCTCGAGTTTCTCAGGTATTGCTCTAGACTCTTTCTCCATACTTACCGAGGAGCGCATGTGAGAAAAGAGCTCTACGAGGGCCCCGGCGGTAACCTGGTTGACGGTTGACCGCCGGTTCCCAGTATTTCAAAGATATTTGACCATTTATTTCGAGAAACCAGATTTTTCGCACCTGTAGTTGGTTAAGGCGCGTCTGCCAGTAAAATTTTCAGGTCTGTAGCTGCAGTATTAATATCAAAACACTTGGAGGAACCATCAGTTTTGCATTTTTTGCGAAATGCTTCCAGAAGCTCTCTCTGTCGATTCTAAGCACTCTTACGCGTGAAAGGAGCTCTACGAGGTTCCCGGCGGTGACCGTCTGCCTCTCGTAGATAATCGCCAACCTCTTAGCAAGTTTTTGTGTATCTTTCTCACTCGGTATACGCTCAGTATCCCCCACCATCTCGGGAGGTGTATAGTACGCCGCTGTGCCCTTCCAGTTCTGAACAAAATACAGGAATACCTTTGGTTTATCGTACATGCACAAAAGATTCTGCCACATCTCCAGGAAAGAACGATAGCTCGTCTCGACACTCGACCACCAGGAGCTGCCATATGTAAGAATGTATGGATACTGCCAGCTACGCTGGCCCACTCTCTCTGGACCAGCCCTCAACCTCTTGATCGTGGATGCCTGAGTACGGTTGCCGTGTAGTCGGCAACATTCTGCCATAATGTCCCTGCGCGTTGTCCACTCAACATTGTACATGAGCAATCCCCTTCTGCTGTCCACGAAAGCTCTGTTATCAGGACTGCAGTGATCAATATCATGAGCTGGGAGGGAGAGTGTGGGCAGTAGAGCCGCCGACCCACTCCCTGAATCAATATTCTCAGAAGCCAAAGAATCACCGCCAAACCCTTGTCGTAGCCCCTGCAGTCGTCGTCTCTTCAAGGTCTGCCTGTTGAAGCTGGCGTCCTGGGTCGCAATGTGCCTGGCGAGCTCCTGTGAAACATCCTCCAGCCTATCACTCAATGCAATACTCTCAGCAACAACTTGTGAGATGACTCCCGCGAAAGATTGCGAGGGTGTATCAGCAAATCGTACTCTCTTCTGGGAAGGCCCAGGATCAGCAGCAAACGTGGCGACGTGTGCCTGGGGTGTTCCCTCGCATTCGGGGCTTCCCCAGGACTTGCGTCCTGACGCCTCCTGCAAAATTTGGCGACGTTGCCTGAGGTGTTCCCTCGCACTCGGGGCTTCCTCAGGACTTGCGCTCTGACGCCATTGAACATGTCGACGGTGACAATCTGACAAGATATACTCCTTGATACTTCTCATCATCGTCCAGCTCTTCCAAGCAATCATCTGTACAGCTGATGGGAAATTGGCCTCAGCGAAATGCTGTCGCACCTTGTGGAGCATCTCAGGGCGCCAGACACCCCATGTTAGCGAAGACGGCTTGCGACGGCACCACATACGCAGCAGACACATGCCCTCAAAAACATGTATGGTTCGCACCGCCTCAGCATCAAGCGTGAACATCTCTCCCGCATATAGCAGACGCGATTGGACCTGAGCTTGATAACGACGATATTTGTGTTTCAGCGGTACCGATCTGCATCCAAAATATGATATCTGAGCGAAAAAGGATCCTCTGGCGCATTTAAGTCGATGTGCTAGGTCCTCGTGTCCCTCGTGTCCCGCGATGATTGTAATAAGAGTGTCTCGTGTTCTCCTCTCCCCTCCTCCTCCCCCTACTCCGTGTCCTCTAATATGCCTCTCGTTTGGAGGGATGTGTGCGAAGCCGCGTGGTGCCTGGAAGGTGCTACGATAACCGACGCCGAACTTAGTGCTGCTGAGGCGCTTACTAGCGCTGTTGTGCATTTGGCGCAGCAGATTCTGGCCGCCAGTTGACCCAGCTGGAACATCGGTCCGAAAACCCAAAAACCAGGTTGAGCAGAGCTTACCTCCTGCCCAGCCTGGCCTCGCCGCTGGGGGTCCCCTCGTTTCGAGCTGCATCGTGCAGAGAGGCGGCTTTTGTTCCCCATACTGTACACGGTATCTCAGTGTTGGTTCTGCCTGAGTAACATACGCTTTCATTCATTACCAGAGTGCACACGGCTTCTTCAGTTTGTATTGTCGGAGGGCACAGTGATTGCCCAGATTATCGCGCATAGGTTCAGGCTCTTCTGAGCGCTCGAGAACACATTGTTGCTCATTGCCACTGTTCCTCGTTCAGATTGTCGGAGAACACATCGCCTTTCCATCTTGTCATTAAGCAGACTATCGGTGAACACATTCTCGGCAAAACGGCATCCGATACTCAGTGTAGCCTCTCGTGGGAGAGTGGGAGGCTTCCTCCCAGCATTCTTTCTGACTCAGACACAAGTATGGCAACTCAGGTGGCTGCGCCAGCTGTGCCAGGTGGACCAGCAAATGTAGCAAAGAATGGACAGGAGGCGGAGTTCGAGAGGTCGGTCCGTCAGCGGGGGGATCAGGGAACACAGGACGAGGACGCACTGCAGGCGGCACGACAGGCACTCGATAAAGCGAAAACACAGAGCCTGCTGACGGCCAGCGAGGCTCCCCCCTGGTTCCAGAATATGCATAATGAAGTGATTGCAGGACAGGCAGTCACACGTGAAGAGGCACGAGTGATGAGATCAGAGATCAATCGCATTTCCAATCAGCAGCAGAAGACAGATACACGGATGACGGAGTTAGAACGGCAGTTCCAATCGTTGCGCTCCAATCCGACAAGCAACGCCAGCGTTTCAACCACGGCAGGGGCCTCCTTGGGGCCTGGTGGTGCTCAAAGACTTCACTGGAATCGCAGCTTCGTGGAGCTCACGGGTTGGACCAACTGGAAAGGCACGACACTTCAGAGATCTCAATCGATGATGCGTGACAGTGACGCCACTCAACTCATTATCAATGTGAAGGCCATGCTTCCCCAGGAAATCAGTGCTAAGTTCGATGACCTGGGAACCCTGCGGCTGAATGGCAATCGCATCATGATGAGCTCTGTTAAACTGAAGTTTGTTGCAGGCACTGAGGACTCAGTCTTTTGGGAAATCAAGCAGATACTGGAGGATGCATTTACACCTGATGCGGAGCGTTCGACCACGCAGTTAGCTCGCACCCCACCGCCGAGAGCCAGCATGTTTGTCAACCTGGCCACGGCGCCTGAGACGGTCAAGGTCAGACTGGAGGCTCCTCCCTGGAAGAAGGACCATATCGCGGCCTGCGGACGCTTCTACGGCACGTGGCGTGAGATGATTGGAACCAACCCCACCATGGACATCAAGGCAGAGACGGGGTCGGGCCAGGGGGTCAGCTCCATCTGGTCCAAGCCCGCGGACCCTTCACGCCGACCGGTGGAGGTTGCAGTATTCAGGATCTCTACAGGGACCTGGACTGTTCATCGTGACACGTGGGACGGTGCGATCAGGCACAATACCAACATCTCATGCACGTACGAGGATTTCACAACGGCACTCAACCGTTGACGGGGCTCAAAGGGTTCCAAGGGTAGGTCGCCTGGCTCCCTACTAGTGCAGCTTGGGACTTTGAATATCAATAAACTTGGAAAGAGCCAGGATAGGGGATTCAGTTGCATGCGATTGCTAACTACACTTGGGGTCAATATCGTATGTCTTCAGGAGTGCCAGCATCTCGCACATAATTCAGAGTCTTTTAGAAAGTTGGGATGGGAATCGTATCTCTCAACTTGCATGCTTGCTGGAGTGGCCATCAGGGGGCCGCAAAGGCACAACATCAAAGCTAGTTTTCAGTACAATCGGGTTTCTATTGTTGTACTTGCTCGTCCGTGTATTTTCTTAGTGTCGGCGTATTTTCCACATGCAAATCGTGAGGATGCGTTGGAGGTCCAATCTGAGATGCTACTCAATATCAGGAATGCTTTCACAGGCTTCACCTCTAAACACGGGTCGGGATACAAGCTCGTGCTAGCATGTGATGCGAATGTGGAGCTCACGCCTGGACTGAACACCAGGTTCGGCATCCACACAGGCGAAGCTTTGTCCATTGCCATGCGCAGAGGGTACGGAGTGAAGGGGGATCATGAGCAAAGAAGGTGGAGGGAAGATCATCTGAGGGAGGAGATGGAGGGGTTCATGCAGACAATGCGGCTTTGTGCAGTCAACACGCTCGGAACTCAGAGAATGCCCACATTTGAACCTCTCGGCAGACGAGTTGGGCCAAGAGTTCAGCGAGTACTAGACTATGTTATGGTGCCAACGTGCTGGCACGACTCCATTGTAGATCTGAAAGTGGACATGCTGTACGAAGCACCAGATGCCCGCTTCAGTGATCATGCTTTGCTCCGCGTGGAAATAGATGTTGAATCCAGGCCCCCCTCTCGGTACCGACCAGCACCTAGACATCACAGTGCACGCAAGCAGTTCGAGACACATCGGGAGGAGGACATGTACAGAGTGATGACTGACGTGCAGTTTCCCCACAAGCGCCCCGAGGAGCTCGCCCAAACCATCAGGGATCATGCTCTCCCCCTCCTATGTGCCCCGCGGTATCGTAGGCCGCCCCCGACGAGGACCCCACAGCAGGCCCTTCTTGAGAAACAAGTTCGTGAGCTCAGAGGGGATCCTCAGGCACGTCGTGAGGTTAGACGACAGCTTCGTCCCCTACAGGCCGAATACAATCGACAGAAAGCTGAGTTCTCGGTGGAACCTACGAGGAGAGGGAGGAGGACGAGAGTGCGCAAGCTGAAGGTGGAGGGTATCGTGACGGAGGACAGGGAGGCGTGGGAGGAGGAGGTCAAGGCACATGCGGCACGCACTATGACATGTAACACGGAGCGTGAACGTAACATATTACTTGTACGCAATCTTCGTGCTCGCGCTGCTCTCCATAGCCACGCAGAGGCTCTCACACTCACGCCATCTATGGTTTATCGTGCGCGCGCACATCTTCGCAGTGGCAAGGCCTGCGGGCCTGATGGGGTCAGTATTGAGCTGTTGAAAGCATTGCCCTGGCGCTGTGTACGCAGAATCATTGCAGTATTTCAGGATATTTTCTCAGGGGCAAGACGTACCCCCAGCTCTTGGTGTGATGTACTTGAATTTGATGCCAAAGATGTCGGAGATGAACTCGCTTGAGGATACTCGTAATCTTATTGTGTCCAACACCCTGGGGAAATGGTACCTCACATCAGTGACGCTGTTGATAGAGGAGAGGATTGCTCTTTGGAAAGGTAAGCTCGGGTTGTACGGCTTTGCAGGAGGTAGGCACACTTGGGAGATCGCTGCTGCTCTCAAGGGTATCGCCCAGCACGCATCCATCTGGGGCAAGGACCAGAGCGCGTGGATTGCATCGGCGGATATTGCACGAGCATTCGACAATGTGACTCTGAGCACGCTTGCACGGGCGATGGACAAGCTTGAGATCCCAGCACGCCTGCAGTGCGCCTTGCTCGAGCCGCTCGTCGAAACGAATTGCGCGATCCTCTTCGAGGGTATCGAACTTCGCGGTGTGTCTTGGGATAAAAGCTTGAGAACAGGGGGAACAGAGAGTCCGCTTGCCTTCAACATCGTGACTGTGGCCATGTGGGCCAGCGTAGTTGCCTCCCTTGACGCCCGCAAGATAGGATATGAGATCCCCAACCCTCATGACCCCAGCACCTATCATATATACAATCATGCGCTCTGGGCTGATAATCTTTATCTTGTGGGGAGGGGCACGACGGAGATCCAGGACATCGTCAATGTATTCACTGTTGCCCTAAATGATTGGGGGATGAGTTGGAAGGCGTCGTCTTTGCAGGTCCTCCGTTGTGGCACTCCTGACAGGACTCCAATTTGGGCACAGGTAGGGGACCGGCAGGTATCGTTCAAGCAGGTTGAGTCACTCAATATCTTAGGCAGTATAGTCTCCAGCAGCTTTCAGGAGGGCCACGAAGACCTCCAGCATCGTCTCAAATGTGCACGTGGCGCTTTCTTTGCTCAGATATCATATTTTGGATGCAGGGCTGTGCCGTTGAAGCACAAATATCGACGATATCAGTATCAGGTTCAGTCGAGGCTCCTGTTTGCGGGAGAGGTCATCACGCTAGACGCCGAGGCCGTCCGTGCTATTCACGCTTTTGAAGGCATGTGCTTGCTTCGTATGTGGTGCCGACGCAAGCCATCCGACGTCACATGGGGTGTTTGGAGACCCCAGATGCTCCACAAGGTACGCTCGCACTTCGCCAGCGGGTGCTTCCCTTCGGCCGTGCAGATGATTGCATGGAAGAGCTGGGCGATGATGCTGAGTGTTCGCAATTATATTCTTGCTGACCCACGTGCGCGGTGTACTCCTACCGCAGACGTGGCGACACCGAGGACAGACGATGTGGCCGAGCCTTCACAGAAAAGAGTACGATTTGAGGGACCATCATCACAACCTTTGGAGCAGAATATGACACACATTGCACAAGATGCCGATTCTTTGACACATAGACTGGAGGTTATCTCTCAAAACTTGGCTCAACATATCAACACTCAGAGAACGGACATCAACAGACAGAATCTCAAAAGACGCAGGCTCTCAGGATTGAGGCTAGGATTTGGTGGTACAATATCGGGGAGTCAGATGGCGACCTCTGTGTTTGCTTCTGAGCCTTCCGTCTCCCCGCCTTCTGCTTGCAGTATGGCCCAATCTCAAGATAATCGTGCATATGTTGATTCTCGCAGAGGCCTTCTAATGTATAATGTTGAATGGACTACGCGCAGGGATACTCTGAGTGAATGTCTTCGTTTGCATGCAAATCGCACGCAGGCATCATCCGGCAAGAGAATACGTAGTGGACCTGAGAGCGTGGGTCAGAGGAGCTGGCAGTATCCATATATATTATCATACGGAACTATGTGGTGGCAGGTTGTGGTTCCTTCATACAGAGCTTTTCTCGACATGTGGCAGAATATATTATGGACATATAACAAAACAAAGATCTTTGAGTATTTTGTTCAGAATTGGAAAGGGACCGCTATCCAGAGTACGCCGCCAGAGGGGATCGGACAGGAGGGATTTGCACAGAGTGAGAAAGAGGCCGCGAGGATGGCCAAGCGTCTGGCTACGATCAATGAAAGACAAACCGTGTGGGATATCATCAGCCCTGGGTTTGCAGTTGAAATGAAAGGGGATAGCATGTTAGTACACGCATGGTTGACGGGACGATGGCGGTGTCACAACAAACAATATCAACGCCGCATTGATCAATGTATTGATGTCATGGAACGAAACGCACATGAGTTGGGGATTAGATGCTCTGGGCTGGGGAGAGATCTGTACAAACATGAATATAGGGAGGATAACACACGGGCTGACGAGCTTACACACCTGGCCCGTGAGGGCCATTGCTTCTACAATGAGTATGAATATAGATTCAACTTTGAAAGCTATCTTCAACCGATCGCCTGTCGTGGTGCCTTCGACGGGGGAGTGTGCAGCAAAGGGACGGGATGCGGGTTTTGGCTTCAGATCGGGCTTTTGAATCTCGATTACGATTGTAATAAGAGTACTCCTTATTCCCCTCTTCTTTCCTCCTCTCCTTATTCTGTGCCCTCCAATACCCCCCTCGTTTGGAGGGACGTGTGCGAAGCCGCGTGGTGCCTTGAGGAAGGTGCTACGATAACCGATGCCGAACTCAGTGCTGCTGAGGCGCTCTCAAGCGCTGTTGTGCATTTGGCACGACAGATCCTCACCGCCAGCTGACCCTGCTGGACGAACGGTGCGAAAACCAAAAAACAAAGAAAAAAAAAAAAACCAGGTTGACGTTTCACCGCTGGCGCTATCAAAACACTTGGAGGAACCGGCGTTGGATAAAAACAGAAAAAACGTGATTTTTCGAGTTCCTCAGGTCTTGCTCTAGACGCTTTCTTCATGCTTACCGAGGAGCGCCGTGTGAGAAAAGAGCTCTACGAGGGTCCCGGCGGTAACCTGGTTGACGGTTTACCGCCGATTCCTAGTTTTGACGAGTGCTGTCGGTTTTCTATACTGACCTCACGATTCAGAATAGCTACAGAGCTGGTGCGGACATTCGAGCTTTCTACATCAGTAGGTGCGTGCGTCTGTTGCATCGAGCGGTCGGAACTTGGTCTGCTACCCGAGCTAGGTCTTCAAAACTATTCGTATCCAAGTTCTCTTTGCAGGCATTGTCGGTCTTTTGTACTTAACTGGAGCTGTAGCAGAGTTGCAGCTTGTACGCGCAGAAACCGATCCAGAATCATCAGTGGCGTTCGGCTGAAGCATCTAGAGCTCTGAGCACAGTCTGCTACCTGAGCTAGGTCTGCAAAAGTATTCATGGAACTGATTTTTTTTTGGAGTCTGCAGAACTTCCGCTCCCTCTGGTTGACGGTGTACCGCCGGCTCTCAGTATTTTTTCCCGTGATATTCGATCTTATTCCCGCTCGCCATCTTGATCTCAGCTCGCTCGGGTACCTTTAACTGCCAAAAAGCGTCCAGGCGGGATCGGCTGTTCTTCAGAATGATCAGACGCGTTCGTCTGTTACATCCAGAGGTCTGAACTCTGGTAGCCGAGCTAGGTTCGCAAACCGATTCGTAAGTTTCAAGTCATCGTGACAGGCGCTCTCGATTTCCTGTACTTAACTCGAGCTATAGGACAGCTACAGAGCTGATACTTACAGAAATCGATTTAGAATCATCAGTCGCGTTTGTCTGTTGAATCCAGAGCTCTGAACTCGATCTGCTGCCCGATCTAGAATCGCGAAACTGTTCGTATTGTTCGAGTCATCCTGAGAGGTGTTGTTTGTTTTCTGTACTTAACTCGGGCTGTAGGGGGGCTACAGTGCTGGTAGTCAGGAGACATCAGCCGCGTCCGCCGGTCGAATCCAGAGCTCGGAACTCGGCCTGCTGCCCGAACTAGGTCCGCGAAATTATTCGTATTGTTCGAGTCATCCTGAGGGCTCCACAGGAATCGATTCGGAGACATCAGACGCGTCTGTCGCATGCAGAGGTCTGAACTCGGTCGGATACTCGAGCTAGGTTTGCCAAACTATTCGTATTCTTCGAGTGATCTTGAGAGGTGCTGTCAATTTACGCACGTAGCTCGGGCTGTAGGAGAGCTACAGAGCTCGTACAGAAGACAAGCCAGAAGCATCGGGGGCGTTCGGCTGTTGCATCGAGAGGTCTGAAATCGCTTGGACTGAAAAACTATTCGTTCTCTGCATTTTTTCGACACTATATATTGTCAGGAAGCTCTACGAGTCCCCCGGCGGTAAGAAAGGTTGACGGTTTACCGCCGGCGCCCAGTTTACTATCAAAACACTTGGAGGAACCAACTTCTCGTCGACATGAAAAAATCAATGTTGAGTTTTTCGAAAAATGCCTCCAGAAACTCTCTGTTTCGACTCAGCACTCTCACGCGTGCCAGGAGCTCTACGAGGTTCCCGGCGGTGACCAGGTTGACGGTTCACCGCCGGCGCCAGTTGGCAAGAAGAATCTCGACGGACCTTTTGATGACTTTTGGTCGGTTGAAAATTTTGTTCTCAGAATTCAACAATTCGTTTGAGCTCTAGTATTTTTTCCCATGATATTCGATCTTATTCCCGCTCGCCATCTTGATCTCAGCTCGATCGGGCACCTTTTACTGCCAAAAAGCAGGCAGGCGGGATCGGCCGTTTCATGTCATCTTGACACGCAATGACGGTTATCTGAACATAACTCGAGCTTCAGGACAGCTACAGAGCTGGTAAGCACAGCTAATCGATCTAGAATGATCAGGCGCGTTCGCCTGTTGAATCTAGAGGTCTGAACTCGGTCTGCTAGCTGAGCTAGGTCCGCAAACCTATTCGTATTATTCGAGTCATCTTGACAGACGCTCTCGGTTTTATGTATTTAACTCGAGCTATAGGACATCAACAGAGCTGATACCCGCAGAAGCCCATTCGAATCATCAGTCGCATTTGTCTGTTGAATCCAGAGCTCTGAACTCGGTCTGCTGCCCGATCTAGAATCGCGAAACTGTTCGTATTGTTCGAGTGATCTTGAGAAGTGCTCTCGCTTTTCTGCGCGTAACTCGGGCTGGGGGGGGGGCTACAATGCTGCTGGTCACAGGAATCGATTTGAAGAGATCAGGCGCGTCCGCCTGTCGAATCGAGAGCTCGAAACTCGGTCTGCTGCCCGAACTAGGTCCGCGAAACTCTTGTATTGTTCGAGTCATCCTGAGAGGCGCTGTCGGTTTTCTGCAGTTAACTCGGGCTGTAGGGGGGCTGCAGGGTTGGTAATCATAAGAGTCGATTCGCAGACATCAGACGCGTCCGCCTGTCGCATTCAGAGGTCTGAACTCGGTTTGATACTCGAGTTCGGTTGCCAAAATATTCGTTTTGTTAGGGTCATCTTGAGAGGTGCTGTCGATTTTCGCACGTAACTCGGGCTGTAGCAGAGCTACAGAGCTCGTAAAGAAGAAATCCAAAACCATCGGGGGCGTTCGGCTGTTGCATCGAGAGATCTGAAATCGCTTGGGCTGAAAAACTATTCGTTCTCTGCATTTTTTCACACTATATATTGTCAGGAAGCTCTACGAGTCCCCCGGCGGTAAGGAAGGTTGACGGTTTACCGCCGGCGCCCAGTTTTGAGAAAGCAGAGTTCTTTCATTTGTAGACGACTATGAGAGTCTCTGCGTCTTGATATGAGCTCTGTAGGCGCACTTTTCATATCAAAACACTTGGAGGAGCTTTATGTCGACATGCAAAAAATGAATGATTTTTTCGAGAAATACCTCCACAAGCTCTCTCTTCCGACTCTGAGCACCGCCGGGGCCAGTTTGAAAGATATCTGACAATTCATTCCGAGAAATCAGATTTTTGCGCAGAGAATTGGCATATAAACTTCGTTCTCTCAGGCTCTCTAGAGCGAGCTTACCAGTTCACTTCCCGGCATGGACTTCGTGTTCACTCCGAAAAATCTCAATCTGACGTGTCTCAAAAGCTTTGCTAATATTTCAAAGATATTTCATTATTTATTTAAGAAACCTGTTATTCCGCATCTGCAGTGGGTTATATCGCGTCTGCGAGTGGAAATCTCATGTCCGCAGCTGCAGTATTACTATCAAGCACTTGGGAGAACCAACGTTGAATGACAACAGAGAAACATTTTTTTTTTTTTTTAGTTTTTAATGTGTTTCTCGAGACGCTTTTTTCATGTCTACCAAGAAGCACCGTGTGAGAAAAGAGATCTACGAGGGTCCTGACCGTAACCTGGTAGACGCTTTATCTCCGGTTTCCATGGGAGATCTTCGGCATCGAGGAGCTAGAGGAATTCCGGCGCGTGATGGAAGCTTGTCGCTTGAAGCTCAAGAGTAATTCTGGGGCGCTGCAGAGCTAGTTGGCAAGAAAAAAATCGACGGATCTTTTGCTGACTTTTGGTCGGTTGAAAAGTTTCTTCTTGAAATTGAACCATTCTTTGGAGCTCTAGTATTATTTCTCGTATTATTCGATCTTATTTCTGCTCGCTGTCTGAATCTCAGCTCCATGGTCTGAACTCGGTCTTCCGAGCTAGGTCTACGGATTTATTCGTATTATTCGAGTCATCTTGAGCCACTGTTGGTTTTCTGTGCTTAACTCGAGCCGTAGGGCAGCTACAGAGCTGATACTTACAGAATTCTATCCAGAATCAGGCGCGTTCATCTGTTGCACCTAGAGGAGTCGGTCTGCTACTCGAGCTAGGTTTGCGAAATTAATTCTATTATTCGAATCCTGAGAAGTGCTGTTGCTTTTCTGGACATAACTCGAGCTGTAGGACAGCTCCATACCTGATACTCAACGCATTCGAAATCATCAGGCGCGTTCATCTGTTGCATCTATAGCTGAACTCGGTCTGCTACTCGAGCTAGGTCCTGAACCTATTCGTATTATTCGAGTTATCCTGAGAGATGCTGTCGGTTCTCTGTACTTAACTCGAAATGTAGGAGGGGCACAGAGTCGTACGCACATCAGTCGATTGAGCATCATCAGGCGCGTGCGTCCGTTGCATCTGGAGCTCTGAACTAAGTCTTGTATTCGAGTCTGAGCGGAGGCCGAAAAACCATTTGTTCTCTCAAGCTTCAGAGTGGCTACAGAGCTGGTACGCACATGAATCGATTCAGTATTACTAGGCGCTTTCGTCTGTTGCATCGAGAAGTCTAAACTCGGTCTGCTACCCGAGCTAGGTCCACGAGACTGGCGCCGGCGTCAACCAGGTTACCGGGCCCTCGTTGAGCTCTTTTCTCGCACGGCGCTCCTCGGTACACATGAAGGAAGAGTCTGGAGCAAGACCCAACAAACTTGAAAAATGACGTTTTATGTTTTTATCCAAAGACGGTTCCCCCAAGTGTTTTGATAGTAATACTGCACCTACAGACCTGAGCATTTGACTGGCAGACGCGGCATAACCCACTACAGTTGCGAAAAATCTGGTTTCTAAAATGGATGGCCAAACATCTCTTAAATCTTTTACAAAACTGAGCAAGAGTTACCATTTTGTCTCTTCTGATCGGGTCGACCAACTAGCTCCATCCCGCGCCAGAATTCCTCTAGCTCATCGATGACGAAGAGCTCTACGAGGTAGTATTTGTATTTCTCATGCTCTGCCAATTCTTTGGACATAGTATATTGCAGGAAGCTCTACGACTCCCCCGGCGGTAAGAAAGGTTGACGGTTTACCGCCGGCGCCCAGTAACTCGTAGAGCTTCCCTTAGCTAGTTGCTGGAAGCTTAAGAGTAATTCCGGGGCTGGAGAGCTAGTAGGCAAGAAAAATCTCGACGGACCTTTTGGTGACTTTTGGTCGGTTGAAAATTTTGTTCTCGAAATTCAAGAATTCGTTTGAGCTTTACTATTTTTCCCCACCATATTCGATCTTATTCCCGCTCGCCATCTTGATCTCAGCTCAACCGGGTACCTTTTAGTGTCAAAAGCGTTGCGGCGGGATCGGCCGTTTCGGGTCATCTTGACACGTGTTCACGACTTTTTGTACTTAACTCGAGCTGTAGAGCAGCTACAGAGCTGATACTTACAGAAACCGATTCAGAATCATCAGGCGCGTTCGTCAGTTGCATCTGGAGGTCTGAACTCGGTCTGTTACCCGGGCTAGGTCCGCGAAGCTATTTGATTATTCGAGTCGTCTTGACAGGCGCTGTCGGTTTTCTGTACTTAACTCGGGCTGTGTAGGAGAGCTACAGAGCTGCTGTTCACAGAAACCGATTCATAATCATCAGGCGCGTCTGTCTCTAGCATCTAGGGGTCTGAACTCGGTCTACTACTCGAGCTAGGTCGCGAAACTATTTGTATTCTACGAATTTTGTTGGCGGATATTGTAGATTTTCGGGTTTGAATTCGAGCTGTAGAGGAGCTACAGAGCTGATACGCATACGTAACCGATTCAGAATCATCAGGCGCGTTCGTCTGATACATCTAGAGGTCCGAAATCCGTGTGCTACTCGAGCTAGGTCCGCGAAACAATTCGTATTCTTCGAGTCATCTTGACATGTGCTGTCGGTTTTCAGTACTTAACTTGGGCTGTAGAAGCGCTTTAGAGCTGGTACTCACAGAAGCCGATTCATCGAGAGGTCTGAACTAGGTCTGCTACTCGAGCCAGGTCCGCGAAACCATTTGTATTCTTCAAACAGGCGTTGTCGGTGTCCTGTACTTAACTCGAGCTTTAGCATAGCTACATTGTGCGCACACATAATCGATCCAGAATCACAGGCGCGTTCGTCTGAATCATCCAGAGCTCTGAACTCAGTCTGCGACTCGAGCTAGGTCGCACAACTATTAGTATTGGACCGATTTTTCTTCGAAATGACGGTGAATTTCTTCACCTAACTTGAGAGCTCTGTGGCACATAAATGAGATGGAAATCGTGAGGCGCCGCTTGGCTGGATCTGTTCAGCACATCAATGGGAAGGGAATTATCAGCGGCAATAGCATCTAAACGCCTGAGATCAGTCTGCTATCAGCGCTCGGACTGAAAAAATATTCGTCCCCTGCTATTTCTTTTGAGATAATATATTGAAAGGAAGCTCTACGAGTCTCCCGGCGGTAAGAAAGGTTGACGGTTTACCGCCGGCACCCAGTTGGTCGACCCGGCCTTAAGAGACAAAGTGGTGACTTTGGGTCGGTTTTCCTGAGATTTGAAAGATATTTGACAGTTCATTTTAAGAAACCAGACTTTTACGCCGAGAATTGGAATATAAAATTTGTTCCCTGAGCAGCTCAGCTCTCTAGAGCTAGTTTTACTATCGGAAAATTAGGAGTAACCGACATGAAGTTGACAACAAAAAATTAAAATTCGGTTTTTATAGAAATCCTCCAATTTGCTCTCTGCTTTAAATCCAAGCACTCTTACGCGTGGAAAGAGCTCTACGAGGTTCCCGGCGGTGACCAGGTTGCTGCTGTCCCTCCTCGGGGATCTCAGCGGTGGCCTGGCCCGTCGGGGGCCTCCTCAAGCCTGTCTCCTCAGGCTGCCCCCTGGGCGGCCGTGGGCGCGCGTGGGTGCGCGCTGGCCCATAAGTTCGTGTACTTCGTCGGCTGCAACCTCCTGGACGTGCTGCGCATAGGTCGCTGCATTTGTTCTCTGCTTGTGTTAGTGGGTGAGCCCACACGTGCCGCTGGAGGCGCAAGGCCGCTACCTGTTGCACTTGTATCTTTGCTGTTTGCTTGTGATACTCTTGGGAGCCCAGCCCTTACCAGTTTTGCTCTGGCAGTTGAGAAGGACACTTTGACCGTTTTTTGTTGCAGCAGATCTCATCACGTACCGACATTCACCTTCACGGGGTTGGGATAAGTTTCTTGAAGAACTCGAGGACGAACACTATCGAGATCTGGAGGCTAGTAGGTGCCCTACTTGTCGAGCTTATCGGTATTCTACTTCCAGTTGTTGGCAGTGTGATCTTAAGAGAAAGATGGTTCCGACTTCTGATGATGATATGGGAACCGAGGGCAACGGAGAGAAGCGACAGAGGAAGCTCTTGGAAGATAGACATCTTCTTGGTGATGCCGAGGGTGGTGGAGGAGGGGCAGGTAGTGGGAATGGAAGTGGTAGTAGTGGAGGAGGAGGAGGTGAAGCAGGATATCTGGCCACTATGCTCCGTGCACATTTCGATGCCATGCGTGAAGATATGCAGAGGATGCTTATGCAGAACTCTGTTGACATCAAAGAGCAGATTCAAACGAGGGTATCAGAGCAGGTGGCCCCTATTGCTTCGTCGGTGCAGGAGATTCGTTCAGCTCAGGAGGCCCAGGCGAAAGAGATCAAAGCACTTCAGGCTCAGATGAGCTCTAGGGATCCCTGGGCAGATTCATCATCTCTGGGAGGTGCGTCTACTCGTGACTCTCGTACTGCTGACTTCCAGAGGCCCTTTGTACCACATGTCCCGACTTGGATCCAGGTGAGCGGCTTCGCGCAAGAGGACCCCCGAAAGGTAGAAACTCGAGATAAGGCCAATATCCAGGTCGCCACGGTTAGGAACATGATAGGTAAGTTGTACACACTATCGCAAGCACGGGAGAGTGACGTTATTAAGATCTTCGACAGGGGTAGGACGGACGGGGATATCGCTTCCAATCGATTTGGTGTGACCAAGTTTCGCATATACTTCATGCCAGGGACTTCGAAAGAGACGGTCTGGGAAGTACGCAACGAGTGGGCCTCAGCCTGGTCCAGTTCTTGCCCTGATCTGGTCGGGTGCCAGAACAGTTTTGGACCATACAAAGATCGACACCTCGGTTGGTTTGTCCAACCTGCACCACAGGACCGACGTCGAGTTGGGGAGACTCGCAAGGCGACTGCGATCTTTCATAAGCTCAAGACTGTTGCCACCGCTCTCATCACTTTTGAGCCTGAAGGGCCTGCGAAGGCTTGGGCATACCTGCAGAAGGATAGTCAGAGTGATAAAGTGTGTGTAGGTACGTGGACGGATACCGTGGGATGGAAGTTCGTGGCCGAGCGGGTCCAGCACATCGATTCAGGTCTGGACTGCAAGACTTGGGAGAGGCAGGTGAACAGCAGCTCGTGACGGTGCCCAGCTTCTGTTGGAGGTTGGAACGTTCGGAGGTTGGGAAGATACACCTCCGAGTGCATGAATCACATTGCCGAATTAAAGATTTCCATCGTCGGGGTCCAAGAGAGCCAGTTCTTACACGACTTGGATCTTGCAGATGCGGATTGGGATATACATCGCTCGGCAGATGAGGGGGGGAACGTGGGGAGACGGGCTGCCATATTGTGCCGAGGTGTATGGAGACATCTGCTTATCGATGTTGTGTGTGGTCGTCGCTGGGTCATTGCGATCTTTCGCAAGCTCATCTTCGTTTCTGTCTATCTCCCTCATAAGGAGTCTGAGCGGGGTGCACAGGGTGAAGCACGCCGTTCTCCTGAAGGGTTTCTCGCTAGTTTCAAGCTCTATACGGACGTGTTATCGGATCTTGTTGCACATGTCTCTGCGGCCAAAAAGCGATTTCACATTGAGGAGGTTGTTATTTCGGCTGACGCCAACGTGGAGGTTTTCCCGCACCACAGGATCAATGGGGTGGAGGTTACGGGGGAGGCGGTGAATGGGCCTATACGTAAGAGGGGGAGGTCTAGTGGAGGTGACGAAAGTAGAGCCAACAGGATGCGGGAGATGTACTCGGGGGCCTTTCTGAAGACCATGGGGGCCCTCAAGTTGCAGCTAGCTAACACTTTTGGGAATCGTCAGCCTACTTGGAGACACAATTCAAGCACATACGAGCACGTTTATGATTATCTTGCGGTCCCAGCTTCTTGGATGACTCCAGAGGTGACTTGTTCTTGGGTTGTGCCGTCCCAGGTCCCGCGGTCCGAGGCGACGGAAAGGACGTTTAGCGACCGCAAGCTCTTGTGTGCCGAGATGCCCGCCCAGCATGCTCAGTTGAGGTATCGACGTCGGCCTCAGCTCAAGACTTGGAAGCTTCAGCCAGGGTTCGAGCTCCAGCAGACAGCCGGCTTGGAGAGAGCGATCTGCCAGCCCGAGCTCGTGAATCAGATCCACACGGACGTAGGTTTTGAGGTCATGACACAGAGTATACTTGAAGGTGCCAGCGAGACTTTGGATATCTCCCGTTCTCATGGTCAGCCTGTTTCAGATTATCTCAGATATTCGGAGGAGGATTTACTGATTAAGGAGGAGTTCTTTAAGGTCAGGAAGAGGTGGAGGGTGGCACGATATGGCGGGGCTAACGTGGGACAGGAGGAGTACGAGAGAGTCCAGGAGGAGTATAAGGGGACAGCTAAGCGGTGGCGTCGAGTTCGTAAGCGTCATGATCGTGCATGTGAGCTTTATCGTATTCGTGACGGTGTCCGTCGTAGGCCTGTCATTACGCACATGTATGTGGACGGGGTCCTCACGCGTGACCAGGAGAGGTGGATTGAGGGCCTTCGGCGTCATGGGCTCCTGAGGTACTCTAGCGATACCCACCGACAGGACACCAACGCGTGCTTGGATGAGCTTAAGAACCAGTGTAAGGCCCTGCGAGACTCTGGAGAGCCCCACCGCAACCCGATCAACATGGGTCTCTTGCTGGAGGCACGGTCTAGACTCAGAGAAGGACGGGCAACAGGTGCAGACGGGGTGTCGTCATCGGTGCTCAAAGCATTGCCATGGGAAGCCCTCCGACACATACTTACCTTATTCCGTTTGCTGTATGATCAGAAACATGTTACACCGAAGTCCTGGAGAGAGATCTTGGTATGCTTGATGCCTAAGAATCCCAAAGCTCGTGATTTTGAAGAAACGCGGGCCCTTTCACTTCTTTCTCATTTTGGTAAATGGTATAGCAGTTGTCTATGTATACTTCTAGAACACCGCGTTCGGCAGGCTGCACCGCCAGGTTGCAACTTATATGGCTTTATCGCGGGCCACAAATGTTATGAGGTCACGGCCCCCCTCAAACGCCTTGCTCAACACGGCGTTGTGTGGGGGAAGGAGGAGAGTCTTTACCTTGCAAGTGCTGATATTGAAAAGGCGTTTGATAATTTCACGGTTAGATGTGCAGCAGAGGCGCTCTTATTCCATCATGTCCATCCTGCCCTTGTGTATGCTGTCTTTGAGAGTTATGCTTGTAACGCGGTAGAGATCAGCTTCCAACAGTGTTCTACGACCATCTCGTGGGATACTTGCATTCGTACAGGTTCCTTGGAGGCGCCTTTGCTATTTGTTGCCCAGACCCTTCGTATGCTTGCACCAGTGACGGCAGGTTGGAGACAGTCTGGATACGGTGTCAGGCTCACTGATGAGGCATCCAATCTCTTGGTCAACCACTGGTTGTGGGCAGACAATATTTTGCTGGCAGCAGCTTCCAGGCGAGAATTGACCCATATGCTCGAGGACTTGACTGGGGTCCTCCACCGCTTCGGTTTCAACTGGAAAGCATCTTCGATGGAGTTCTTGGCTTGTGGCGTCCAAGGTCCATTGCAGGATATCCGCCTGCCTGTGCCGGGGCTCCTGCCGGCTGAGGTGGGTAGGAAGCGGTCTCGTGCGGCTTCTCAGAGCGCCGCAGGTCCTTCGGAGGAGATGATAGTGAGGCAGGTGGAGAGGATGGAGGTTCTTGGCACGCTATTGGACGTACGATTTCAGGATCATGATGACATTAAGCACCGACTGGAGAAGGCACGACGGGTCTTTATGAGTGAGATTTCTTTTTACTCGTCGCCCGTGGTTCCGCTTCGTTGTAAGTTTCAGCGTTATGATAGCCGGGTCAGAAGTTGCTTTCTGTACGGTTTGGAGGGTGCGACTTTGGATTCGGGTAGTCTCCAACAGATACATGCAGCTGAAGGCAACTTCTTGTCCACCATGAGACGTCTCAAAAGAAGATCACGGAGTCCTGGGGAGAGTACTGGGGCAGGAGGATTAAAGGTGGTCGTCGCTTATTGAAGTGGGCCCGTAAGCCTTCGATGGTCCAGCTCGCCCTTCATCGCCAGTGGCTCTTCGCCAAACATGTTGTGAGCACGATCCATGAGGAGCATAGTCGGGTGGATGAGGACGCACTCAGTCAGGGCATTCTTTATCATGAGCCACGAGATCCTGATATTTTTGGTGGTTCGCAGCGTTCCTTGGAGTTATCGGTTCCCTCGCCTACCCCGAATGCCAGACAGCGTAACAGTTCGTGTAGGAGAAAGGCACAGAGCGCATCTTCCTTGGAGAATAGGTCAGTTCGCAGACGTATATCGGAGAACACGGCACATGAGCATCATGATTCACAACATGTACATGAGCCTGTTCGTAAGCGGGTACGCCATACCTATGCACGGGAGGAGGAAGGAGGATTGCCCACTGCCAGTATGCAGAGCGCCTTGACGATGATGCACGCGTCGGGGGAGTGGACTGAGCAGCGTGACGTACATGTTAGAGCTCTCCCTGGGGGCCGACGGTTTACTAGAGCTTGTCGTCATCGAGTCTTGACGGGACTTAGGCCTTGGTTCGAGATCTTCGAGCACACGCACGGGGTTCATTGGGATCGCACGATGGTCTGGAATGAAACTGGCTGGCGTTCCTTCCTGGTGGGTACCCTGGCCGCCCTGGACTTGGATGATCTTCTCGATTTCTGCCTTCTTCGGGATCCTTTCACGGGTGAGTTCAAGCAGGAGGAGGAGGGGGAGGAGAAGTCAGAGGAGCAGCAACGACGGGAAAATGAACGGGTGGCGAAACGACTGGCCGCGATAAATGATGATGAAACCACTTGGCGTGGGGAAGGGGGTGGATATGGCTTGGAGCTCCGTGGGGATAGCCAGTGTGTTGTGCGCTGGCTTAATGGACGATATCGCTGTCACAATGAAGTATATCGCCGCACGATCAAGGGTATGCAGAACCGCCTTCACAGAATGAGTGAGGACCATCATCTTGTCACGGCAGAAGTGGGAAGGGATATGTGGAAATGGGTGTATAGGGAGGGCAACGATGAGGCGGACCATGAGACACATCTTGCACGTGGGGGTAAAGTAACTTCTGATGTTCGTTGGAATCATAACACTCTTTATCATATTAGATCGGGTCATTATATTGTTCGTGCACTTAGAGGAGCTTTCGATGGTGGGCGGTGTGAACGTGGCACTTCGTGTGGCTGGGTTATGGATGCTTATCTTGTTCCCTCTCTTCCTCCTCACCAGCTTCCCCCTGGACTTGTGCAGGGCGGATGGCACCCTGGAGTTGGCCGCAGAGGTTTCATGATCCCTAGCCACTGCACGATCACACAGGCTGAGTTGGCAGCTGCACATTCGCTTCTCAATGGCATTGCCGAGATGTGTATACACGTACAGCTTGGTCGGTGATTGTTTGTGTACTTTATCTGCACAGCTCCGCTGTTGTAAGATACATGCTTAGCCCGCTGTTTCTTCGATGTGTGTATATTCCTGTGCAGCTACGCTGCTGTATCATATCTGCACAGCTACGCTGACTTGTATATTCGCACAGCTCCGCTGTTAGTGCTTAGGTTGCCTGTAGGTAATCCTACCGTTGGCCCTGCCCCCTAAGGGGGCTCGAATCGGGCCCCGCAGACAGCAGACCAGGTTGACGGTTCACCGCCGGTGCCAGTTGGCCGACCGGGCATTAAGAGACAATGTGTTAACTTTGGGTCAGTTTTTGAATCTTTGCGAAAAATTGAAAACTCGTTTTGAGAACCAGTTTTTCTCACCTGTAGTGGGTTATGCCGCGGATGCCAGTTAAATTCTGAGGTCCGTAGCTGCAATATTACTATGAAAACACTTGCTGGAACCGACGGCCGTTTCGAGTCATCTTAACACGCATCGACGGTTTTCTATACTTAACTGGAGATTTAGGACAGCTACAGAGCTGAGGCTTACAGGAACCAATAGGAAATTATCAAGATCATTTGTCTGTCCATCTAGAGCTCTGAATTCGGTCTGGTGCTCGAGCTAGGTCCGCAAACTTCGAGTCATCCTGAGAGGTGCTCTCGGTTTTCTGCACTTAACTCGGGCGGTTGGGGGGCTGCAGGGCTGGTAATCACAGGAATCGATTCAGAGACAGCAGACGAGTCTGCCTGTCGCATTCAGAGGTGTGAACTCGGTCTGATACTCGAGCTAGGTTTGCCAAACTATTCGTATTGTTCGAGTTATCTTGAGAGGCGCTGTCGATTTACGCACGTAACTCGGGCTGTACGAGAGCAGAGAACTCGCACAGAAGACAATGCAGAAGCATCGGGGGCGTTCGGCGGTTGCATCGAGAGGTCTGAAATCGCCTGGGCTGAAAAACTATTCGTTCTCTGCAATTTTTTTCGGCATTATATATTGTCAGGAAGCTCTACGAGTCCCCCAGCGGTAAGAAAGGTTGACGGTTTACCGCCGGCGCCCAGTTGGTCGACCCGACCAGAAAGGACAATGTGATAACTTTTGGGTGGTTTTGCGAATATTTGAAAGATATTTGACAATTCATTTTGAGAAAGCAGATTTTTCGCACTGGTAAAAGGTTATGAGAGCCCCAGCGTCTTAATATGAGCTCTCTAGGCGCACTTTTACTACCGAAGCACTTGGAGGAACCAACTTCGTTTCGACATAAAAAAATCAATGTTGAATTTTCCGAGAAATGCCTCCAGGAATGTCTCCAGAAGCTTAGAGCTTCCCTTAGCAAGTTATTGCTGGAAGCTTAAGAGTAATTCCGGGGCGCTGGACAGCTCGTTGGCAAGAAAAATCTCGACGGACCTTTTGGTGACTTTTGGTCGGTTGAAAATTTTGTTTTCGAAATTCCTCAATTCGTTCGAGCTCTAGTATTTTTTCCCGTGATATTTGATCTGATTCCCGCTCGCCATCTTGATCTCAGCTCGATCGGGTAGCTTTTCGGCGGGATCGGCCGTCTCGAGTCATCTTGATACGCGCTGTCGGTATATTGGAATCAACTCGAGACAGAGGACAGCTAGAGAGCTGGTAAGCACACCTCATCGATTAAGAATGATCAGGCGCGTTCGTCTGTTGGTTGCACCCAGAAGTCTGAACCGGTCTGCTAGCCGAGCTAGGTCCGTAAACCTATTCGTATTATTCGAGTCATCTTGACAGGCGCTCTCGGTTTTCTCTGCTTAACTCGAGCTATAGGACAGCTACAGAGCTGATACTTAGAACAACCGATTCAAAATGAACAGTCGCGTTCGTCTTTTCAATCCAGAGCTCTGAACTCGCTTTGCTGCCCGATCTAGAATCACAAAACTATTCGTATTGTTCGAGTCATCTTGAGAGGTGCTGTCGGTTTTCTGTACTTAACTCGGGCTGTAGGGCGGCTACAGTGCTGGTTGTCACAGGAACCGATTTGGAGACATCAGGCGCGTCGTCTGTTAAATCCAGAGCTCGGAACTCGTTCGCGAAACTATTCGTATTGTTCGAGTCATCCTGAGAGGTGCTGTCGGTTTTCTGCACGTAACTCGGGCTGTTGGGGGGCTGTAGGGCTGGTCATCACAGGAATCGATTCAGAGACATCAGACGAGTCCGCCTATCGCATTCAGAGGTCTGAACTCGGTCTGATACTCGAGCTAGGTTTGCCAAACTATTCGTATTGTTCGAGTTATCTTGAGAGGCGCTGTCGATTTACGCACGTAACTCGGGCTGTAGGAGAGCAGAGAACTCGCACAGAAGACACTCCAGAAGCATCGGGGGCGTTCGGCTGTTGTATCGAGAGGTCTGAAATCGCTTGGGCTGAAAAACTATTCGTTCTCTGCAATTTTTTTCGGCATTATATATTGTCAGGAAGCTCTACGAGTCCCCCGGCGGTAAGAAAGGTTGACGGTTTACCGCCGGCGCCCAGTTTCGAGAAATGCCTCCAGAAGCTCTCTCTTTCGACTCTCAGCTCTCTCACGCGTGAAAAGAGCTCTACGATGTTCCCGGCGGTGACTATGTTGACGGTTCACCGCCGGCGCCAGTTTGCACAGCGCTCCTCGGAACACATGAGGGAAGCTTCTGAAGCGAGAGCAGAAAATTGGAAAAATCACGATTTTTCGGTTTTACCTCGTAGAGCATCGTTGAGCAGGAATTCCGGCGCGGGGTGGAGCTAGTTGGCCGACCCGACCAAAAGAGACAATGTGACAACTTTGGGTTGGTTTTGCTAAGATTTGAAAGATATTTGACAATTCATTTTGAGAAACCAGATTTCTTCGCACCTGTAGTGGGTTATGCCGCGTCTGCCAGTGAAATTCTCAGGCCCGTAGGTGCAGTATTACTATCGAAACACTTGGAGCAACCGACTTTGGATGAAAATCGAAAAATCGTGCTTTTTCGAGTTTTTCGGCTCTCGCTTCAGAAACTTCCTTCATGTGTTCCGAGGAGCGCTGTGCAAGAAAAGAGCTCTACGAGGTGCCCAGCGGTAATCTGGTTGACGGTTTACCGCCGGTTCCAAGTCATCCAAAGTCGGGTCCAGCATGTCTTTTCATAGTAATATTGCAGCTACCGACCTCAGAATTTAACTGGCAGCCAAGGCATAACCAAGTACACGTGAGAAAAATCTGGGTTCTCAAAATGAATTGTCAAATATCTTTGAAATCTTAGCAAAACCGACCCAAAGTCTCCACATTGTCTCTTCTACGGCCGGATCGGCCAACTAGCTCCACAGCATTACGAGGTACTCTAAGCTTCCAGCAGTAACTTGCTGAGGGAAGCTCTACGAGTTCTTTGCAACCGACCAAAGATCACCAAAGGGTCCGTCGACAACTAGCTCCACTCCGCGCCGGAATTTTTCGAAACGTGGTATATCTCGTAGAGCTCTTCGTTATCGATGAGCCAGAGGAATTCTGGCGCGGGGTGGAGCTAGTTGGTCGAGCCGAACAGAAAGGACAAAGTGGTGACTTTGGGTTGGTTTTGCTCAGATTTCAGATATTTGACAATTCATTTTGAGAAAGCAGATTTTTCGAATGTGTAGTGGGTTATGCCGCGTCTGCCAGTAAATTTTCAGGTCCGTAGGTGCAGTATTACTATCAAAACATTTGGAGGAACCGACGTTGGATAAAAACAGAAATGCGTGATTTTCCGCGTTTTTCGTTTTTCGCTCGAGAATCTTTCTTCATGTGTTCTGACGATCGCCGTGCAAGAAAAGAGCTCTACGAGGTTCCCGGCGGTAATCGGGTTGACGGTTTACCGCCGTTTCCCATAACGTGCGAAAGCCGACAGCACCTCTCAAGATGACTTGAACGATGCGAATAGTTTCGCTGACCTAGTAGCAGACCGAGTTCAGACCTGTGGATGCAACAGACCAACGCGCCGGATCATTTTGCATTGTACCTCGTAGAGCTCTTCGTTATCGATGAGCTAGAGGAATTCCGGCGCGGGGTGGAGCTAGTTGGCCGACCCGACCAAAAGAGACAATGTGACAACTTTGGGTGGGTTTTGCTAAGATTTGCAAGATATTTGATTATTCATTTGAGAAACCAGATTTTTCGCACCTGTAGTGAGTTATTCCGCGTTGGCCAGTCAAATTCTCAGGTCCGTAGGTGTAGTATTACTATCAAAACACTTGGAGCAACCGACTGTCTTCGGAGTCATCGTCACACGTGTTCACGGTTTTCTCTCTTAACTCGAGATTTCCGACAGCTACAGAGCATATAATACCTCGTAGAGCTCTTCGGCATCGATGAGCTAGAGGAATTCCGGCGCGGGGTGGAGCTAGTTGGTCGACCCGGCGAGAAAAGAAGATGTGGTGACTTTGGGTGGGTTTTGCTAAGATTTGAAAGATATTTGAAAATTCATTTCGAGAAAGCAAATTTTTCGCACCTGTAAACGACTATGAAGGCTTCTCCGTCTTAATATGAGCTCTGTAGGCGCACATTTACTATCAAAACACTTGGCGGAACCAACTTCATCTCGAAAAAAACCAAAGTTCAATTTTTCTAGAAATGCGTCCAGAAGGTCTCTCTTTCGACTCTGAGCACTCTGAGGCGTGGAAAGAGCTCTACGAGGTTCCCGGCGGTGACCAGGTTGACGGTTCACCGCCGGTGCCAGTTTCATGTGCGTATCAGCTCTGTAGCTGCCCTAGAGCTCGAGTTGAATACAGAAAACAGACAGTCCCTGTCGAGGTGACTCGAGGCAGACAATCGCGCCTAATGAGTCAGCTCTGTAACTCTGAGCTCTGCGAAATCGAGTTGTACAGAAAACCGTGAACGCGTGTCAAGACGACTTGGAACACTGTCAGTTCCAGCAAGTGTTTTGATTGATAGTAATATCGGAGCTACGGACCTGGGGATTTAACTGGCAGACGCGGCGTAACCCACTACAGGTGGGAAGAATTCCAGTTCTCGAAACGAATTTTCAAATTTTGCACAAAGATAGGAAAACCGACCCCAAGTCGTCACATTGTCTTGTAAGGTCGGGTCCGCGAACTAGCTCCAGCCTGCGCACGAATACCTCGTAGAGTTCTTTTGGCATCGATGAGCTAGAGGAATTCCGGCGCGGGGTGGAGCTAGTTGGACCACCCGGTCCGTGCGGACAATGTGTTAACTTTTGGTCAGTTTTCTCAAGATTTGAGAGATATTTGGCCATTTATTTTGAAACAAATTTTTCGCACCTATAGTGGTTATGCCGCGTCTGCCAGTTAAATTCTCAGGCCCGTAGGTGCAGTATTACTATCGAAACACTTGGAGCAACCGACTTTGAATGAAAACGGAAAAATTTTGTTTTTTCGAATTTTTGGGCTCTTGCTTCAGAAGCTTCCTTTCTGTGTTCGGAAGAGCAAGAAAAGAGCTCTACGAGGTGTCCGGCGGTAGCCTAGTTGACGATTTACCGCCGGTTCCCATTCCTCTCAGCTCATCTTGCCGAAGAGCTCCACGAGGTATGTATCTAGACGCCTCCAATCAGTTTGCTGTCAGCGCTCGGGCTGGAAAACTATTCGTTCTTTGTTTATTCTTTGGATATATATATATGTATATATATATATATATATATATATATATGGCAAGGGCGCTCTACACGGGCGGTAACCAAAGTTGACGGTTTATCGCCGGCGCCCAGTTCCGGTCCGGGATGGAGCTAGTTGGCCGACCCGATCAGAAAGGATAATTTGGTGACTTTGGGTTGGTTGCGACAATTCGAAAGACATTTGATAATTATTCTGAGAAAGCAGATTTCTTCGCACCTGTAGTAGGTTATGCGGCGCTTGCCAGTGCAATTCTTAGGTCTGTAGTTTCAATATTACTATTAGAACACTTCAAGGAACCGACTTAACTCGTAGAGCTTGCCTTTGCTAGTTGCTGGAAGCTTAAGAGTAATTCTGGCGCGCTGGATGTCCAGTTGGCAAGAAAAATCTCGACGGACCTTTTGTTGACTTGTGCTCTGTTGAAAATTATGTCCTCGGAATTCCTCAATTCGTCAGAGCTCTAGTGTTTTCCCCCATGATATTCGATCTTATTCCCGCTCGCCGTCTGAATATCAGCTCGATCGGGTCCATGTTACTGCCAAAGCATCCGGGCGGGATCGGCTGTTTCGAGTCATCTCGACAGGTGCCGTCGTTTTTCTGCATTTGACTCGAGCTCTAGGGAAGCTAGAGAGCTGGTGCGCACACGTAATCGATTGAGAATTATCAGGCGCGTTCGTCTGAAGCATCTAGAGGTCTGGACTTAGTGTGCTACTCGAGCTAGGTCCGCGAAACTATTCGTGTTTTTCGAGTTCTCTTCACAGGTGCTGTCGGTTTTCAGAACTTAACTCGAGCTCTAGGATAGCTACAGAGCTTGTACGCACGAGTAATCGATTAAGAATTTTCAGTCGCGCTCATCTGAAGCATTCAGAGGTTCGAACTCGGTGTGCTACTCGAGCTAGGTCAGCAAAACTATTCGTTTTCTTCGAGTCATCTTAACAGACGCTGCCGATTTTTTGTACTCGACATGGCTACAGAGCTGGTGCGCACACATGATCGATTCGGAATGACGTGGCGCGTTCGGCTGAAGCTTCTAGAGCTCTGAAATCAGTCTGCTGCTTGAGCTAGGTCCGCAAAACTATTTCTATGCGACCGATTTTTTCAAATGATAGTGAATGCCATCACTTAGCTCGAGCTGCAGATGAGCTTCGGAGCTCTTTGGCACAAAAATCATAAGAAAATCATCAGGCGAGCTAGTATGAAGTATCTAGACGCTTGGCTTGGGCTTGTTATGAGCGCAGACGCCGAACACGTCAAACATCTAGTCAGACTCTGTTATTTTTCTGGTGATGGAATGGTTTTCTTGACTGAACTCGAGGCGCAGATGTGCTTCAGAGCTCTCAGGCACAGCAATGGGAAGAGAATCATCATGCGCGCTGTTTGAAAGTATCTAGACACTTTCTTGGAACTGGTATTTTTTTGGGTTTTACTCGTTCTGCAGATGAGCTACAGAGCTGTTCAGCACAGCAATGGGAAGGGAATCGTCAGGGGCGCTAGTGAAATGTATCTAAACACCTGAGATCAGTCTGCTATCAGCGCTCGGGCTGAAAAACTGTTCGTTCTCTGCTAGTTTTCTAAAGATAATATGTGGCAAGGAAGCTCTACCCGTCTCCCGGCGGTAACCAAGGTTGACGGTGTACCGCCGGCGCCCAGTTGGGAAACAACTGAAAAACGTAATTTTCGATTTTCTCAACTCATCCTTGAGCAAGCTTCTTCCATGTGTTCCGAGCAGCGCCGCTAGTTGACCAATCCGGCCCAGGCGGACAATGTGCTGACTTTAGGTCGGTTCTGCTAAGATTTCAAAGATATTTGATTATTCATTTTGAGAAAGCAGATTCTTACGCGGAACATTTGAATATAAGCTTTGTTCTGAGAGCAGCTCAGCTCTTCCGAAATGAATTGTAGAGCTTCCCTAAGAGCGTTAGCTGCGAAGCTAGGAGAGTAATTCCGGCGAGCTGGGGCTAGTAAGTCGTAGAGCTTCCCTGAGCTAGTTGCTGGAAGCTTAAGAGTAATTCCGGCGCGCTGGAGAGCTAGTTGGCAAGAAAAATCTCGACGGACTTCTTTATGAACTCAAAAATTCGTTAGAGCTCTAGTATTTCTTCCCTCAATATTCGATCTTATCCCCGCTCGCCGTTTGAATCTCAGCTCGATCGGATACCTTTTTCTGCCAAAAAGCGTCGCGGTGGGAGTGGCTGTTTCGAGTCATCTTGACAGGTGCTGTCGGTTTTCTGTACTTAACTCGAGATGTAGGAAAGCTACAGAGCTGGTACGTTCACGTAATCGATGCAGAATCATTAGGCGCTTTCGTCTGAAGCATCTAGGGGTCTGAACTCTGTCTGCTAGTCGAGTTAGGTCCGCGAAACTTTTGGTATTCTTTGAGTCATCTCGACAGGTGCTGTCGGTTTTATGTACTTAACTCTTGCTGTAGGAGAGCTGCAAGCTGGCACGCACACGTAATCGATTCAGAATCATCGGGCGCGTTCGTCTGAAGCATCTAGAGGCCTGAACTCGGTCTGCTACTCGAGCCAGGTCCGCGAAGCTATTCGTATTCGACCGATTTTTTCCGACATGATGGTGAGTTTCTTCACTTAACTGGAGCTGCAGATGAGCTTGAGAGCTCTTCGGCACAGCAATCGGAAGGGAATCATCAGGCTCGCTAGTCTGAAGTATCTAGACGCTTGGCTTGGGTCTGTTATGAGCGTAGAAGTCGACATACTCTGCTATTTTTCTGGTGAGGGAATGGGTTTTCTTGACTTAACTCGAGATGCAGATGAGCTCCAGAGCTCTCAGGCACATCAATCGGAAGAGAACCATCAGGCGCGCCATTCGAACGCATTTAGACACCTGAACTCAGTCTGCTATCAGCGCTCGGGCTGACAACTATTCGTACTGTGACACTTTCGTGGAGATGGTATTGGTTTTCTTGGTTTTAGTCGTGCTGCAGATGAGCTACAGAGCTGTTCAGCAAAGCAATGGGTAGGGAATCGTCAGGGCGCTAGTGAAATGTATCTAGACACTTGAAATCAGCGGGCTGAAAAACTATTCGTTCTCTGCTAACTCTTTGGAGATGATATACGGCAAGGAAGCTCTACGATTCTCCCGGCGGTAACCAAGGTTGACGGTTTACCGCCGGCGCCCAGTACCTCGTAGAGCTCTTCGGCATCGATGGGCTAGAGGAATTCCGGCGCGGGGTGCAGCTAGTACCTCGTAGAGCTCTTCGGCAAGATGAGCTAGAGGGAATTCGGGCGCAGGGTGGAGCTAGGTGGCAGACCCGACCTACAGAGACAATGTGACGACATGGGGTCGGTTTTTGTATCTTTGTGCAAGATTTGAAAAATCATTTGCAGGACACAGATTTTTCTCTCACACACAGTAAGCTATGGCGCATTTGCTGGTAAATGTTTCAGGGCTCTAGAAGCAATATTACTATCAAAAGACTTGCAGGAACCGAGCCTGTGTTTGGAACCAAAAATGCATGTTCGGGTTTTCGTAAGATTTGATAGAGATTTAACTGGTCATACTGCGAAAGCAGATTTTCACTCCCTGCATCAGTATAAACGCTTAATTCTGAGAGCAGCTCAGCTCTATCAGGGATTTTTCACTATTTGTTCACCTGGAGGAACCGACTTTCTGTTGACATGAAAAAATGCAAAATTCAAGATTTTAGGAACATTTTCCGCGAAGTTCTCTATTTGGATTCTGAGCACTCTTACGCGTGCAAGGAGCTCGTTCAGACTTCAGTGAGGTCCTCAGACAGGAGGGATCGTGGAAGGAGGCTAGTGCTCTGAAACGTATTCGTGTCGGAGCTGGTGCATCAGGAGAAGGACCTTGGAGTTACATGACATATTTCCTATTTGTGGCCTCTTGGTGGAAGGACGGTGAGGTTTCCTGGAAAACGTTCCTCGACAAGATGCCTGATTACCTGAAACACTGTGGCCATGAGAAAGCGTTTGAGTATTTCGTGTATTCTGGAAAGGGGACCGACTCCGTGGTGGAAAAGATGTCTTGGGATGAGTTGATGTCTTAGGAGGTGTCTGGAGCGGGGGCGGAAAAGTTAGCAAAACGGTTAGCCATCCCAAATGAAAGGGCGACGGTCTGGGATGTTGTTTCGGATGGGCTCCCTGTGGAGCTCTGCGGAGATAGTCTTCTTATTATAAATTGGGTCCGTGGGAAGTGGAGGGTGGGAAATAACGTGTATCAAAAGAGAGTCGATAAGCTGGTGGACAAGATTGCGTGGCTGGAAAATCGATACCATCTCAGATCCAGTTTCCTTGGTCGTGACTTCCTCAAACATGAATTCAGAGAGAACAACCAGAGGGCGGATGCCCTCGCACATTGTGCGCGGGAAGGCCGCGAGTGTTACACTATGAGGCCTGTTCCACCCGATCTTTTAGAGTATCATGAGCTTGTTGCCCTCCGCGGTCGCTTCGACGGCGGAGTGGATGCGTCTGGTTGTGGTATTGGTTTCTTTCTCGGGGCCACCTTTCTCCCCCATCCTGAACATTGCTCCAAGCGCCTGCGGCGTTCCGCTGCCCCCGACTCGCCTCAGCCTGCTGCCTCCTGTGACGGTCTCGTTTGGAGAGATGCTGCGGAGGCGGCCCTTCTCTTGCCTAGAGATAGTGCAGTCGCTGATGCCGAACTGACGGCGCTGGAGCGCCTCATTGGGGCGGCCGAGTGCGTGCTGAGAGCTCACAGAGAGCTCGAGGCGCCCTGCTGGGCGTTTGGCTCGGGCAGGCTTCGACGGAGCCTTCGCTGCCCGCAAAACCGCAAAAAACCAGGTTGACGGTTCACCGCCGGCGCCAGTTGGCCCACCCGGCCCGGGCGGACAATGTGGTAATTTTGGGTCGTATTTGCTAAGATGTGCAAGATTTTTGACCATTCATTTTGAGAAACCATATTTTTCGCACCTGTAGCGGGTTATGCCGCGTCTGCCAGTTCAATGCTTAAGTCCGTAGCTGCAATATTATTATCAAAACACTTGGAGGAACCGACTATGGGAAAACATGGAAAACGTAATTTTTCGAGTTTCTCAGCTTATCCTCGAGAAAGTTTCTTCCATGTGTTCCGAGCAGCGCAGCGCGAGAGAAGAGCTCTACGAGGCTTCCGGCGGTATCCTGGTTGACGGTTTACCGCCGGACCCCAGTTGGCCAACCCGGCCCGGGCGGACAATGTGACGATTTTTGGTCGTTTCTGCTAAGATTTGAAAGATATTTGACCATTCATTCGGAATTTTACTATCAATATGCGTCTTACTATGAGCTCCGTAGGCGCACTTTTTCTTTCAAAACAGTTGGCAGAACCAACTTCACGTCGACATGAAAAATGCAAAATTGAAGATTTTACGAAAATCTTATGCGAAGTCCTCTGCTTCGATTCTGAGCACTCTTAAGCGCGCAAGGAGCTCTACGAGGTTCCCGGCGGTGACCAGGTTGACGGTTCACCGCCGGCGCCAGTTGCTATCCGGTATTTGGACGCTACCAAGTGGGCGCTACCAAGTGCTCGGTTGAGAATCACTCGTAGAGCTTGCTTAAGAGCGTTAGCGGCGAAGCTAGAAGAGTAATTCCGGCGCGCTGGGGGGCTAGTTGGCAAAAAATATGGACGGAAGTTTTTGGTGCTCTTGCTCGGTTTAAATTCGATTTCCTGAAATTCAACCATTCATTAGAGCTCTAGTATTTCTTCCGTGTTCTTCGATTTTATTCCCGCTCGCCATCCCAATCTCAGCTCGATCGGGTATCTATTACTGCGAAAAGCACTGAGGCGGGATTGGCTGTTCGAGTCTTTTAGACAAGTGCTGTTGGTTTTCTGAACTTCACTCGAGCTGCATGAGAGCTACAGAGCTGGTATGCTCACCTACTCGATCCGGAATCATCAGGCGCGTTCGTCTCCAGCATCCAAAGGTCTGAACTCGGTCTGCTACCAAAGCTAGATCCGCAGAACTATTTGTACTCAGCCGATTTTTTCGAGACGATGATGAGTTTCTTCACTTAACTCGAGCTGCAGATGAGCTAGAGAGCTCTTTGGCACATCAATCGGAAGGAAATCATCAGGCGCGATCGTCTGAAGTATCGAGACGCTTGAATTCGGTCTGCTACCAGCGCGGACGCCGAAAAAATATCGTACTCTCCAATTTCCCGGAGAGCTTTCTGAGAGCCATAGGGTCTTAGATTAATTAGAAGCCGGACGGTGGTGGTGCCTGCCAGCAGCCGCCCCAGAATCCCCGCAGAGGGTTGTTTGATGTCGCAGCGTGTCCGGAAGCGCTTCCTGCACGCGTGCAGGCACGCGTGGAAGCGTGCCTGGCAGCGCTTCAGAAGCGCTTCAGGAGAGCTCCCCAGAGCTCCCCAGGAAAGCTTTTCAGTGTGAGTGCCTCTTTGGCCTCCGGGTTTTGGACGCCTACCAATTTTCCCGGGGAGCACTCTGAGAGCTATAGGGTTTCAGATTAGAAGCAGGACGGTGGTGGTGCCTGCCAGCAGCCCATCTCCGCCGGTCCAGAATCCCCGCAGAGAGTTGTGTGGGGTCGCCGCGTGTTCCGGGGCGCTTCCGGCATGCGTCCACGCGTGCCTGCGCGCGTGCAGGCACGCGTGGAAGCGTTCCTGGCAGCGCTTCAGAAGCCCTTCAGGAGAGCTCCCCAGAGCTTTCCAGTTCACCAGGATATCTTTCTGGTGTGAGTGCCTCTTTGCTCTCCAGGTTTTGGACGCCAAGTTTTTTCCCGGAGAGCTCTCTGAGAGCTCTAGGGTTTTAGATTAAAGCCGGACGGTGGTGGTGTCTGCCAGCAGCCCATCTTCGCCGCTCCAGAATCGTCGCAGAAACCTGTGTGGGGTCGCAGCCTGGCCGGGAGCGTTTCCGGCAGCGCTTCAACAGCGCTTCAGGGGAGCTCCCCAGATCTCTTCAGTTAACCTGGAAAGCTTTCTGGTGTTCCCGGAGAGCTCTCTGAGAGCTATAGGGTTTTAGATTAGAAGCCGGACGGTGGTGGTGCCTGCCAGCAGCCCATCTGCGCCGCTCCAGAATCGTCGCAGCGGGTTGTAAAAGTTCGCAGCGTGTCCAGGAGCGCTTCCGGCATGCGTCCACGCGTGCCTGCACGCGTGCAGGCACGCGTCGAAGCGTCGCTGGCAGCGCTTCAACAGCGCTTCAGGAGAGCTCCCCAGAGCTCACCAGGAAAGCTGCCAGTCCTAGTGCCTCTTCGCTCTCCGGGTTTTGGACGCTACCAAGTGAGTGCCTCTTTGCTCTCCAGGTTTTGGACGCTACCAAGTGGAGATCGTGACGGTTCTCTTGACTTAACTCGAGCTGCGATCCCCGCAGCAGCTCGCCGGTCCCGGCAGCCTGTCTGGAAGCGCTTGCGGCACGCGTCCACGCGTGCCTGCACGCGTGCAGGCACGCGTGGAAGCGTCGCTGGCAGCGCTTCAGAAGCGCTTCAGGAGAGCTCCCCGGAGCTCTTCAAGAAAGTTTTCCAGAGTATTTAGAGCTTCGCGAGGAGCCTTCCAGCGTTTCCAGAGCTCCGTCACGCAGTGTGTCCAGCGTCTCCACGCACGCTAAACCGTTAGCGTGTGCTACGTACCTCGTAGAGCTCTTCGTTATCGATGAGCTAGCGGAATTCCGGCGCAGGGTGGAGCTAGTTGGTCGATCCGACCAGAAAGAAGATGTGTTGACTTTAGGTCGGTTTTGCTAAGATTTGAAAGATATATGACAATTCATAAGTCGTAGAGCTTCCCTTAGAGCGTTAGCGACGAAGCTAGAAGAGTAATTCCGGCGCGCTGGAGGGCTAGTTGGCAAGAAAAATCTCGACGGACCTTTTGGTGTCTTTTGCTTGGTTGAAAATTATATTCTCGAAATTCAACCATTCGTTAGAGCTCTAGAATTTTTTCCCGTCGTATTCGATCTCATTTCCACTCGCCCTCTTAATCTCGGCTCGATCGGGTACCTACCACTGCCAAAAAGCGTCCGAGCGGGATCGCTGTTTCGAGTCATCTTGACAGGTACTGTCGGTTTTCTGTACTTAATTCGAACTGTAGGAGAGCTACAGAGCTGGTACGCACATGTAATCGATTCAGAATCATCAGACGCGTTCGTCCGAAGCATCCAGAGGTCTGAACTCGGTCTGCTACTCGAGCTAGGTCCGCGAACCTTTTCGTTTTTTTTTTGGGGGGGGGGGGAAGATTGTGATGGTTCCTCGACTTAACTCGAGCCTCATATGAGCTTGAGAGCTCCTCGGCACAGCAATGAGAAGGCAATGATCTGGCGCGCTACTCTAAAGCATATAGCCCGAACTCGGTCTGCTATGAGCACCGGAGCCGAACAACTATTCGTATTTTCAATTTTTTATGGATATGCTGAGGGTTTTCTTGACTTAATTCGAGCTGGAGAGGAGCCAAGGAGCTGTTCGGCTCAGAAATCGGAATATAATCATCAGGTGCCATAGTTCTAAGCATCTAGACGCCTGAAGTCAGTCTGCTGTCAGCGCTGGGGCTGAACAACTTTCGGTACTCTGCTATTTTTTTCGATATAGTGATGATTCCCTTGACTGAACTCGAACTGCAGATGAGCTGCAGAGCATTGCGGCACAGCTATCAGAAGGCAATCGTCAGCCGCGCTACTACACACCTGGACTCGGCCTGCTATCAGCGCAGACGCCGAAAATCTAGTTTTGTTCTGCTATTTTTTGAGATGGACTTGGTTTTCTCGACTTACCCCGAGCTGCAGATGAGCTCCAGAGCTCTTAGGCACAACAATCGGAAGGTATGGATCAGACGCGCTATGTGAAAGTATCTACGCGCCTGAAATGATTCTGCTATCAGCGCTCGGGCTGAACAACTATTTGTACTTTGCTAATTCCTGGGAGATGGTATTGGTTTTCTTGACTGAACTCGCGCTGCAGAAGGGCTACAGAGCTGTTCAGCACAGCAATGTCGGAAGGGAAGCATCAGGGGCGCTAGTTAAAAGTATCTGGACGCCTGAAATCAGTTCGCTATCAGCGCTCGGGCTGGAAAACTATTCGTACTCTGCTTATTCTTTGAGATGGTATTGGTTTTCATGATTCAACTCGAGCTGCAGATGAGCAAGGAAACTCTACGAGTCTCCCGGCGGTAACCAAGGTTGACGGCTTACCGCCGGCGCCCAGTTTTGAGGAACCAGAGTTTTCGCACCTGTAGTGGGTTATGACGCGTGTGCCTGTGGAGTTCTCAGGTCCGTAGCTGTAGTATCACTGTCAAAACTCTTGCAGGAACTCAGGTTCGATAACAAGAGAAAAGCGTGTTTTTTTCCGAGTTTTTCGTCTCACGCTTAAGAAGCATCCTTCTTCATGTGTTCTGAGGAGCGCCGTGCAAGAAAAGAGCTCTACGAGCCGTGCGAGCTCTACGAGGTTCCTGGCTCAAGCACTGCCGGCTCAAGCTCCGGGTGCGTTCATTTTCTCCTGCCTGGGGAACCTCCGCGAAGGTGAACGTTGAGCTAGCGTGGTGTTTTGCTCTGCCTACGCAACTGCCCATCTCCCTGTACATCTTGCCTCTCTTTGTTGGCCTCTCATATTCATTCCTTGTTGCGGTGTGGTTGTGGCAACTTGTATTTACCTCCGCCTCGCGTGGAGATCCGCCGTGTGCGTGTGACTTATTCCTGAATTAGATTCTTGTTTCTCGTTGCGCGAATCATGCCACATGTTCGCAGTTGTCACAGGCGAGCTGCACGAAGATCTCGGGCCGTTTATTTGGGCTTCTGCAAGCCGCCATGTATTCCCGTTTGCTCGGACTCGTTGTTGCCAAAAACCGATACTTATACGATTCTTCTGACAGAATTGGCTGCTCCGCCTGGATTGGAGGGAGACTGCAGAGGGGGGATCCAGGAAGTGGGAGTGCAGACTTTGTCTTCTTCTTGCCGGACTGTGTGTGTCGATGTGCAAACGGAGACCCCCCGACTCTTTGTCATGCCCATTCCTCTGAGAGTGCAGTTGGGAGTTCAACAGCATTTGGGAGTTCAACATTTGGAAGTTCCGCAGTTGGTTTGACTTTGTGCCAGACCCATTCTTATGACAGTGCAGTTGGGAGTTCAACGGTTGGGAGTTCCGCTGCCGCCAGCGTGCAGGACGCCTGTGTACAAACTCAGCTCTCTTTAATGGACGCCTGTGTGCAGACAGAGAATCTTGTGTCTGGTATGCACAACGGTGCGGAAGTGGACGCTTTCACGGATTCCTCAACCGTTTCTTCAATGGATGCTGGCGTGCAAACTCAGTTCACTGGCAAGGACGCCTGTGTGCAAACTCAGTTCACTTCAATGGATGCTGGCGTGCAAACTCAGTGGGTCTACGCCTTCATGAGCTCTACGCAAACTCAGACGCCTGCGTGCAAGGAAGCTCTACGCCTTCGTGAGTCAGGTTGGAAAGATGTGCAGGCAGTGGTCTCATTTTTTCTGACACGTATGCAGTTCTTTCATATTCTTCTTCTTCTGATGTGAAGGCAGTGGTCTCATCTTCTTCCGGTGTGAAGGCCGGGGGGACTTCCACGTGCTCTCAGGCCACCATTGCCGATGTTAAGGCATGGATTGACGCTGCTGGCAGTATCAACGAGTCGAATGCGATCCAGTATTTAAAGCATGGAGTGGATTTGTTTGCAGAACTTCTGACAGAAGGTGGGATCCCTGCAAAGGCCAGGGCAAATTATGCTGTGCGGAAGCGCGGGACGTTCGAGAATGTGCAAGCGACGTTGGAGGACCTTCTGGAATTCTTCGAGAGGCACAGATATCTTACAGGGCAGATGAACCGTGCCGAGGCTGCCAAGTTTCTACAGGATTCCAAGTGCAACGAATTCCGAATCCAATTCTATGGACGTCCGAGGAACGATACAACGTCGTCATGTGGAAGTACTGCCTGCAAAGGCAAAGGCAAAGGCAAAGGTAAAGGTAAAGGCGCCGACATAGGAGGTCAGGAGTTTGACGAAGTGTGTAGGTTCGGTAGGACGTTGACGGACTTTGAACGAAGGTGTAAATCTCAGGTTTGGCCTCTGCGGTAGATATTCGTATTCTTCGAGTGATTCCTTTCAATCCGAACATATGGTATGCTTTCGTTTGAGCTCTAATAATTCAGTGTGTGCATGTTCAGTTCTTGGCCAGGTCTCCTGGCTCTCATGTCGTATTATTATTTTCGCCTCATCAGTTTCGTAACTGCTCGAGGGTTGAACACCTCGGAGTCCTCTATGTGATGTGCTCCCACAGGTTGTGCAGAACTTCTTTGGTCATGCATGCTTCTGATTCTCTATAAGAGCGGACTGCTTGCTTGACAAATAAGAGGCTTCGCTTCGCCTGAGACTTTGTAGGGCCTGGCCTCAGTGGCCAAGATGGTCCCAGCAAAGACGCAACCACCTGGTTGACGGTTTGCCGCCGGTCCCCAGTTTGTGCGAGTGCCTCTTTGCTATCGGGGTTTTGGACGCTACCATCGTGACGGTTTTCTTGACTTAACCCGAGCTGCCGATGAGCTGCAGAGCTGTTTCGCTCAGCAATCGGAAGGGAATCATCAGGCGTGATAGCTCAAATCATCTAGACGCCTTAAATCAATCTGCTATCAGCGCTCGGACTGAACAACTATTTGTACCCTGCCAATATCTTGGAGATGAGATTAGCTTTCTTGACTTAAGTCGTGCTGCAGATGAGCTACAGTGCTGTTCAGCACAACAATCGGAAGTAAATTATCTGAGCGCTAGTTGAAAATATGTAATCTCGGTCTGCTATCAGCGCTGGGGCTTAAAGACTATTCCTATTCTGATAATGGTATTGGTTTCATGATTTGAATTGAGCTGCGAACGAGCTGACAACTACTCAGCAGAGCAATCGAACAGACTTGGTAGCGCCCAAAAGCCGGAGAGCAAAGAGACACTCACACCGGGAAGATTCCCCAATGATCTCAAGAGCTCTGGGAGCTCCCCTCAAGCGCTTCTGGGGCGCTGCCAGGCATGCCTCCACGCGTGCCTGCACGTGTGCAGGAAGGCGTGGACGCATGCTAGAAGCGCCCCCGGACACGCTGCGACCCCACACAACCCTCTGCGGGGATTCTGCACCGGCGAAGATTGGCTGCTGGCAGGCACGACCACCGTCCGGCTTCTAATCTAAAACCCTATAGCTCTCAGAGCTCTCCGGGAATCAGGCGCCCTAAGTTAAAGTATCTAGACGCCCGAAATCGGTCTGCTATCAGCGCTGGGACCGAACAACTATTCGTGCTCTGTTATTTTTTGTAGAGATGGTGATGATTTTCTTTCAGGTCTTCGGCGCAGCCATCGGAAGGAAATAAACAGGTGCGCTAGTTCACAGTGTCCAGACTCTTGGGCTTGGTCTGGTATGTCTATTATTCCTTTTTTTTCCCAGGCATGCTTTTCCCTCACTCCTTCTTCTTCACGTCCTCCTTTATGAGAATTCGCCCTTGCGCGCGCGATGCGAGATTGCCGCGCGCATTGCGCGAGGAAGCTCTACGAGTTCCCGGCGGTAACAGGTTGCGGATGCGGAGCTTACCTCCCGCTCTCCCGCGGCCCTGGCCCGTCGGGGACTCCTCGAGCCGCATCGTGCAGACAGGTTTTGTGCATACACACGTAACGTACATCTCTGAGTACCGAACGGGTGACCTGTCGGCATTGGATTGATTAGTTGTTCTTGCGTGCCCCTTTCTTGTGCGGCATCATGACAGCGCAATTTTGTTAGATGAGTTCTGTTTCGGCCAGTTGGGAAAGAAAAACAAGGAGAATCAAACTGGCGATTTGTAGACAAGCTGTATTTGATGTTATGCAGTTTAATGCTCGTGATCCGTATTTTGTGGCTGATCCGAATACTTTCCCCGCGTTTGGCTGGTTTGATAACCTCGATGATTGTGCGCGAAACCCATGCCCATTTCAGGGGAACTCGGAGGAGCAGGTCAATATATTGATGAGTTCCTTATCGGTGCCAACTGCTGGGCCAACTGATCGTGGAGAAGCTTTCTCGTCTCATTCGGTTGCGTATTCTCCAGATGTGGTGCAGTCTCCAGATGGTGGGCTGCAGTCGGAGATCCATGCGGCCGCTTCAGGATCCCATCATGTAGGACCCAACCTTGCTGCTGAAGAAGCGTCGCTTGCTTCTCAATCAATTGATGCTGTACTGCACTCAGTTCCTTTGGATTTTTCTCTGCACTCAGCTCCTTTGGATTATTCTCTGCACTCAGTTCCTTTGGATTATTGTCGAGAGCAAAGGGAAGGTGGAGGCCCCGAGGCGCTGCCGTTGGCATCCTCGAAAACCCACGGAGAGTGCGAAGTCGACCAGCGTAAAGATAACTGTGCTTCTTCTTCCCGGCTCTGTTCAGATGAGTTGCAGAGCAATCGATCTGAGTGTCAAGCTGCCAGGGACTGGGCCCGTGCCAATGGCGATGCAGTTGCTCTTTGGCCGGAATGCGAACGGCTCCCCAAAGATGAGTTTCATGCTCGGATCGAGGCGCTCAAGGCGTGCAAACTTCGAATGGGAATTGAGAGTCCCGAGGAGGCGCCGAGTCCAGAGGAGGATGCTGGCCGTGGGAAAGGGCAGAGGCACCGCAGAAACAGGAGGCGGGCAAGGGCGAAGGCTCAGGCAGTTCTAACTGGCTCTTCTATGTCAAAGTCGGCCCATCCATCTACTTGCGATCCTCCCCAACCTCCGTCCTCCTTTGCGGACTTGTGCAGTTCTTCAAATCACGTCGAGTGCGCCGGCACGGCTACCACATGGGTGCTCCAGAGGCACATCACGCGCCTGCTCGTGGCGGACCACCTGCAGAAGGAGGACGCTGATTGGGATGCGGTCTTCCACGCATGGGATAAAATGGCCACCCTGCGAGAGAGGGCAAATTTCTATTTGAAACAGGCTACTCTGCACCGTCTGTGTGAGGCTTGCCACCGTGATGGGGAGGAGGACGCGGACATCCAGAGACTCTGGGAGCAGTGTCGGTTGGACAAGATAAGGATGCACCGTATTGCGGGGTGGTGCTTCGGACATTGGCGGTGCTTGACATTCTACTCAAGTGGTGCTCAACGGTTGATGGAACAACGCTTGCAGAGCCACATTAGGAACCTTCGTGTAACTTTTTGGCCTCCTCATCATAAAGATTCTATGGCTTCACACCCTGGGAGTTCCACGACTGGGAGTTTATCTAATGCAGTTGTGAGTTCAGCAGTGAAGGAGGACGAGGAGAAACGTAACCACGCAGATTATTTGCTTCAGTTGGCGTGTAATTTAAGGATCAGGAAATACTGCTTCCGCAAGTCTGGCTGGGTAAAGCTCGTTCACTCTTTCACGGCTGCCACGCTGTATCGCCTTATGGCCTCGGGTGCCGAGGAAAAGGCTGTGTTGCTTGAAGCGCTTCTTCGGGATCGCGCGAGACTTGGCCCGATAGCCAATTTGACCCATCTGTCGACGCATATCAGAGACTTTAGTCACCACAGACTCGTTCCCAAAAGCGTTACGGAAGCAATGAGATACGCGACGAATTTTCAGGATGAGTGGATGCGTCGCAATGTAAAGAACTACCGCGAGTTGGCGGCCAAGGCGGGATACCCAATTGATTGATTGATTTAGTGATTGCACATAGGCTGACATGGTTGGCCAGAACCAGAAATTGCTACGTTGTATTCCATACTTCCCTTATTGAATATGCGAGCACAACAAAACTAGACGGCCTCCGTGGATTCTTCGACGGAGGTCGATCTGTGGAGGGATGTGCTGCAGAATGGTGTTTCGGTTTGTGTGTGCACGGGGCGTGGCTGTTCGTGGCGGAGGAAGCTTTCTCGCTTGATGCCTCTGCTTCTGTCGTGTTCTGTGTGATGTTTGCAGCGCAACGGCTCTGTATGGCCGTGGTGCACGTTTTGGGTAGCCTCTTTCATCTCTAACCTGTTCCTACACCTTTGCATTTTCACATGTCGTGCTGCATCCTTTTCCTTGTTCCTGCATCCTATTCCGATGCCTATGCCTCAGTGGCTCGGCAGTGTGATGATAAGTGATGCCTTCTCTAGCTACCCTGTGCTGCGTTTGGGAGTCTTAGGGCTCAGCTGTCACAGCTGTCCGCGCCCTGAGTCAAACTCAAAAACAGGTTGACGGCATACCGCAGGCTCATCTTCTCGAAATCGAGAATTCGTCAGAGGTCTAATAGTTTTAACCGTGATATTTGATCGCGTCTCCAATCGCCGTGTTCATCTCAGGTCGATCGGATACCTATTACTGCCAAAAAGCATCGGGGCGGGATCCGCTGTTTGGAGTCATCTTGACAAGCCTTGTCGGTTTTCTGTACTGAACTCGAGCTGTAGGAGAGCTATAGAGCTGGTACGCACACGTAATCGATTCAGAATCATCAGGCGCGTCGTTGGTCTGAACGCGGTCTGCTACTCGAGCTAGGTCCGCGAAACTGTTCGAGCTTCTTGACTTAATTTGAGCCTCATATGAGCTAAAGGGCTCTTCGGCACAGCAATCGCTAGGCAATAATCAGGCACGCTAGTGTAAATCTAGACGTCAGAAATCGGTTTGCTATCAGCACTGGAACCGACAAAGTATTCGTACTCCCATTTTTTTGGAGATGGTGATGGTTTTCTTGACTTAACTCGAGCTGCAGATGAGCTACATAGCTGTTCGGCTCAGCAATCGGAAGGGAATCATTCTAAGTATCTGGGCGCCTGTAAGCAGTCTGCTATCAGCGCTTGGGCTGAAAAGTTTTTTTTTTTTTTTTTTTTTTTTTTTTTTTTTTTTTTTTTTTTTTTTTTTTTTTTTTTTTTTTTTTTTTTTTTTTTTTTAAAAAAAAAAAAAAAAACGATATGGTGATGATTTTCGACTTCACTCGAGCTGCAGATGAGCTACAGAGCTGTTCGGCACAGCAATCGGAAGACAATCGTCAGGCGCGCTACTAGGCACCTGCGCTCGGTCTGCTATCAGCGCAGAAGCCAAAACAACATTCATACTCTGCTATTTTGTTGGAGATGGAATTCGTTTTCTTGACTTAACTCGAGCTGGAGATGAGCTCCAGAGCGCCGGCTCCCAGTGACCCACCTGGCCCGGGCGGACAATGTGGGAACTTTGGGTCGGTTGGGCGAGCATTGTGAAAGATTTGAACATTCGTTTTGAGAGCCGGTATTTTTAGCACCAGTAGTGTGTCATGCCGCGTGTGGCTGTGAAAATCTCTTGTCCGTAGCTGCAATATTTCTGTCAAAACACTTGGCGGAACCGACTTTGGGTGGAAACTGAAAAACAAAATTTTTCGTGTTTTTTCAGCTTACGCGTAAGAAAGCTTCCCCCATGTGTTCCGAGCAGCGCCGTGCGAGAAAAGAGCTCTACGAGGCTCCCGGCGGTAACCTGGTTGACGGTTTACCGTCGGCTCAATAATGATCAGAAAACGTTCTCGAATGTCAGCGGAGCTAGTTGGCCGGCCCGACCTGAATAGAAGATATGTCGTTTGGGACTCGGTTTTGCTAAGATTTGAAAGATATTCAACCATTCGTTTCAAGAAACCAGATTTTTGCGCTGAGCATTCGTATAGAAGCTTCGTTATGAGAGCAGCTCAGCCTTCTGGAGGAAGTTTTACTATGTTCACTTCCGGGAACCGGCCTCATGTTGACATGAAAAAATGCAAAATTGAAGATTTCAAGAATATTCTGCGAAGTTCTCTGCTTCGATTCTGAGCACTCCTTTCGCGTGCAATGAGCTCTACGAGATACCTGGCGTGCCCGGGTTGACGGTTCACCGCCAGCGCCAGCCAGCTTCAAACGCGCAACATCGGTATTTCGGATTTTCCACGACGACGGTTGCTCTAAATGTTTCGATCGAAAATACTCCATCTACAGCCCTTAGAATTGCACCATCGAGCGCGCCATGATTGACTGCAGAAACAAAAATCTGGATTCTCAAAACGAACTTATCAAATCTCTCACAATCTCAGAAAAAAAAACAACCCCAGCTAAGAGGATCTGAGTTCCTGCGGGGGATCTTTCACTTCCAGGAAGCATCGCAGCTCAAGCGACGACACACCAGTTGTGGCAAAGCTGTGGGTCAGAGATGCTGGGTTGTTCCTTTCTGTGAACTCTACGGATTAAAATGGTGGGAGTCCTTTGTGCCGACGGGCTCAGGATATCAACAGTTTTTCGAGCATATGTGTACACGGACTATGTTGAGCTATTATCAGAAAAGAACAGGGTGCGGTACACCATGTGGGGCCCTGCAGGATGTGCTTACGATTACATAAAACGACCTCCACACGCATGGGGCTCCCGAGGGGACTCAAGCCTTCAACGACAAACTGGCCAAACTTATTGCGCTGCAAAATATGCAGGAGGTGGTGTGCGACCTCGACTCGTTTGGGATCTCTGTTTACATCTCTGGGGACAGTCTGCTGGTGGTGTCTTGGCTTCAGGGTATCTGGAGGGTGCTCAATCGTGCTTCTCAGGATAGGATTAACAGAATGACTAACCAATTGGATAACATGTGTTCTAGATTCGGAATTAGACCACACACACAGGGAATGGAACACGCGGGCAGATGTACTCACTTACCCGGCCCGCTGTGGGCCACCAGTGTATCGGGACAGGATAGGGCCGTACGCCCCACAGTTAGATCAGGTGTTTCGCGCGTGTGCCATCAGAGCTGGATTCGATGGTGGCGTCACTTGCGTCGGCGTGGGAGTTGGGTGCTGGATAGGTGTTGGACGTGTATCGAGAATCTCAGGGCAACCGCTCAGCCACGAGATCATTTGGACAGAGGTGTTAGTGCGGCGTTCTCGATTGACCCAACTTCGACGGTGTCTGATGCCGAGATCTCGGCCGTTGAGCATGCGATTATTTTCTTGCCGCGGGTTGTACAAGCGTATTTCGGATTTGAGATGATGTGAATAAGTGATTGTTGCTCACTCATGCCACACTTGTGTGTATTGTGCGTGCGTGCTGGACTTCGCACCCTCATAAGAGCTTAGGCTTCCGCCTTCCTGATCGTTTGGATCGGTGAGGCTTCGCCTGCTCCCTATGCGTCCGCCCCCTTGCTACCGACTTGGCTGGAAAGCCTGCGCAGTCGACCGCAAAGACAGCAAAAAACTTGGTTGACGGTTTACCGCCAGCTTCTGGTTTTGCGAGCCAGTATTTTTCGCACCTGTAGTGGGTTATGCCGCGTCTGCCAGTCAAATTCTCAGGCCTGTAGCTTCAGTATTACTAGCGAAACACTTTGAGCAACCAAGGCCGTGCACAAAAAGAATATATATATATATATATATATATATATTCGCTGAGTTTTCAAACCGATTTTTAAGAATGCTGTCTCCTCCTCATATAAGCACTGATTTGCGTCTAAAGCTCTGCGAGGCTTCCGGCGGTAACCTGATTGACGGTTCACCGCCGGCTCCCAGTTGGCCGACCCCGTTCGGGCGGTCAATGTGGCAACTTGGGTCGGTTTTTCGAAGATTTTGAGATATTTGACAGTTCGTTTTGGGAATCCAGATTTTTGTTCCCTGCAGTCGATGATGGCGCGTTTCGCTGTGCAGTTCTCAGGGCTGTAGCTGCAGCGCAGCTATCGAAAATTAGGAGCAACCGTCGGCCGTTAGGAAGCATTTTTTCAGGTAGTAATGGTTTCGTGAACTTAATTAACTCTAGCAGGAAGCGAGCTACACAGCTCCTGTATGTCATGCGCCTGTAGTAGGGTATGGTGGGTCAGTCTATCGAGTTCTCAGGTCCGTAGCTTTAAAATTACTCTCAAAGCACCTGATGGAATCAACTTCGTATAGACTCCGAAAACATGCATTTCTCGAGTTTTTAAGTTGATATGCGAGAAGCTTCCTCGGCGCATCCTGAGCACTACTTCGCGTTTCAAGGGCTCTACGGGGGCCCCGGCATCGATGGGCCAGAGAAATTCCGGCGCGGGGTGAAGCTAGTACCTCGTAGAGCTTTTCGGCATCGATGAGCTAGAGGAATTCCGGCGCGGGGTGGAGCTAGTTAGCCCACCCAGCCCGGGCGGACAATGTGGTGACCTGGCGTCGGTATTTGGAAGATTGTGAGTGATTTGCATATTCGTTTTGAGAACCAGTATTTTTCTTACGTGTAGTGGGTTATGCTGCGTCTGTCTGTCAAATTCTCACCTAGGCTCTGCCTAGAAGGGTTCTTGTTCGCTTGGCTTAAGGGGGCCGGGCAGTGCAAACCGCCCGGGGCGGCTCCCCCAGTCCCCTGGGAGCCAAGCAACAGCAACAGCAAAGGTAAAAGCAAACGCGCGGTTCCCCTAGGTGCGCTCCCTGGGTGCGAAGCAGAAGCAAAAGCAAGGGCAAAAGTGAAGGCAAAAGCGAAGGCAAAGCAAAAGCATAGCACAGCATAGCATAGCATAGCATAGCATCGCTCAGCATAGCACAGCGCAGCATAGCATAGCATAGCGTAGCCTAGCCTAGCCTAGCCTAACACAGCACAGCAATGCGCAGCATAGCACAGCATAGCATATCAAAGTATAGCATAGTATAGCATAGCATAGCACAGCGTAGCATAGCGCAGCACAGCATCCACTGTTTCTGCTGCTGCTTCTATCTATATATACATTTTTATAGATACAGATGAATTTATATGTGTGTGCGCACATATGTTCCATGCATGTTGTCCGTCTGTGGGCCATCTTAAGTCCTTAGTGCGCAGGCAACGCACAAGCAAAACCACTCAAAAGCAACAACAAAAGCAAAGCAAACGCAACAGCAAAAGCAAAAGCAAAAGCAACAACAAAGGCACAGGCAAAGGCAAAGGCAACGGCAAGAGCAAAAGCAAAGGCAATGCAAAACAAAAGGCAAACCAATGCGAACGTGTAGATGTAGACGTAGGTTTAGGTGTGTATGTGGATGTATATGTAGATGTAGATGTAGATGCAGGTGTAGATGTAGGTGTAGATGTAGATGTAGATGTGAGTCTCGCTGTTGATGTAGATGTAGATGTAGATGTAGATGCAGGTGTAGATGTATAGGTAGCTGTAGGTGTAGATGTAGATGTAGGTCGAGATGTAGATGTAGATGTCGATGTAGATGTAGGTGTAGATATAGATGTAGATGTAAAGAACTCCCCATGTTCCCGCCCTCATCTCCGTGCCTGCTGGCTTTTGCTGCTGTCTCGGCGGCTGCCTGCTTCTGCTGCTGGTTCACTTACGGCGTGGCGTCGGCGGTTCTGGCGCTACTACAACAACTACTACTACTACTACTGCAACTACTACTATTACCGCTAATGCTACAACTACGATGACGAGGAGATCGAGGAGGACGGCGTTTACCGCTCCTACTAATGTTGCTTTCCTAGAGGCTCCAACTCCTAGGTAGGGTCGCACTGGGAAAATTTTCAGGTCTGTAGCTGCAATATTTTCCTTTCTAAAAGATTCATAGATTCTGCTTCCCCCCCCGGACTTATCGGTTCCCCCTGGGATAGCATGATTTCATATATATATATATATGTATTCTGCACACTCGTCCATCCTAAATATGACACCATACCATCCCAGCCAAACCGGCTTCCCCCCTCCTGAGATTCCCTGGCAAAACAAACATTATGCGGTGACATTTTTTGCTCTAACATCAGACTTTGTCGCGGATCCCTTGCAACAGATGGGGCGAAGTGCACGCGCGCGCGTCGTCGCGCGCGCATGCAGACATCCTTTCAAAACCTTCGGCTCCGGAGAGATTTCAAAGTTGAGTTTCCCAAAAACATACCAAAACAAAGGGCTTCGCAACACTGATTTGCTAGAAACAGCTTGCGCGCGAGCTCTTGCGAAATCTTAAGAACACCATCGGTTTTTCAAGATTTGCACAACATGCTACCAAACGGGCTTCGCGCGCGCATGTCGAAATCGGTCGAACGCCCTTGCGCGTGTGCCGTCGCGAGAATCATTTGCAACAAATGGGACGAAGTGCAGGCACGCGCGCGAAGTCCCGCGCGTGTGCCGACATCCTTCAAAAACCTACGGTTTCGGAAGGATTCCAAAATCGTGTGTCCAAAAAACTTACAAAAACAGAAGGTTTCGCCATTCGGTTTTTCAGCAAAAACGCGCGCGCGCGCTCTTGCGTCGCCGTCGTCGTCGTCCTCCCTCCCCCGTCGTCGTCGTCGTCGTCGTCGTCGTCGTCGCCGTCGTCGTCTTCTGTCTTTCCTCGTCGTCGTCATCGTCGTCTTGGCGTCGTCGTCGCTTCCGTCGTCGTTGTCGCCGTGGTCGTCCTTTCTTTCCTCCCTCGTCGTCTTCGTCGGCGTCTCGCCGTTGTCCCTTTTATTCCGTCGCCGTCGTCGTCGTCGTCGTCGTCGTCGTGGTCTTCACTCCTCCCTCGTCGTAATCCTCCTCCCTCGTCGTCGTCGTCCGTCGTCGGCGTCTCGTCGTCGTCCCTCCCATTTCGTCGCCGTCGTCGTCGTCTTCGTCGTCGTTGTCGTCGTCGTCGTCTTCCCTCCTCCCTCGCCGTTGTCGTCGTCGGCGTCGCCGTCCTGCCTCCTTCTTCGTCGTTCGCGCCGTCGCCGTTTTCCCTCCTCCATCGTCGTTGTCGTCGTTGTCGCCGTCGTCGTTTTTTCTCCTCCCTCGTCGTCGTCTGCGTTGGCGACGTCGTCGTCGTCTTCGTCGTCGTCGTCGGCGTCGGCGTCGTCGTCGTCTTCGTCGACGTCGACGTCGGCGGTGTCGTCGTAGTCGGTGTCTGCGGCTCCGTCGTCGTCGTTGTCGCTGTCGTCGTCAGCGTCGGTGTCGTGGCCAAGGGCCATGTGGTACCTACCGTCGCGGTCTTGTCTTAAGAAGTCTTGCGACCAAGTTGCGGGTGGGGGGGTGGGATGCTTGCGCGAGCAGTAGAGAGGACAGCTTCAAGACGGTCAAAGTGGATTCCCGACCTAGGCTCTGCCTAGACGGGTCCTTACTCGCATGGCTTAAAGGGGTCGGGCAGTGCAAACCGCCCCGGGCGGCCCCCCCAGTCCCCTGGGAGCCAGGCAAAAGCGGCGGCAAAGGTAAAAGCAAACGCGCGTTTCCCCCAGTTGCGCTCCCTGGGCGCCAAGCAGAAGCAGAAGCAAAGGCAAAAGTGAAGGCAAAAGCGAAGGCAAAGCAAAAGCATAGCATCGCATAGCGCAGGATAGCATAACATATCATAGCAGAGCGTATCATAGCATTGGCATATCATAGCGCAGCGCAGCATCCACTGTTGCTGCTGCTATATATATATATATATATATATATATATATCTGTGCTTATGCTTGTGCGCATGTATGTTCCATGCATGGTGTCCGTCTGTGGGCCATCTTGAGCCCTTAGTGGGGAGGTTGTGGTCGCGCCACTCCGGTGAAACCGCATATTCCAGCGCCGATGATGCCCGCCGAAACAATGCTGAACAGCTTGTTCCACCGATCTGGGAGTTGCTGCTGCTGTGCAGTTTCGTAGGAACATTCGGTGTAGCAGGTGTTGCACAACCTTGCTCAATGCCAAGTCGTGCGGTCTAGGCCGGATCTGGGGCATTCTCAAGCACGCCCGGTGAGCGAATGCAGAAACATGCGTGTGTGTGTCTGTGCGCAGGCAAAGCAAAAGCAAAACCAAGCAATACCACAAAGAAGAGCAAAGCAAACACAACAGCAAAAGCAACAGCAAAAGCAAATGCAAGGGCGAAAGCAAAGGCAAGAGCAAAAGCAAAAGGCAATGCGAAGTTGAAGCAAAACCAATGCGAAAGTGTAGATGCAGATGTAGATGTAGGTGTAGGTGTAGATGTGGATGTAGGTGTAGATGTAGATGTAGATGTAGGTGTGCATGTAGGTATAGATGTAGATGTAGATGCGAGTCTCGCTGTTGATGTAGGTGCAGGTGTAGATGCAGGTGTAGATGTAGATGTAGCTGTAGGTTTAGATGTAGAGGTAGGTCTAGATGTAGATGTAGGTGCCGATGTTGATGTAGGTGTAGATGTAGATGTAGATGTAAAAAACTCCCCAGTGCCCCGCCCTCATCTCCGTGCCTGCTTTCTTTTGCTGCTGTCTCGGCGACTTGCTGCCTGCTTCTGCTGCTGCTTCACTTGCGGCGTGGCGTCGGCTGTTCTGGCGCTACTACTACTACTACTACTACTACTACTACTACTACTACTACTACTACTACTACTACTACTACTACTACTACTACTACTACTACTACCGCTACTGCTACAATTACGACGATGAGGAGAAGGAGGGGGGCGGCGTTTACCGCTCCTACTAATGTTGCTTTCCTAGAGGCTCCAAGTCCTAGGTAGGGTCGCACTGGGATGATTACTGTCAAAAGACGTGGAGGAACCGTCGGCTGTCGGAATGCATTTCTTCAGATCATAATGGTTTCGTGAACTTACTTAAGCGGAAGCAAGCTACCCAGCTCAGTTTTCCCCGCACCTGTCGTAGGTTATGACGCGTTGGCCTGTCGCATTTTCAGGTATGTAGCTGTGGCATTCTTATTGAAACATTTGGCTGAACAAACTTCGTAGAATACGGAAAAGGTACATGTTTCTAGTTTGTGAGCTGATATGGTCGTAACCTGAGCACTGATTTGCGCGTGCCGAGCTCTACGAGGGTTCCTGTGGTAACCTGATTGACGGTTTACCGCCGGTTTCCAGCTATATATCCGGTAGTAAGTAGCGAAGCACACGGTGCAATGAACCATGAGAGAGCAGCGCGCTCTTTTAGGAAGATAGTGCGAGCATTTTCCCAGCTGCGGGCTACGCACGCCGAAAAATCTGCAAACATCTTCTCGTGCATGAAGCAGTTGCACGCGAAGCAAAGGCAGGTTCGCAACCGCGTATTCCGCCAGGAGAGATTCGAATGTCTAGCGCTTTTGAATCAGCAGGGACAGTGAGAGTGGCCAAAATATTCAAACACTTATAAACAAATCTCTGTCATTAGTACCCCTGCGTCCCCTGTAGGGGATGTCTTCTGCTTTGACAGGGGATCCATAAAAACATGTGCGTCGGCATCGAATCCTGAAGAAGTGCCTCCAGGTGAACGCTTGGGAAGAGAGGAAACAAGCAATCTTTTAAATCGTATCTCGTAGAGCTCTTCGGCGTCGATGAGCTAGTGGAATTCCGGCGCACCCAGCCCGGGCGGACTGGTGACCTGGGGTCCTTTCATCGAAGATTGTGAGAGATTTGACCGCTCGTTTTAAGAACCGGTATTTTTCGCACCTGTAGTGGGTTATACTGCGTCTGTCTGTTAAATTCGTCAGGCTTGTAGTTGCAGTGTTACGATCGAAATACTTGGCGGAACCGTTCTACTACCAGAGGGACCAAGACACTATTCCGACTTTTCAAAATTTACATAAGATGAGAAGTTTCATAACTTAACTCGAGCTGCTGATGATCTACAGAGCTCTTCGGCACAGCGCTCGGGAGAAAACTATCAGCAACGCTCGTATTAAGTATCTAGATGCCCCAAGTCGGTCTGTTACCAGAGCAAGAACCCAACGAACTATTTCTGCAGTGCTGATGTCCCAAGGGCGGATGATTTTATCCGAGCTGTAGGCTGTCTATAGAGCTCAAACGCAGAACAGAAGGTCATGTACATCTATTTACGGTATCGAGACATTCGGATTTGGCTTGAAACCTTAGCTGTAAATGGAAAAGTATTCGCAGTACAAATATTTTACGAGAGATGATGCGCGTTGCACGAATTAAATCCGAGATCTAGGCCAGCTAAGAAGCTGATGTGCATAATAATCGTCAGGGGTTACTGCGAAGCATCAGTCAACACTCTAGACGCCTGGGATCGGTCTGCTACCAGAGCTGCAACCACAATTACTTGCATTTCTTTATTTGTATGAGAGAGGGTATTGGGTTGCACTCAACTCGGGTTACAGGCAAGCCGGGGAGCTTGGAATTTGATCGCTGAACAGGAACTTCCTCCTCCTTCTCCTCCTCCTCCTGTCCTCCCCCCCCCTCCTCCTCCTCCCCCTCCTCCCCCTCCTCCTCTTTCTCTTGCTCCTCCTCCTCCTTGTCCTCTTTCTCCTCCTCCTGCTCCTCCTTGCCCTTCTCTTCCTCATTCTCCTCCTCTTCCTCCATCTGCTTCTTCTTCTCTTTCTCCTCCCCCTTCTGTCTCCTCCTCCTCGTCCTTCTCTTCCTTCACATGATCATCATCGTCGTCCTCCCTTCTCTCCCTCCGCCCTGTCGCCTCCTCCTGCTCGTCATCCTACTCCTCTTTCTCTTATTCGCCCTTCTCCTCCTCCTGCTCCTTCTTCTCCCTCCTTCTCTTCCTCGGCCTCCTCCACCTCCTTCTCCTCCTCCTCGCTCATTCTTCCCCTCCGCGCCCCCCTCCATTAAACCGCAGCCTCGCGCGCGCGGAACGCGAGATTGCCGCGCGCGCATGCCGCTCATGTATATCGCGAGGAAGCTCTACGAGTTCCCGGTGGTCGCCCAGGTTGACGGTTTACCGCTGGCTCCTAGTCGAAGAGGAGGTGTTGATTGAGTACTCCCTAGATCTAGTTTTCATCGATTGCTTCCACCCATCAAATTTAGTCTTCAGAAGGTCAGAAAAAAGCAAGCAAAGTCTCATATAAATCATCTTGGTCTCCAAATATTGTCTCATTCTCCGCCGGGAATCTGATGAGTGGAGTATATCTGGTGAAAGCCCAATGGGGAAACAGTAAGCCGCAAATGGACGCGCCCCCGAAACTGAGTACAAGCAGATATGACTTCTTCCCAAAGAGAATCGCTCACGCGGGTAACGCTGTGATATTGATGAGATGTACACATTGCAAGATAGTTAGACAAGTCGGGAACAATATCAGAATTCTTCCGTGCAACACCAATATTCTTTATCCCGCTGCAGATCATATAATCGTAACCGTGATGGCGTTCTTTCACAAGGTGCAGCAAACCCATTAATACAGAAGGAAGATCGGGGCATTGTCGTTTATTTCACGTCGCTTTGACGAATACTCCAAGACAAACGTTCCCGACGTTCGTGTTGGAGGTCAGAATTTGAGACGAGGCGTGCGATAATCCAAGCAACGCAAAGAACTGCGCATCTAAAGCCAAATAAACGGTGCTGAACATCATCCTGAATGACGCGTCGCAGAAGAGGATTGCATTCCCGGCCAGCATCTTTCGATGTAAGAGGCTTCTGAACCTTCGAAAAGGTCTACCAGTCGGGTCCACGCTCAAAATGGGCCATTGCTGAGAAAACAAACTACGGATAATGCATGAACGCAACTATTGAAATGCAAGCAGCAACATAACAGAGAAGAAGAGGATCAATATGGGCATGCTTCTAGGAGAAAAGCAAGGAACAAACCAGGAAAGGAATTGCCTCCAAGACTACAGAAAAGTGAAAGGAGAGCATTCACTTCCACTCGTAAGCCGCCCCCTCCAACTACCACTTAGGGCGGCCACAAACCACTTACTGTAAACTTTGAAGTTTACTTCAAACGTTAAAGTCCGAACCCCCCCTCTCACGTATCTTAATTTCTAAAGTTCAATTTGAACTTTAAGTCCGATGCCCCGCGCGCTCTTACAGCAGCTGCGGACTTGAGAATTCCGCAAGCAGACGCAGTATAATCCACTACAGGTGTAAAAGATACTGGTTCACAACCTGCTCAAGTGTCATTTTGGAAACAGCTAGCCTGCGCGCAACTCTATGCACGTCTATTGCGTTGTTCTGGGGATCTGTTCTGATATAGTTCGAATCGCAAGCTCTCGCCGATGCGGATTGATGCTTCTCATCGTGCTCAATCCATCGGTGCAAATCAGGGCTGCGTAACTTGCTTCCTGCTTGAGTTTAGTTCGCGAAACCATTCTATATTCGAGAATTCATCCCGATGGCCGACAGTCTCTCCACGTCTTTTGACAGCAATATTGCAGCTACGGACTTGAGAATTTCAGGGGGACCCGGCATAATCCCCTACACGTGAGGAAAATAGGGTTCGCGAAACGAAGTTTCAAATCTCTCACAATGTTTGTCCAATCGACTCATGCTTCACACATTGTCCGTCCGAGCCGGGTGATTCAACTAGCTCCACCGCGCGCCGGAATTCCTCTAGCTCATCGATGCCGAAGAGCTCTACGAGGTACTATTACACATTCTTCGAGGATTTTTTCTGTTCCAGCCACGTCCACGGCTGCGGACGTGACTGCGGCCGCGGCTGGAAGGGGGAACAATCGCGAATTTTTCGCGATGGTGTTCGTTTCTGTGAAGTGTATTTCTTTGCCATGTCTGGTTATTTCAAGCTTCGCGGGGCCCGCTTAGCTTTGACGGAAAAAGGTGCGCTCTCGACCCGCGACTTAAAAAGTTTGTGTGAACTGAATTCGAGCTGTGGGCAACCTCAGGAGCTGTCAAGGACACTTCTATGAAGCTGCACACCCTCGCGCGCGCTGAATGCGAGATTGCCGCGCTCGCATTTGCCAACCTCGGAAATGAGTCTTTCCTTCGTCATGTGATGTAGATTTCTGATTCCAACATGCTCCTCACTGCGTTTCTTTTTGGTCATATTGTAATATTCAAACAATATGCGTGGTTTAGTTGTATTTTTCAGGCAAACCATATTTTTTGAACAAATGTTTTTAATTTTAAACCAAGCGAATTTTTAGCAGAAGCTACAACTATTTGATTCGAAAAGTGCCAATGTGCTCCATTCGGTCCACATTATTATGTAATACGAACATGTACTTTATGAAAGTATTTCTGGTATTCTACTGTGTTCAATTGTGCTGGGTTGTCATTTCCGCGTGACTGCGGCGACGGCCGGGATCGCGGCTGCGTCGGCCGCAACTGAGAGGGGAAACTTTCGCTAAATTTTCATGTCTGGGTATCCGGACACGCAGACGCCCGGGCATCCAGGCAGCCGGGCACATGGGCGCACAGGCACCTGGGCACCCGGGCACACGCACACACGTTCACGCGCACATGCGGTCACGCGCAGGCGCACGCAGGCACGCACTCGCAAAAAAACGCGCGCACCCGCACGCGCCCGCAAGCACGCGCGCACATGCGCGTATGCGCGCGCACTCGTGCGCTTGCACACGCGCACATGCGTGCATGCGTGCGCAAATACGCGCGCGGCACACATCGCGCGTACATCTACGCACACATACTCGCACACCTACACGCATACACACTCGTACGCACAGACACACAGACGCACATACACACGCACGCGCACTCTTTGTGTCGGCTGCTAGGCAGGGGGGGAACTGAACTTATGGAGAAGTGGGACAGGATACGGTATTTGGGCTGTATTTCGCCGCAGGAGTGCTTGAAGGATGTCCTGGAGCTGTCTTTGGGCGGAAAGACGCTCCTGGGAGTTCTTTCTATCCACGTGTTGATTTTTTATTTTTACTCCTTGCGCCCTGTGCATAAAAGACTGAGTTTTGTGTCCCAAACCCTAGCGGGTCAGGCATTGTATTGGATCGCGAAGAAGTTCAAAGCGCGTGAAACATTGAAGGGATGGATAGCAAGGCAGGATTTTGGACCAAGTAGCAAGCGCTTCCAGAATACTTCATAATCTCAAGCAGCCCGCTGCTGGGTTCCGTGCCCGGCGCCAGCAAGAGCTCCCACGCTGCTTTGTGGTGCCAGCTTCTGACTTTGAAGCTTCTCTAGCCGTCCACGAGCTATCCGGGGATATTTGGGAAGGTTGGCAGCTCGAGACAGGGGCTCCGCATGGGCCCAGAGCGAGCTTCTCAGGAACTGCGGAAATGTTTGCGGGGCAAACGTCTTCGGAACGATCAGGACAATTTTTCCACATGCTGCAACTTCAAGCAAGCCGATGCAGGAATGCAGCAAACGAGAAGGAGGAAAGAAGGAGAAGGAGGAGGACGAGAAGGAGGAGGAGGAGGAGGAAAAGGATGATGATGATGATGCTGCTGATGATGATGATGACGAGGAGGAGGAGGAGAAGGAGAAGGAGAGGAGGAGGAGAAGGACGGGAAGGAGAAGAAAAAGGACAAGGAGGAGAAGCAGGAGGAGCAGGAGGACGAGAAGGAGGAACAGGAAAAACAGGAAGGGAGGAAGAGGAGGAAAAGGGGAACGAGGATGTTGGCAGTTGGCGCGCGCACTGTAATGGGTTGAGTGGAGTGGTTCCGTCGTGTCTGTGAAGAGTGCACTCCCCTGCCCCTCTGCCGCCCGTGCCACCGTGTGTGCATGATGTACGCGCTTGTCTTGTTTTGTGGCATGCACGCTGCCCGCCGCTGTTTTGGCCCTGGTCCTAGGGCCCCGGGGCGCGCCCGCAGTTTTGACTGCCGCGCAGTCCGAGCTAAAAGAACTGCACTGACATTGGCAGCGGAGCTAGTAAGCTCCAGCGGACGCACTGCGTGCTTTGCTTCGGTGGTTGTGACCACCCGCGTGGGCCGCCATGGCCGCCAGCCAAGACGGCTCAGACGCGGAGGCTGCGTCCTCCGCTGGCACAGGTCCCCCGGACCTGCATGCGGTCCTGCGCGTGATGGCCGAGACCCAGCGGGAGCTCTTGGCCTTGCATCGGGATCGTAGTGGCGACGGCGGTCCCAGACGTACACGTCTACTGCTGTCGCAGGTGAAGCTCCCAGAGTTCGATGGTGCAGTCGGTACGAGTACTAAGAAGTGCCGAGAGCGGCGCAAGGAGGTTGAAGTCATCCGCAACCTCAACCAGCTCTCAGACGTGGAGCTGGGCCTGATCATCTACAGTCAAGTAACAGGTCGAGCCAAGGAGCTCATCGAGGTCCTTGATGCGTCGGACCTCCGACGCGAGGACACGCTCGAGACCATCTTTGCTATCTGCGACGACGCCTTCGAGAAGATGGATCACGAGCGCCTCGATCAGGTGCATCAGGGGTGGGAGCGAGCACACCGTCGAGCTGGGCAGCCCATCAGGGATTTGACAACGTACTTGCGCAAGAAGCGCATGGAGCTGCAGCTCGAGGATCCTACTTCAGCGATCAGCGATCGCGCGTTGGCGAGCAAGATGCTTCGTGGCGCTGGACTGTCGCAGAAGGAGCGAGCGCAGGTGCTCTTCAACTGTGGCGGCATCTACGACTCGAAGCGGATGGAGGTCGTGCTGAGGGCAGCCTACTCGAAAGTGCACGACACCGAGAAGCGCTCGGTGCTCCCTCGCCGCTCACCGTTTGCGGCGCAGCGTGAGCACGGGCGCTCCTCTGGGAGTTCGGGCGGTCGCTATCCGCACCCTCCCATGGCTCGCAGGCCGTGCGTGCTGCGAGGGCGCTCTGGCCAGCATGTGCACGAGGTAGAGAACGGTGAAGACTACGATGAACACCGCGGCGACCTGGAGGAGGCGCAGCACGACGAAGATGACGCAGATGAACAGGACGATGGAGACCCCGGAGCTGGCGAGGGGATCTTCTTCGAGGACGGCGCTGAGGTCGAAGAGGAGCTGGCGTCGGACAACGACGGGCCAGATGACGAGGAGTACGAGGCACCGGAGGATCTTCAGGAAGCGTTCTTGGCCGGCTGGAGGGCCAAGCAGAAGACGGCAGTACAGCGTCAGAAGCGCGGGTTCGTTGCCCCTCGGCAGCGGGATCCCAAGAAGATCAACGCCAGCGGGTCCTTCCAGGCTGGTCGGAAGCCGACGGACCAGCGCAAGGCTAACAGCCGGTGTGCTGACTGCGATCAGCCCGGCCACTTGCGTGGCGACCCGGAGTGCCCCAAGGTGAAGAGTGGCGAGCGCGAGCCGTGCAACCAGATCGGGCCAAAGAGTGGCCAGCCAGCGTCGCCCAAACAGCGGAGCTCTGTGAAGCCGCCGGCGCCTAGGCGGGTGCATGGACCGATCATCCACTGGGTTGGCATGGCAGGCAGTGCCGAGGAGCGTCGTGGCCGCGCTCCATGGCGCCGTGCTCCCCAGTCGGTGCCTGCCCAGAGGCATCCGGTGGAGGGTCGAGCTGATGCTCCAGGGCGGATCGTCATGAATCCCAGGCCCAGGAGCATGCCTGCGCCGAGCCTACGCCGGGACGCCGACGATGGCCCAGGGCCCGCACAGAGCAGTGATGAACGTGCGCGCGCCCGTGCCAGGCGCGGGGAGGATCAGGAGGACGAGGATGCATGCGTGCGGTGCCATCGCATTCTGGCCAACACCCACCCAAAGGGGCACAGCGTGGAGTTGGAGTTTCCTGACCTTGCCACGGTCCATCACATCGTGGAGCGCGTGACGAACAAGAAGCCTATCTTCTTCAAGCAAGGCCGCTTCGAGAGCCTCGACTTCGTCCAGGGTCGGCTCATGCGTCTACAGCTGACCACGTCGAAGCCTTGTGCGGCGGCTGAGGTGGATCTCGACGAGATCACGGCAACTATGTTCAAGATCGTGATGGGCGGCAATCGTGATACCAAGCCCCGTGACGATCGGCGCGGTGAAGGCGGGAGTCGTGACACCAAGCAGCGTGAAGATCATCATCGAGATCGTCGTGACGACCGCCAGCGTGATCGGGGAGCTGTTCTCCGTGAGCATCGTGCCCCTCCTCCGCCCGAGGCGGAGGCCTCCTCGCGTTCAAGGTCGCGGAGTACACCGGGAGGCCGCGGTGTGAAGGAAGAGAAGCGGAGTCCACCAGAAGACCGCGGTGAGAAGGAAGAGTAGGAAGAAACTAAAGAGAAGAAGAAGAAGGCGAGGAGCAGCAAAGAAGAGAAGAAAGAGAGAAAGAAGGCAAGAGGCAGCAAGGAAGTGAAGAAGGAGGATGAGGCCAGCGAGGAGGATGAGGCCAGCGAGGACGACAACGACCAGCGGCGTGAGGATAAGGAGGTGCCGTTCACGCCGGAGGAGATGGATGAGATCTTCTGCAGCTGGTAGTCGCGTCAGGACATCTTTAGGGATTGCCTGACGCCGCCGGCAACCATCCACTTCATCGCGAAGAACGACCGCATCGTGCGCCTCAACCTCTACACGCGCCGCTGCGAGAAGCCGGACTTCTCTCCAGCCAGTGGCCCTGCGAGGGCCTATCCTGCATTCGTGGTGGATGCCGCAGCGGCGGCGTCGGCGAAGGGAGCATCGAAGACTAAAGGATCCCCAGACGGAGCCGTGCCTGGACTAACGTCTGCCGCTCCGACTGGGGAGGCCGCCGCTGTTCCTAAGGACGAGGACTGGGTCATGGCAGGAGCCTCCGAGGACGTGAGAAAGAGCGAGGAGAAGAAACGACTGGAGGTCTTGCAGCGTGACAAAGCCGAGTTACTGGACCGACTCGCGCTGATAGAGAAACAGGAGATGGAGATGCATACCCGATTGAACCCAGGCGAGGTCTACGACGGCCTGCAGAAGCGACGTGAGCAGGCACCTCTGCCAGAGCGTGTCCTGCCTACATCTCCTGAGCAGCAGGGAGTCGGAAGCGTGTGGATGAACGTGGAGGGAGTTCGACGACGTGTTCACCTTCCAGCGCCTCCAGGAGCCGCGAGCTCAGGTGCCCCTGCCGCTGCGACGGCATCTCCAGCCGCATCTGGAGCCCCGCGCGTAGTCACCGCCTCTGGACGGAGCTACGTCATGAGTGTCGGTGCCACGCAGAGCGACCTGGAGAAGCAGCAGATGCACCGATCCATGTACGACTCGCAGTTCGACGGCGAGAGGCTGGTCCCAGGTCCGAAGGCGAAGTTCGACCCAGAGCTCATGCAGCAGCAGGCTGCGTGTGTTCATCCGGTGGGCGAGCTGAAGTGGCAGTCAAACGGCACCGTGATCTTCGCGAAGTGCAAGAAGTGTTCGTTGAAGTCGGTGATCCATTACACGCTGGAGAAGCCCGAGACGGATGAAAGGGGAACCTCCCAGGAACACCCCAGACGGAGATGTGCCAGGACTAACGTCTGCCGCTCCGACTGGGGAGGCCGTCGCTGTTCCAAAGGGCGCGGACCCCTGGGCAGCAAAGCACGCGGACCCCTGGGCAGCAAAGGGCGCGGACCCTTGGGCAGCAAAGGGGGGATCTGCGGCCCGCATGGTCACTGCCCGAGAGGAGTGCCCCCGCAAGGTGGTAGACGAGCAGCCTGTCATGCTTGTTGTCTTGCCCGCGGGGCTGGCTATGATTGACACGGGCTGCAAGCGGGCTGTCGGTGGACGTCCGTGGCACGTCGAGCTGCAGAGGCCTTTGGATGCCATGGGCGTGCCGTGCCACAGCATCAACCAGCGCGAGTACTTCAAGTTCGGCCCAGGCGTGCCGCTCTTGTCAGAGCGTGCGTGGTGCTACACAGTTGGCATCAATGGTACGCAGGGCGAGGTTGTGATCTCCGAGGTCGATGCCGAGGTGCCAGGTCTCATCGGTCCTGATGAGATGGCAGAGTGGGACGCAGCAATCAGCTTCAGGAGCGGTACTTTCACGGCGAACGGTGTGACCAAGCCGTTGGTTCCGGCTGCGTCCGGGCATCCGTGCGTGTCATTGCTGGATTTCCCGGCACCGGTCGCGAGCGCCTTCCCCGTCGGACAGTCAGAGGAGCAGGACGAGCTCGCAGACGAGATGTTCAGCGGAACTGCGAGCCACGAGGAAAAGGATGAGCGCAGTGTCGCTGAGACCGTCGAGGAGGAGGACACGCGCGATTCTGATAGCAACGACGGCCAGGACGCGGGCGACTCAGAGCTGAGTACATCCCACTATCACACCAGCGACCCAGAGTCCGCGGAGACGGCATCGAGTGACGAGGAGGTTTTCATGGAGAACGCGGACAACGAGGTTTTCATGACGAAAGGTGCTCGCAGGCACGTCCGGAGCAACCTGAAGGAGCTGGAGGTTCTGATGACCGAGGAAATGGCGAACAGGAAGCTTCGGGCTGATCGGCAGGAGCAGGACGCCCTCAAGCACTACCAGGAGGAACGTGTACTGCCCTTTCAGAGGGAGACCCGGCGGCGACCGGGGCCCTGGAGGATCGTAGAGGTCTTCGCATGGGCTTGCCAACTCACGATCCTGGCGGCGAGCATGGGATGGGACGCCCACCAGCCCATCGCAGCGCCAGAGTTCGACCTCCTGACGGTCCAGGGCAGGAACGAGGCACGGGCGTACCTGGTTGCAGTTGACCCAGACTTCGTGGCTTTGTCCCCACCTCCTACGGCATGGAGTCGGCTGCAGAGTGTCGACCAGCGAAGGCCTATGCGAGTGCGCCGGCAACGCCGAGAGCGGACCGAGTACCGCATGTTGCTCTCGTTCACGGACGAGGTGATGCAGTGGCAAGCTGCAAGGGGACGCGCAGCCATGGTAATGGACCACGCGCAATCGACAATCTGGAGCCAGCCACCCGTGAGTGCAACGAAGTCGAACCCAGCATTCGAGGACGCGATCTGCCTCAAGGACACCACGAGAGTGTTGGCGAACCCTGGGGTTTGCACGGCCGTGCGCGGGAGCTGCGCAGAGGAGTTCGGCACGGCTGTGATGAGCGGTGCCGCGGATCATTTGGCTCGGCAGTTCGAGAACTCGAGTTTTCCTGCGGCGCAACTCCCGGACCCCACGGAGGAGCCCAGGAGCTATGGACCCGAGCCCGCGGAGCATGGTCCTGGAGAGGTTCCCGGAGACGTTTCGGAGAGACCTGAGTGGGGCAAAACACCGCAGGAGATTCGAGCCGAGATTCGCGAGGCATTACAGAAGACGGTGAAGGAGGAGTCCATGCAGCACCCTGCGGAGGAGGAGGAGGTTGCAGCCTCCTGGTCAGAGATGGAGCTTCCGGAGGTGGTGCGGCAGGACATGATGACGACGATTCCTCGGAGTACGCGACGTGCTGTGCGGAAGGCCCATCGCGGTCTTGGACACCCCAGCCGACCGACGTTCATCAAGATGCTGCGTCTCGGCGGTGCAACGCCCAACGCGTTGGCATACGCGAAGCATTGGCAGTGTCCGACTTGTGCTGAGTCGGAGGCGCCGCCCCGTCCAGTGCAAGGGACGGCGGACGTGCGACCATTCGGCTTCAATGTGACGGTTGTGATCGACGTGAAGTACCTACGGGACGCGGCCAAGGAGCAGCTGGTGGTCCTCAGCATGGTGGACGCTGGTACGGGATGGCACTGCGCATGCCTTCTCAAGAATAGGACGGCCAAGCACGTAGCACGCCAGATCATGAACGAGTGGTTCAAGCATTACGGCGTGCCAGAGAACATCGTGATCGACGAGGGCGGCGAGTTCGAGGGCTACCTCAACGCGCTGATGGAGCAGTTCGGCATTAATACGAAGACGACGGGAGCTCATGCAGCATGGCAGCATGGCCTGGCAGAGCGCCACGGAGAATTGCTCGGCACTATCTGGGGCAAGGTGGTGCACGAGTTCCACGTCCAGGGCAAGTCGATGTCTACTGTGGCCCTGGCTGCCATTATCAATGCGAAGAACTCGACGATCAGCCGCAATGGATTGACCCCGGAGCAGGCTGTCTTCGGGCGGATCTTGAACTTTACGGAAGTGACTAACAGGGACGACGATGAGGTCCTCATGTCGGTTCTCGGCGCCAAGGGCATAGCTTGGCGTTCGTCTCAAATCCGCACCGCAGCCAAGATGATGTTGCTGGAGCGCGACGCGACGGACAAGGTGCGGAGGGCGCTGCTACGACAGGCGCCGACGGTCGTCGGCGATCTGTGCCCAGGATCGAGGGTGCATTTCAGGGCACCGAATCCGTTCAAGGGACGTCGTCGGCAAGATCCTGAAAGATGGCGGGGTCCTGCGACTGTGATCGCGAAGGAATTCAACAGCCGGTACTACGTATCATGGCGTGGTCACGTGCTACTTGTTGCTCGTGAGCAGCTCCGGCACGCCTCCTCCCAGGAGGCCGCAGCTGCGGAGTCCATCCAGACGGACGTGCGGCTGACACAGCAGCGAGATGATCGCGCCTACCACGACATCGTGGACGTCACGCCCAAGGTAAAGGTTCAGAAGGTGAAGAAGACATTCTTGAAGAAGGAGCGTGACCGACATAGGGAGCTCGAGGGGTCCAGGCAGCCTCGTGTGGACCTGAGGGCCCTGGACGCCATTGAGGCACAGGCTAAGGAGGAGGAGCCGCCTGAGCAGCAGCAGCTGCCGCAGCTTCCCCCTCCGAGGAGGGCGCGTTCTCGTTCCCCTCCAGGCCGGATATCCTCTGAGACGTACCCGAAGGCTTCTCCGGGAGCATCGGGCTCTGGCGGCCCTTCGGTGCCCCCGATTCCCAGAGACGATTTCGAGCTTGAGCGAAAGCGGAAGTTCCTGGTAGATGACGTGCCGAGTTGCATTAAGAAGACACGTCTGCAGGCTGCCCCTACGAGTGGCTTGCCAGCCCTCCGCGAGGTGGCCATGATCGCCGTTGTGCACTCGGGACCCCAGGAGTGGTTCGACCAGGATGCCTTGGATGGTGTCTCCACGCACGTTCAGAAGGTCGTACGAGGAGTACGTGTACATCGAGAGCCACGGCGGAGACCCTATGATCACGATTGCCACCGGGAGTGCAATCGCCTGTCGGTGATGCTCTCCGCCACGGGCCAGTGTGCCTACAAGGACGACGGCGCGAGCCGTACCAACGAGCGCACGGAGGACAGCTGGGTTGGTCTCACGCTTTTCTACCACGACAAGCCGGACGCTCAGGCACAAGGGGTTTACTATTTGGACACTCCGGAGGGTCTTGTACGGCAGCCGATGACTTACGAGGAATGGATCAACGTGTCATCTGTGTATGACGCATGGCTGCAGGAGGCCCGGTACGAGCACGACGTGTTCGTCCTCGTGATGAAGCAGAACGCGAAGGAGCTAGACCCACGTCGCTTCAACCAGCACGAGAAGGCTAAGTTCGACGAGGCCGATGCCGCCGAGTGGCGGCAATGGATCGCCAACAACACGGTCGAGCTGGTCACCGAGGAGGAGGAGAAGAGCATCCCAAAGGACAAGACCATCTCGGTGCCCATGCGTTCGGTTCGCACGAACCGGGGGCGAGGACTGGAGTTGGAGGCGAAGTCGCGCTTGATCATCCCTGGCCATCTCGACCCGCAGCTTGGTCTATTCAGGACGGATTCGCCTACTACTTCCCCTTTGGCCGTGCTGGTGTGTGCGTCTATCACAATGGCGATGGATTGGACATTCGAGTGCTTCGACGTAGCGACTGCGTTCCTGTCTGGGCTGAAGCTGGAACGGGAGCTGTATGTGAGGGCTCCTAAGGACGGGCTTCCAGCCGTCGACGGTGCTGGATGGCCAGCCGTGCGACCTTATGCGTTGCTTCGTTTGCTGAGCGGGGCGTACGGTTTGACGGAGGCGCCTCGGTTGTGGTATCTCCGAGCCCGCCAGGTGCTGACGGACGAGGTCGGCTTCGTGGAGCTGCGCTGTGCTCGAGCTGTCTTCGTTTATCGGGGAAACGATAAGCTGATTGCTATGTTGACCTTGCACGTCGACGACGGCATGCTGTTTGGAGACCCGCATGACCCCCAGTACGAGGAGGTGAAGGCGAACATCAACAGTCGTTTCAACATCAAGCACTGGAAGGAGGGCAACGACAAGGGGGCAGTCGCCTATCTCGGTGAGGAGTGGTGGCGCCACCCCGATCACATCGAGATCAGCATGCACGAATACATCGGCAAGCTGACAAAGTACCCCCTTGTAAGGGGTGGCGACGAGGAGCGGGAGATGACTCCCGAGGAGCACCACGACTTCCGGAGCCTGCTCCAGAAGGTGCGGTGGCCTGTCGCACGCGTGGTGCCCCAGCTCGCGTATAGTGTCTCGGCGCTCGCACAGAAGGATCCGAAAAGTCGGAGGTTACTGCACCTGCGAGTGCTTAATAACATCATCGACCGGCTCCAGGACTACGACAAGAGAGGTCTTGCGACTCTCCGGATCCGCCGTGTGGACATCGAGCGCTTGCAGGTGCTCACGCTTATGGACGCTTCGTTTGCGAAGGAACCCGGCTGTAAGAGCCAGATGGGGTTCATGAGTATGATCACGGATACCCGAGTGTTGAAGGAGCTAGCTGTATGTTGTCTAGTGGAGTTCCAGAGCAGTACTATTACACGAGTTGTTGGATCTACGATGGCCGCAGAGTCTGCGGCTATGTCCGTGGCTTTGGATCGGCAGCTTTACCTCAGGCTGCTGATTGAGGCAATCTTGCACGGGGAGCCGCCCTTGCAAGGGGACTGGAGGCTGGCGCTGAAGGTTCCGGGGGCGCTGGTGACGGACGCGAAGTCGCTCTACGACCACGCGTCCAAGATCGGCTCGATGCCGGTGTCTCGGCAGACCCTCATTGACTTGTTGGTGGCCAAGGATTTGATAGAGCAGGAGGCCATCAAGTTCAAGTGGCTGCCCAATAGCCACATGCTAGCTGACGTGCTGATAAAGGCCGTGCAGCCTAACGAGGTGCTATCGCAGTTCCTCCGCCACGGACTGTGCAGCATGGTGCCTACTGCTGAGCAAGAGGATGAGGGGGCACACCGTCTGCGGCTGCGCCGCGGACAGCGTGAGAGAGCCAAGGAGCGGAAGGCCCAGCGTCGGGTCGCCGTTCCAGGGCCTGCGAGCCCGTGAGGTCCTGATTGCAGCCGCTGATGGACCTAGTGAGGGCTACGGTGATGTATGCATATCTTTTGAGTTGACAGTCTGGATTAGTGAATCTAGACATTCATATTTTATATTTATATTTTTGAGCCTCAGGCCGCATTTGCTTGAGGTGTTTCGGCCTGTGGGCTGATGTACATTATAGTTGCGTGCAGCGTTTCCCTTTCGAAGGGGGCGGCATCGGGGCAGCATTGTACTCACCCAGTGTGAAGAGTGCACTCCCCTGCCCCTCTGCCGCCCGTGCCACCGTGTGTGCATGATGTACGCGCTTGTCTTGTTTTGTGGCATGCACGCTGCCCGCCGCTGTTTTGGCCCTAGTCCTAGGGCCCTGGGACGCACCCGCAGTTTTGCCTGCCGCGCAGTCCGAGCTAAAAGAACTGCACTGACAGTGTCCGTCAGTCGACTTTGTGCGACGGGTTGAGTCGTCGGAAGGTTGGGCTTGGGAATTCCAGCCCAGCCAGAGCTCCACTGCCCAGCCCCGGCCCAGGCTCTGGGCCCCAGCCCCGGGCCCGTCTTTGGCCCCCGCGCCCAATTCCCATGCAGGCCCTTCTGGCCGGCCCCAGCTCCAGCCCCGGACCCGGCCTTGCCCCGGCCCCGGCTGGCCCTGGACCGTGCCTCGGCCCTGGCCCCGGCCCCAGCCCCCCGAAAACAAGACGCGTCCGTACCCCCTCCCCCCAGTAGCGAAATGAAGCCCCCCGCAAACGGACCACGGCCTCCCCCCGTTCCCCTTCCAGGGTTCTCGCCTGACAGCCAGACCCGGCCGCCCCACCGTCAGTGCGAAACAAGGCCTCCTCCCAAAAACGGACCCCCCCGCGGAAAGCAGACCCCACCCCCTTCCAGAGCGAGGTTCCAGGAACGAGTGTACATCTTTGATCGAAGCTCGTATGAGCAGTTGTCATTTTGTCACCCACCTCTTCAGCGTGACGATGGACGGCCATCTGTCACGGGGCGACTTGAGTCTCCCAGACGCTTTGGACACGGACCAGGATGAGGCAAATTTGATTTTCCATTGATGCGGTTGTACGAGTTTTTCTGCCGCAGCTGAATCACTGGCGTTGGAATTTTACGCTGATTCGTAGAAGCGGTTATGGACACCACTTTTACCTTATGGCTGGCTGTCTTCTTGGAACTGATCTTTTACGAAATAAAACAGTTAAGCTGATGAGGATGACGGTGGAGAGGAGGACGAGGCGGTGGAGGATTTCCAGGAGCAGAGCGACAAGGAAAAGGAAAAGGAGGAAAAGGAGGAGGAGTAGGAGAAGGAGGAATGTGTGGGCGAGGAAATTTATGATGAGGAAAGGGAGGATGAAACACAGGTGGAAAAGGAAAGACGGGACGCGTTCGCATTTTTTTGTTCTTCCTGTTGGAGCCTTTTTGTTTGGAGGCACCAGCAGCAATCATGACATCGCGGAAACCTTTTGCTCTTGTTTGGGGGCCATCCTTGGCTCCCTCGGGCCATCATGCAGCCATGTCGGCCGGCTTAAACGTCCCCAGACATCCCCCCGAGATACCGACATCTTCGAACAACCATTTTTTTTGTTGTTGTTGGTATTTTTTGTTTTACGTGTTTTCGGCTTTGAGTGACGGGGGGGTTCTTGGTTATGTTTTTTCTTCCAGCGCTCCCAAAGTGCCCTATTTGGGCCTTTTGGATCTGTCTTGCGTTCTCTTGTGGTCGTCTTGGGACTCTACTGGGCTTTCTTCGGGATTGTCAAAGCCATCTCAAAACCATCTTTAGATTCCTGTTGGCGCTGTAAAACTATTCGGAAGCAACGCAGCAAGGAGGCACACAGCGTGGATTCTCCGTTTGGATCTCTTGGGTGCCTTCTTTGGAGAGCCCCGAGCCCGTTGCCATTTGGACCCGTCTAGGGGCGACGGTCGTGGGGTCGGCGTGGCAGTTGTTGGAAGCCATCTTGAGCGCTTTTGCACCATTCGGTTTCTTCTCCGATGTGATCTTGAGGTCTCTTGGGCCCTCTTGGAGCCATCTTGGGCCATCCTGCATGTTCCAATCCGACGAGGCCCTCCCCGTCCAGACCAACGATGAATGGAGAGGGACAGGGGTAAGCTCCTCCCGACGGGAAAGGGGATTGGAGAAGGAAGCTCGCTGGTGGGCTGGTGGGCCTACTCAGAACAAGCGTAACAACCTTTAAGTGCAAACGCTGTTGTGGAAAAGTTTGACGGGCACGGTATATTTGTATATATATATATATATATATATATTTATATGCATACATATGTAGTTATACATTTATGTTGTTTCAAGAGCGAGAGATCAATAACGACATGTCCACATCATAGAGGTGTACGTATATGGTTTCTGTGGCCAATATGTACGGATGAGGTTGATGCAGATACTGATCGTGATGATGGTGGTAATGATGTTGATGACGATGATGATGATGCTGATGACGGTTCTGGTGATGGGGCTGATCATGTTCACCGCAATTGCGCTGACGATGCCGATGATGATGGTGCTCATGACGACGACGATGATGATGATGATGATGATGATGATGATGATGATGATGATGATGGTGGTTATGATGATGACGATGATGATTATGATGGTGGTGGCGATCATGGTGATGAGTATGGTGTGATTGATTCTTCTTCTTCTGATGATGATTACCCTGGTGATGATGAGGAGAGGGAGGAGGATGAGGATGAGGATGAGGATGAGGATGAGGATGAGGATGAGGATGATGATGATGATGATGATGATGATGATGATGATGCTGATTCTGATGATGATGCTGATGTTAAAAATGATGGTGATGATGATGCTGTTTCTGATGATGATGATGATGCTGATTACGATGATGATTATGATGATGATGGTGATGGTGGTGGTGTTGGTGATGATGATGATGACGATGATGATGAGGACGACGACGACGACGATGATGATGATGAGGATGATGCTGATGCTGATGCTGATGCTGATGCTGATGCTGATGCTGCTGATGATGATGATGATGATGACGATGATGATGATGATGATGATGGTGGTGGTGGTGGCGGTGATGATGATGATGATGATGATGATGATGATGATGATGATGATGATGATGATGATGATGATGATGATGATGATTTTGATGATGATGATGATTTTGATGATGGTGGTGTTGGTGGTGATGAGGAGGAGGAGGTCGATGATGATGGGTGATGGTGGTGACAGTGCTGGCGGTGGCGACGATGATGGTTGTGATGATGAGTATGCATGGAGCTACGAGGATCTGGAGGAGGAGGAGGATGAATACGAGTAAGGAGGACTGCGAGGAGGAAGGGACCGAAAGGGAGGAAGGGACCCAACAAAGCAGATCAAGAAAGCGGTCTGGGCATCTGACTCCATGATGCGCACGTAACGTGTGGCCCTAACTTCTCGATCCCATCCCCTGGGCGGGTTTCTCCCGTCCTGGTCGACGCTTTCTGGTCCCGCGTCCTGCGTGCCTCCCGGGGCCCCACACGGGCCCCTGGAGGCGAGGAAGTCGGAAAGACTGTCTGCGCCGCTTCTGTCCACACAGGGGGTGTGGGTCCTGGAGTCCAGCTCGGCCAGCTCTCCGAGCTGCTTCCACCCCGGCGGCGCGAGGGCCCCCACCGAGGGCTCCGCACACGCAGAGCACGATGGGCGACCTCTTGGCCTGCCCGTTCGGGCAAGCTGTCGGAACTGCGGCGAGTCGTGGCGACAAGGGCCTCCTAAGAAGCCCAAGAAGGCACAGCAGGCATCCCACGCAGATCTCCTCCTCCTCCTCCTCCTTCTCCTCCTCCTCCTCCTTGTCCTTCTCCTCCTCCTTCTACTCCTCATCCTCCCACTGACGTCGAGCGCTTGTTGTTCGCAGCCGTGGTGTCCCCCGCTTAGGTAGCTCTTCCGCCAGCGCATTGACTCCGCCTGGCCGCCGACGCCGAAACAGCTTTTTCTTCGCAGCGCTGGGCCCCCAAAGGTCGGGAGCCCTTTCCCAGGGGCCAGCTCTCCTCCCGAGTGGTTCCCCACGGCCCTGGGGCCCCGCAGCGGCTCCCGGAGGCCGGACGTGTTCCAAGGTTCGGAGGGGGCGGTCTGTTGGTGGCAGGAGGTGCTGGTTTTTGTGGGAGGTTGTTCTGTTTTGGGGCGCAGAAGCTGCAACGGCTGGACTCCTGCTTTCACGTCACTTCGCTCTCTGATGCCGCTCGAGGCAAGACGTGGGCGGCGCTCCGTGCGCGCGCGGGGCGCGCTTGCTGATTGCGAAAGGGGGGCCTCGTCGTCTTGCACGGCGCTTTGAGCACGCCTTTGCGCCGTTGGTGCGGCGGGTCACCCCGCACGTCGAGGAAGTCCCCGAAACTCCCATGACGTAGCAATTTTGGACGCTTCGTGTTTCCCTGCACTCCCGCGACCGCCCGCCGCCGGCGCTTCCGCCTGCGGCTGTAAAAAAAAAAGTTTCCCTGCACGATTGCACCGCCGGGCAGTGTTGCAGCCCCGCCTCCACTCCGGCGACTTCCTGGTCCCGTTCTGAGTGCCGGTGCTCGGCCTGCTTCTGTTTGGCTACTTGGTACCTCGCGCGGCCCGCCTGGACTTTGACACGCCGCTGTTGCGCCCTCGCTCGCGGCCGTTGACAAAACAAATCCCCACCAGCCCAGCCATAAACGATGCCCAGGGGAGTTGAGGTGATCAGGGACGCGGGGGAGCATGCAGAAGAAAAAAGGCGGGAGAAGCCGTGAGGAGCACAAGGAGGAGTTGGGGGGAGGAGGAGGAGGAGGAGAAGAAGGAGAAGGAGGAGGTGGAAGTGGAGAAGGAGAGGAAGGAAGAGACTAATAAGGTGAAGGACGGGAAGGGGGAGGAGGACTAGGACCTGGATTCGTGGCGTGGCTGGTGGCTTGGTTGGTTGTGTGGCCGATGGTCTGGCTGATGGTGTTGGTGGTGTGGCTCGTGATGCTCTGGTGGTGTGGCTGGTGGGCTGGTGGTCTCACTGGTGGTCTGGCTGGTGGAGGGGACCCTAAACCAACACCAGGTCCGACAAACAAAGTACTGTGCTGAAAAACGTTCCGTCGTGTTCGATTCGGTTCGATCTGCTTCGATTCAACGCCATCTGCCGTGGCAAGCCGAAGCCAGGCGGGGTCATCCGATTTCGATCCGGTACTCTTCGCTGGCGATGTGATCCGTTTCTGATCCGATATGGTTTTGATCTGATCTAGGGCTGTTCGCTGGTGATCCGATCCGACGTCGCGACTCCATTCAGCTCCGCAGGCATCCGATGCCTCGATTTCTTCAAGTCGGGGTCCCCCGAAGTCCCGACCCTTTTCCCGGGGCCAGTTTTTTTCATCTTGAGAGTAGTTTCTCCACGGTCCCAGGGACAGGTAAGGCCCCCCGGCGAACGAACACGGCCGACACCCTCCCGTCGAAGTCCGGACCCTTTCCCACCTGACGGTCCCATGCGTGCAGCGAGGGCCCCTGGAGGCCGCAGACGACGATCAGCGTCGGCGTCGTCGTCGTCGACGTCGTCGTCAGGTCGTCGTTGACGTCGTCGTCGTCGTCGTTATCCTCGTCATCGTCGTCGTCGTCGTCGTCGTCGTTGTTGTCGAGTCGTAGTCGTCGTCGTCGACATCGGTCGTCGACGTCGTCGTCGTCGTTGTCCGCTCGAGGCCGCAGACGACGATCCGAATGCCGCTCGAGCTTTGCAGCGTGCGGCACGCCTGGCCCAGGCCTGCCGGGGGGGCCCCGGCCGAAGGGCGGCCACGTGCCCATATGGGGGAGCACGCCCGGCCATGGCCCGCGACCGCTCGGGCGGCTCCCGCAGTCGGCGGCGGAGGGAGCCCAGGTCCCGCCGCCGTCGTCGTCGTCGTCGTCGTCGTCAGTCGACGTGGTCGTCGTCGTCGTCGTCGTCGTCGTCGTCGTCGTCGTCGTCGTCGTGACGTCGTCGTCGTGACGTCGTCGTCGTCATCGTCGCTGTCGTTGTCGTCGTCGTCGTCGTCATCGACGTCGCCGTCGTCGTGGTCGGTTTTGTCGGTTTCGTCGTCGTCGACGTCGTCGTCAAGTCGTCGTCGTCGACATCGACATCGTCGTCGTTGTCGTCGTCGTCGTCGTCATCGTCGTCAGTCGTCGTGGTCGTCGTCGTCGTCGTCATCGTCGTCGTCGTCGTCGACATCGTCGTCGTCGACGTCGTCGGCGTCGTCGTCGTCGTCGTCGTCAGTCGACGTGGTCGTCGTCGTCCGTCGTCGTCGTCAGTCGTCGTCGTCGTCGTCGTCATCGTCGCCGTCGTTGTCGTCGTCGTCATCGTCGTCGCCGTCGTCGTTGTCGTCATCGACGTCGCCGTCGTCGTCGTCGTCGTCGGTTTCGTCGGTTTCGTCGTCGTCGACGTCGTCGTCGAGTCGTCGTCGTCGACGTCGTCGTCGTCGGCGACGTCGTCGTCGTCATCGTCGTCGGTCGTCGTCGTCGTTTCGTCGGTTTCGTCGTCGTCAGCAGTCGTCGTCGTCGGTCGTCGTCGTCGTCGTCATCGTCGTCGGCGTCGTCGTCCTCGTCGTCGTCGTCGACGTCGTCGTCGTCGTCATCGTCGTCATCATCGTCGTTGTTTCGTCGGTTTCGTCGTCGTCGACGTCGTCGTCGAGTCGTCGTTGACGTGGTCGTCGTCGTCGTCGTC
>CAUYUJ010021277.1:110000-141753 GCA_963575745.1 Prorocentrum cordatum
AGGGCCCCCAGAGACCGAAAATTAGGAAAAGCCGCCGCCTTGATTTTTTCAATGCGTTGGACCTCTTGGCACACGTCCAGAACATCACCGCCCGAGTTGCCGCTCTGGAGACAAACCCATCGCGTCCAGCATCGGCGCGAAGCGTGGCAGCCGCATCAACGGGGACGGCAGTGGAAGCAAAACTACGCGAATTGGAAACTCAAGTTGCTGCGCTACGACTTTCACCCAACCAGTCCTCGACGGTAATGCCTAGTGGCGAACAACGTCACCCCGCCGGAATCGGGGCAGCTGCCGACCGTTCCCGTCCAACCTCGGGCCCCTCGCTTCTCTCTCGGGTGCGCCGGGCCGGCCACCCCCTTCCCCTGGCCCAGCGCGGAGGCAGGACTGGGAGAAACAAGGAGGGAGGTATGAGGAGGAGGAGGCGGCGGAGGGAGGAGAAGGAGGAAGAGGCTGAGGATGAGGCTGCGGATGAGTATGAGGATGAGGATGAGGATGAGGAGGAGGAAGAGGAGGAGGAGGAGGAGGAGGAGGAGGAGGAGGAGGAGGAGGAGGGAGGAGGAGGAGGGAGGGGGAGGGAGGAGCAGGATGAAGGATGGTGAGGGTGAAGGAGGATACGGGTCGAGGAGGGAGAGGACGGAGGACGAGGACGAGGATAAGGATGAGGATGAGGATGGGGACGACGACGACGTCGCCGACCACGCCGACGATGACGATGACGATGACGATGACGATGATGATGATGATGATGATGATGATGATGATGATGATGATGATGATGATGATGATGATGATGATGATGATGATGATGATGATGATGATGATGCTGATGATGATGATGATGATGATGATGATGATGATGATGATGATGATGATGATGATGATGATGATGATGATGATGATGATGATGCTCATGCTGCTGCTGATGATGCTATTGATGATGGTCATGATGATGGTGATGATCTTCTTGTTGATGATAATACTCTCGATGTTGTGGTTGGTGATGATGTTGTTGTTGATCCAAACGAAGATTGCGATGATAGTTCTGGTGATCATGCTGATGATGATTATGATGATGATGATGAGGATGACGATGATGATGATGATGATGATGATGATGATGATGATGATGATGATGATGATGATGATGATGTTGTTGATGCTGGTGATGCTGATGATGCTGCTGCTGATGATGATGAACTGATGATGACGGCGACGATGATGATGCTGATGCTGCTGATGGTAATGATGATGAAGATGAGGATGGTGATTATGATGCTGCTGCTACTATTGATGCTGCTGCTGATGCTGCTGCTGATGATTATGATGATGATGATGATGATGATGCTGATCCTGATGCTGGCTGATGCTGGCAGATGCTGGCTGATGCTGATGATCTGATAATGATGAGGAGTCTGGAGGACGCCAGACGGAGGACGAAGGAGGGGGCTCGAGGAGGAGGAGGGGGAGGAGGATGAGGATGCAGAGGAGGAGGAGGAGGAAGAAGACTCGCCGCCGCCGTTGTTGTCGTCGCTGCCGCCGTCGTCGTCGTCGTCGTCGTCGTCGACGTCGTCGCCGTTGTCTTCGTCGTCGTCGTCGTTGTCGTCGTTCGTCGTCGCGCCGCGCCACGCCGCGCTGCTGCCTGCGGCCGGCGGCCTCAGGCCCGCGCGCGGTGGCAGCCGCAGCAGGAGCCGCCTCTGCAGGGAGCGCAAGGCGCGCGCGCGCGGACAGATGCGCTCTGGCGCTCCTCGCGCGAATGTGTGCGCACACGCACACGCGTGTTGCACACACGCGCACTCCCACACGCACGCGCACTGCCACACGCACATTTGTGTATGTGCGTGTGGGTGCGTGCGTCTTGTGTGTGCCCACGCACATGCGTGTACGTTCGTGTGCGTGTGTATGTGTGTGTGCATACACGTACACACATGCACACACGTGTATGTGCTCTCCGCGCGCTTCCCTCGCTGGTCTCCCAATCACCGGCGGACAGGACACGCACAAGTGTAAGTTTTCGGAGCTCCGTAAGGATCTCTTTGGATCGGCGCTGGGCCCCCCAGGCGGCGCCTCCGGCGACGCCGCTGGCACGCTCCACAACACACACATAAGACACGCAGCACACAACACACAACACACACAACGCACTCAACACACAACACACACCATACACATAACACACAACAAACCCAACACACACACACACCCCACACACAACACACAACACATACATATAACACACAACGCACAAATATCACACACAACACACAACACACAAAACACACCACACACCACACACACCACACACCACCACACCACTCACACACACCACACACACACCACACACACACCACACACACCACACACACACGTACGCACGCACGCACGCACGCGCGCGCACACGCACACGCACACGCACACGCACACGCACACGCACACGCACACGCACAACACACGCACACGCGCACGCGCACACACGCACACACGCACACCCGCACACACGCACACACGCACACACGCACACACAAGCACGCGCGCACGCGCCCGCGCGCACACCCACACGCACAGGCACACGCACGCGCACATGCACACGCACACGCACATGCACACGAACACGCACACGCACACGCACACGCACGCGCACACGCACACGCACACGCACACGCACGCGCACATGCACACGCACAGGCACAGGCACATGCACACGCACACGCATCACACACGCACGCGCTTGCGCACAGTCACACGCACCCGCATACTCACACGCACACGCACGCGCTCACGCACGCGCACACGCACGCGAACAGGCACACGCAAAGGCACGCGCACACGCACACGCACACGCACACGCCCACGCACACGCCAACGCACACGCCCACGCCCACGCCCACGCGCACGCGCACGCACACGCACACGCGCACGCGCACGCACACGCACGCGCACACACACGCACACGCACGCGCACACACGCACGCACACGCACACGCACATGCACGCGCACGCACACGCACACACGCACACGCACACGCACACGCACACGCACACGCACACGCGCACGCGCACGCGCACGCACGCACACGCACACGCACACGCACACGCACACGCACACGGCTACGCACACGCACACGCACACGCACACGCGCACGCACACGCACACGCACACGCACACGCACGCGCACGCGCACGCGCACGCGCACGCATGCGCACGCGCACGCGCGCGCACACACGCACACGCACACGCACACTTACACGCACACGCACACGCACACGCACGCGCACGCGCACACGCACGTACGGACACGCGCACGTGCACGCGCACACACACGCACGCGCACACGCACGCGCACACGCTCACACACGCACGCGCACGCGAGCGTCCACGCGCACGCGCACGCGCACGCGCCGGCGCACGCGCACAGGCTTACGCACGCGCACGCGCACACGCGCACGCACACGCACGCGCATGCGCACGCGCACGCGCACGCAGACACGCACACGCACACGCGCACGCACACGCACACGTACACGCACGCGCAAACGCACGTACGTGCACGCGCACGTGCATGCGCACCCACATGCACACGCACACGCACACGCAGACGCAGACGCAGACGCACACGCAGACGCAGACGTAGACGTAGAAGCAGACGCACACGCACACGCACACGCACACGCGCACGCGCACACGCACAAGCACACGCACACGCACACGCACACGCACACGCACGCACGCACGCGCACACGCACACGCACGCGCACACGTACACGCACTCGCACACGCACACGCACGCGCACACGCACGCGCACGCGCATTCCCACACGCACACGCACACGTACACGCACACTTACACGCACACGCACACGTACACGCTCGCGCACATGCACGCGCACACGCACACGCACGCGCACGCGCACGCGCACACGCACACGCACACGCACACGCACACGCGCACGCGCACGCACACGCACACGCACACCGCACACGCACACGCACGCGCATGCGCACGCGCGCACGCACACGCACACGCACACGCTCGCGCAGGCGCAGGCGCAGGCGTACACGTACACGCACGCGCACGCGCACGCGTACGCGCAGACGCACACGCACACGCACATGCAGACGCACACGCTCACGCACACGCACACGCACACGCACACGCGCACGCACACGCACACGCACACGCATACGCACACGCACACGCACACGTACACACACACACACACACACGGCAAGCGGGCTTCGGCAAATAGTTTAACCATATATGTGCGATGAGTGTGGGAACCTCAGTACGTATAGGCACGAACACATTTGACGGGATATGCTCCTGGATCGCATACGGTGCAACATATCCAGCTGCATGTTGCAAGATCCGTCGCCGTGCCAGCCCATCCCCTTGGGTGGCGACTTTCAGGTGGCACATATGAGGCCGTAGCGTGTGACACCTCGTGTCCCGATGTTTGTGAGAGCCGCAACATGTGGCATACTCTTCTGCGCCTCGTCCGAGGTTCTTTTCTCGCCTTCGGCGTCTTCCTCGTTTTCTTGGGCTCCTAGGGGGTATTCTTTCGGGTTCCTTGTGCCACTTTTTGGCGGGCGTTTGGGGACCTCATGGGGCGTGTTGGGGCTCTCTCAGGCCGTCTTGGGGCCATCATGGCCGTCGTGGGGGTCTCTTGGAGCCGTCTTGCGGCCGTCTTGGGCCGTCGATGGTTCTCGAAGGCCGTCTTGGGACCCTCCGGAGAGTTTTTCGGCAGGTTGGGGCTCTCTTGACGCTGTCCTGGGCCGTCCAAGTGCCCCCTTGGCTGTCTCGAGGCCGTCTTGGAGGACCATTGGGTCATTTTGGGGCTTCCTTGGGTCGCTTTAGGGCCATCTTGGAGGCCTCTAGGGCCGTCTGGGGCCGCAGGTAGTCTGGAAAGGTGCATACGCCCAAGTCTTGATGATGAAACCTTGAGGAAGCAATTTTTTTTGGCACTCTAAAGGAGGTTGGGCAAAGGCGAGAGGTAACGAGCGTTTGTCCGCGGCCGTTTGTGCTCAAGCGGCCGGCCGCCAAGATATGACTGTGCCTCATCACGAGGCACACTATTTGCCATTGAGACCGAAAGCATGTTCGCTTGACATGGCTCGTCGCTCCCGCGACTCTCTCCTGCTCTTGGGACTATCGTTACTACGGCATAGCAGAGTTGGACATGGGCTTTGCCTCAGGCGAAGCATCTGGTTGGGCCTCCCGACCCCCTTCAAACCTTGGCCTTTTCGGTCCTTACTGGGGCCCCGCTATCCAAGCAGGGGGGGGCAGGAGAGGAAGGAGGGAGGGATGAGAGGAAGAGGATGATGATGAGGAGGAGGAGCAGGAGGAGGAGGAGGAGGAGGAGGAGGAGGAGGAGGAGGAGGAGGCGGAGGAGGAGGAGGAGGAGGAGAGGAAAGAGGAGGGGATGAGAGGAAGAGGATGAGGAGGAGGAGCAGGAGGAGGAGGAGGAGGAGGAGGAGGAGGAGGAGGAGGAGGAGGAGGAGGAGGAGGAGGAGGAGGAGGAGAGGAGGAGAGGAGGAGGAGGAGGAGGAGGAGGAGGAGGAGGAGGAGGAGGAGGAGGAGGAGGAGGAGGAGGAGTGGGGGGCTCCCGCTGGCCGTCTTAAGGGGCCTCTCTGGTCGTCTTAGGGGCCATCTACTCGTGGCCGTGCCGGCCCGTGGCCGTCTTTTGGCAGCGCGGGCGCGCGGCTCCCGTGCGACGCGAGGCGAACGCCGTGCATCCACGCAGGGCGCGCGGGCAGAGGGCGCGGTCAAACAGTTCGTTGCCGGGGCCGCGGCCGGCGCGCCAAAAGTAGGGGGACGAGGGGAGAGAAGGGGGAGGGAGGGAGGAGAGCGCGGTCAAACAGTTGGTTGCCGGGGCCGCGGCCGGCGCGCCAAAAGTAGGGGGAAGAGGGGAGTGAAGGGAGAGGGAGGGAGGAGGGCGCGGTAAAACAGTTCGTTGCCGGGGCCGCGGCCGGCGCGCCAAAAGTAGGGGGACGAGGGGAGAGAAGGGGGAGGGAGGGAGGAGAGCGCGGTCAAACAGTTCGTTGCCGGGGCCGCGGCCGGCGCGCCAGAAGTAGGGGGACGAGGGGGGAGAAGGGGGAGGGGAGGGAGGAGAGAGAGGGGAGAGAGGGGGGAGGGGAGCAGCGCGGATCCACTGCCTTCACGTGGGCGATCGTGGTCTCGGGAGCGCCAGTCGTGGCCGCGGGAGCGCGGACCCACTGTTCTCGTCATGGGGGGATCGTGGCCTGGGGAGCCTGGGCCTATGGTTTTTCGAACGGATCCTTGCCTCGGGAGCGCGGGCACACTGTTGTTTTCAATGGGTTCGTGGCTCCAGGAGCGCGGACCCGTTGATTTCTTTTTCTTTGGGATCGTGGCCTCGGGAGCCTGGGCTTATAGTTTTTCGAACGGATCGTTGCCTCCGGAGCGCGGGCACACTGTTTTTTTTTCAATGGGTTCGTGGCCTCGGGAGCACGGACCCAGTGTTTTTTCATGCGGGATCGTGGCCAACGGAGCCTGGGCTTGTAGTTTTTCGAACGGGTCGTTGCCTCTGGAGCGCGGGTACACTGTTTTCTTGAATGGGTTCGTGGTTTCGGGAGTGCGGATCAACTTTTGTATGCGGGATCGTGGCCTCGGGAGCCTGGTCTTATATGTTTTCGAACGGATCGTTGCCTCGGGAGCGCGGGCACATGATATACATATATATATATAAAGAAGGAGATGGGTTCTCTTGGCCTCGGGAGGTGCTGGCCTTGGCTGAGAGGGGGGGGACGTGTGATGACGGGAACCCCTGCCAGGCAGCTCCCGACATCCTGCCACGCCTCAAGGCGCCCTGGGGGCACGGTGGCCGATTCACGATGACTTGCGCACGTGCACATGAGCTGCATAGTATGAGCGCGACGTGCATTTTTTAAAGTTCACTTAAGTGCAACACATACGTAGTATACATATATGCATATAGTAAGCAAACAGCATCACTTCTACTTTTTGTCTGTATGTTCCCTTGTGTGCTCGTGCGAAGCCTTCCGATTACTTACATTGCATGGTATGGTCCGTTCTTCGTGTGCATGCCATGTGTATCTCCATTGCGCGCAGGCTCGCAAGCGGGACAAGGAGAAGGCCGTGCCCCATTTCAGCTGGAAACCTGGCATGTGCTTGGGGACGAATGACAGGTATGTCGTCGAGCAGTTTCTCGGAGACGGGACGTTCGGCCGCGTACTTGGCTGCAAGGAGCTTCACTCACACCTTGGAGACGATGGCTTTAGTGAAAAGTGCGTGCTGCACACTCTGTGGCAGCATTGGGCCGGTGAGTATCGCAGCTTGGCCGATGCAGTGGACGGAGTTGGCGTTGTGAATGATCACGTGCAGTTCGATATCAGGGCAGTGTGCGATGTCTGTGTGCATTTATTCAGGTGTCGATAGATGGAGCTTGCATGTATTCATTTAAAGCGGCCCACACGGTCCCGAGGACAGTGTCGCACAAGACTACGTTGCTGTCAAGGTTGTCAAGGGCGTCAAGCGCTATTGCGAGCATGCCGAAGCCGAAGTGGAGATACTGCAAGAGATCCAGCGTTTGGATCGCCCTTGCTGGGAGACACGGGGAAGGGATATAGGAGTCACCGCCTCTCTGATTTCACTACTGTGAAGATCAGGATGCGGATTTGCGGAGGGTCGCAGTGTCAGGGCGAAGAGGTGCGATTATCGGCAGTGCTGAGTGGACGTGCTGGGTGTCTGCATGCTTACGCATCGATCCAAGCTGATTTGCTATATATGCTTTCCGAGAACTGAATCTGAGGCATGTTTGCCACGCGCCATGGCGTAGCTCGTGTGCGGGCCACGACTCTGTGTGGCAGTGTCGTTGGAAGTTGTAGTTCAAATCGTGATACTGGTTCGCACAGGGGAGCGAGTCCAAGCTGAGCGTTCCAGTCGGACTACTTGACGCTTCGCGTACCCCCACCAGCCCATGCAGAAACGATGCGCATGCGAGTTGTGCGATAAGGGATTCGGTTCCAGTTCGGTTTCGGACCCCCGCGATTTTACGATTTTTGCGCGAAGCCTCCTCCTTGTCCTCCTCCTCCTCCTCCTCCTCCTCTTTCTCCCCCTTTCATCATATCATCCTCTCATCCTCCTCATCATTCTTCTCTTGCTCATCCTCCCCCACACACACACACCGTTCCTCCTCCTCCTCCTCGTCCTCCTCCTTCTCCTCCTCCTCGTCCTCCTCCTCCCTTTCCAATGGAAAGCCATAACTTTGGGACAACCCTGAGAAAAAAACAACTGAATTGCTGGAGGCTGAAACTGTGGAAAACCCATTGGAACAAAAAAAACAGGGAAGACCCGTCCGAAGGGACCTCCTCCTCCTCCCTCTTCCTCCTCCTCCTCCTCCTCCTCCTCCTCCTCCTCCTCCTCCTCCCCCCTTCCAAGGGAAAGCCATAACTTCAGGAAAACTCGGAGAAAGGAAACAACAATCACACAAAGAAACTGAAGCGCTGGAGACTGAAACGTTCGAAAACCAGTGGAACAAACAAAAAAAACAAATCTCGTGGAAACCAGTCCGCCCCAAAGGGGAGGTTCATGGGCGGGAGGCATTGCTTGGACACTTTGTTTGTTTGCAATGGTGTTTCCAAAGTGTCAGTCTCCAGCGCTTCAGTTTCTTGTGTGTTTTGGTGTTTCTCAGGGTTGTCCTAAGTTATGGCTGTCCCTTGGAAGGGGGGAGGAGAAGGAGGAGGAGGATGAGGAGGAGGTCCCTTCGGAATACGCAGGACAAACGGGATCAACTAGGAACTGGTGCCGTTCGTTTGCGAACTCTCTTCTGCAATTGTGGTGCTCTCGAGGGCATCCAAAAAATGGATGCCCCCATCTCATGCCGTTCTTCGCCCTCCTCCTCCTCCTCCTCTTCCTCGCTCTTCCTCGTCTTCCTCGCTCATGCTCAGAAAGAGTGTTGTGAGAAGATGGCAGGTCAGGGCAAACTGTCTGAGGCCAACTTTGAAACCCACTGCACAACGAAGCGACCGTGGAGGAAGGGGAAGGAGATGCGGAGGAGGAGGAATACGAATAACACATGCTCGATCCACATCCCAATCGCTGGAGGATGAGGGGGGTCAGGCAGATGAGGAGGATAAGGAGATGCGGGTGAGGAGGAAGATAAGGATGGTGAGGAAGATGAGGATAAGATGAAGATGATCATGGAGATGATGATGATGCTGATGATAATGAGGAGGAAGATGAGAATGTGGAAGGTGAGGATGAGGAAGATGATGATGCTGAGGAAGAATATGTAATATGCAGATAAGAAGGCGATGAAGATGATGATGAGGATGGGATGAGGAAGAGGATGACGATGAGGATGAGGACGATGAATATGAGGAGGAAGACGAGGAACATGAGAAAGCGAGGGGCGCAGAGGACGAGGAGCAGGAGGAGGAGGATAATATACAATATCAGGAGACAAGGAGACGAGGCTGAGGAGAGGAGGGGGATGAGGAGGATGCTCCCCCCACCCCATCCACGGCTCCCCATGGCTCCCCCATGGCTCCCTCGTGGCTCCCCCCATGGCTCCCTCATGGCTCCCTCAGGCTCCCGCCTGAGAAGTCCCCCAACACGCAAACAAAAGGAGGCTCCCGCCAGAGAGGTTCCCGACAGAACACTCTAAACGATGCTCCCGCCTGAGAGGCACCAAACGCACACAATTCAAAAACTTTGGGAAAACCATTGGAAAAAACCCCCAAACCAAAGAAACTGAACTGTTGGAGCCGAAAACTTTAGGAAACCCATTGGAAAAACCAAAAAAACAAACAAAAACCACAGATTCCACAGAGAGTGCTGGGATTCCCTTTGGACGTGTCCCTTCGGACGGATGTTCCCTTTTTTTTCCAATGGGTTTCTTAAAGTTTTCTCCTCCAGCACTTCAGTTTCTTTGTTTTTTTTTGGTTTTTCCCATGGGTTTCCCAAAGTTATGGCACTCCTTCAGAAAAAGGGGGAGAGGGGGAGGAGGCGGATGAGGACGAGGAGGAGGAGGAAGAGGAGGATGATCGGGAAGAGGGTGAGGAGGAAGACGGAGAAGGATGAGGAGAAAGAGGAATGCGCGACGAACGAAAACACACAGAAGAGAGAGCGGGAGAGAGAGAGAGAGAGAGAGTGAAGGAGGAATGAGGAGGAGGAGGGAGGAGGTGAGAGAGAGACTTAGGAGGAGGAAGAGGGAGGAGGTGAGAGCGAGGCTTTCTGCATAAAATCTGTAAATCGCAGGGGTCCGACTGAGCAAGAGAAGAATGATGAGGAGGATGAGAGGATTATAGGATGAAGGGCAAGGAGGAGGAGGAGGAGGAGGAGGAGAAGGAGGAGGAGGACGAGGAGGAGGAGGAGGAGGAGGCGTCGCTCAAAAATCTTAAAATCGCGGGGGTCCGAAACCGAACTGGAACCAGGGATTCATATAAACGTATAGCAATAGGAAGACCTCTTGCCACCTGGGGACGCGTGTCCAAGCGTGCCAGGCGCGTCTGGCGCGCCAGATGCGCCACATGCTCCGCGTGCGCCAAGTTCTCCACCTGCTCCCCAGACGCGCCACTTGCGCGACGCTCGCAGACTTCGCCAGATGCGCCAGTAGACATGCCAGCACACATCGGACGATGTCGGACCCCCGACTGTTTGTGCCAAAGGCCACTGCAGAGTGGCGGCGGTTGTTCAACATGGTGTATGCTAGTTTTTTGTCATTTGTTTTTTGTGTGTCAGGGATACTGTGGCAGCGCACAATAGAGGCCCCGCCATTTATCCCCCAAACAGTGCAACCTGCTCGCGGGGGTCACGGTCACGATCTTTGAGGGCAACGTCTACCAGCTCCTGGAAGACCGATTGTCTGGGGCCTGTGCCAGATGTCGTTTTTCACGTCCGCAGACAGCGCGGCCGTTGCGATCGGCGCGGTGCAGGACCAGAGGAAGGGTCTATCCGTCCATGGTATGTGCCTGTCCCCAGAGCAGGCCCCCATCACGACCCACCCTGCGCCGCCACGTGCACGTTTGAACTGGTTTTGAAAGGGGTGGCGGGGCGGTGGGGGCCCGTACCGTTCCCGGTCGGCGGCCCGTGGAGCGGGGGAGGAGGCGTCCATTCCACAGCCAGCAGGGGTGAAGCCCCTTTCTCAGGGGCAGCGACAGGGGGGATGGGCACAGGGGCGGAGGCATCGACCCCCACTCGCCCACAGGGGCGTGATAGCCCCAGCCTGCCCAGGAGCGTGCGCATTCACTATCGGGGGCCTGTCGCCGATCCATCTCGGCGATACATCGCCGATTCCACGTCGATGTGTCCCCCCCCCCAGGTCGGCCCCCCTGTCGTTGCCCCTCCCTTTCGAGGGGAGGAAGCGGGAATGGAAACGAAAACCCTTCACGCTTCGCGTATCCCCACCAGTATTATCTCGCTTGGTCCGTCCTGGCTCGCTTCGCCTTCGCTGCGCTTTCCGCCCCTGCTTCCCCCTCCGGGTTCCCCCCGGTCTTTCGCTGGCCTGCGCCTCGGGAGCTGGCGCCACTGTGCGACCTTCCGCTGCCGTTGTCCCGCTCCGGCTAGTGTGCCTCTCTTAAGTATCTGGCTTGTTTACTCATGCTCTTGCTTGCACCTCGGCGCTGGCTTTTGGCCCGCTGGTAATTATCTGGCGTGTCACCCCATGCTTGATACTACCCGCTCTTTGGAATCGTCCTTGGAGCCGCAGATCAAAAAATATCTTCACCAGTGAGTCCATGTGAGTGAGGCGTTCCTCGGTTCCCCCCGTCTTCTGTCCGCGCGTGCCCTCGCGCCCGCCGCCTTTCCTCGCTCCTTCGCCTCGTCGTCGTGTTGGACGGTGCGGCCTCCCTGGCCCTCCGTGCTGTCACAGCGCGGCGTGACCCACGCCCTTACTCGTTGGTCGGTACGGACTGAGCTGGCGCCACTGTGCGACTTCTCCTCCGTCTGTCTCCTTCTGATGCCTGCGTCCCCGCTTCCGGGTCGCCCGCATCTTAAGTGCCCCAGCCGAGACCGCCCCGCTTCCTGGATCTGTCCTTGTGAGTCGCCAGTAAAAAATATATCCCCACCAGCCCATTCAGAAGCCCTGCCGTCGAGAGCTGGCGGGAAAAGGGACGAAAAAACACATCTAGGGAAACAAAGCGAGCAACTACGGTGAACCGAAAGATCTCTGGGAGCAAGGGGTGGCCTTGGAAGGCCTCTTTGGGCCATCCCTGGGGGCCGCGTGGGGGCGAGGTGAGGAGGAGGAGGAGGAGGAGGAGGAGGAGGAGGAGGAGGAGGAGGAGGAGGAGGAGGAGGAGGAGGAGGAGGAGGAGGAGGAGGAGGAGGAGGAGGAGGAGGAGGAGGAGGAGGAGGAGGAGGAGGAGGAAGAGGAAGAGGAGGAGGACGAGGACGAGGAGGACGAGGACTAGGATGAGGACGCCGCGGGCGAGGACTCATGGAACCATCTAGAGGTATTCTTGCGGCTGCTGCTGCTGCTGCTGCTGCTGCTGCTGCTGCTGCTGCTGCTGCTGCTGCTCTTTGGGCGTTTTGGGGGCCTTCTTGGAACCCTCTTGGTAACCTTGGAAGGCTTCTTTGGATCATCTTGGAGGCCATCGATTTCAGGATGGGGGGGTCCCCAACTCAGCTCCCCCCTCAGGAGCTGGCGAACCGCTTCTCGGGGTTCTTTTGGAGCGCTCTTGGGCGCTCTTGGAGCGGTTTTGGGGCCGTTTGGAGCATCTTGGGAGCCATCTTGAATCAGCTTGGGCTATTTGAGCCCTCTTGGAGGTCATCTTGGGCTTTCTGAGGCCGCTCGGGGGTCTGTTGGGGGCCTCTCGGGTGCCTCTTGGGGCCCTCTTGGGACCCTCTTGGGGCCCTCTTGGGGCTCTCTTGGGAGCCCTGGAGCGCCTTTTGGGGCCATCTTCGTCGAGGTTATCGATCTAAGGAGGGGGCGTCCCGATCGCCCTTCCCCCTCGGGGGCCACGATCCTCGTGAGGAGTGTCAAACATTGGCCCTCCCAGGGGCAGAAAAAGAACCCTCCAACCACCCGCGACCGCCGCCCAAAAAGTCCAGGGGAGGGGGTATGGGGGAGGGGTGAAGACCCCCTCCCCGCCCGCAAGCCGTCTCGGTCACTCCCACCCGCCCTCCCAAAACATATGTGGCACCCGAGCCTGGCCCGAGCCTCAGCGTATTCAGCAACCGTCTTTAGATGGGCAGCTACTGGGGGCCCATCCGCCGCCGCCGCCGCCTCCGCCGCCGCCCCCGCCGCCCCCGCCGCCGCCGCCGCCGCGCCGCCCGCCGCCGCTGCCGCCGCCGCCGAATCGCCGCCCGCCACCGCTGCCGCCGCCGCGCCGCCACCGCCGCCGCCGCCGCCGCCGCCGCCGCCCGCCGCCGCCGCCCCCGCCGCCGCCGCCGCCACCGCCGCAGCCGCCGCAGCCGCTGCCGCCGCCGCCGCAGCCGCCGCAGTCGCCGCCGCCGCCAAGTGTACCCTGTATTGTTTTTTTGACAGGGATGGTGGGAGGAGGCCGCATCCGGTTGGCTGCGCATGCTCATTTGGTGACAGAGGGTGTTTTGTATTGTTTTTTTCCAAGGGATGGTGGGGGGGGGTGCCCGCATTTTTCTTGGTTGGCTGCCAGTCGCCTGGGGGAGGGGGTGTATATTAATAGGGAACACTGATAAACCCCTCCCCGAAGGGGAAGAGGGCTTTGTGGAAGAGGAAAAAATGAATCCCGTTAGACCACCTATGCCGGGAGGGCTGGTGGGATCTCTCCGGAAGGCTGGTGCGATGGTGCGCCGGCCCTGGAGCGTAGGAGCGCCACTCGTCCGTGGGCAACGCTTGTGCAGTGGTGGACGTCAGGCCGCGCTGGTGCAGTGGCAGGGTCATGTCTAAGGGGACGGACGAGGAAAACCTAGGCCTCCCATGTGGGGTCGGAGTAGGTGGGGTCGGAGGGTCGCTCCGCATCGCCGATGCGGCTCGATGTGGGGCCCGATTTTCTCCACGCCGACGTCGCCGATGCATCGCCGACGTCGCCGATGCATCGCCGATGCATCCTCGATGTATCGCCGATGCATCGGCGATGCGGCTCGATCCTCCGACCCCACCTGCTCCGACCCCATCTTGGAGGCCTCTAGAAAAGGAGTGGTGCCCCTCGAAACGCGTTCGATCGGGCCCACATCTTGGGCGCGACATCCAGTTTCCGCTAGTTTTCCCTCAGTGCCGAGCTGGGCCTAGCCGTGGGCTTGAAAAGGGCCTGCTGAGTAATTCTTGCAACTTTCGTCGTTTTTGTCGTCGTCGTCGTCGTCGACTGATCGAGGAGAGAGGCTTTGTGGCGCTCTGTATGGTTCGTGATGTTCTTGGGTGTTCGGGTGGGCTCTGGTAGCTTCTGGTTGTCAGGGCGAGATGCATCACTTTTGCAGATGGGCGTACCTCCTCTGAACCCCCTCGCATGCTAGCTTCCCAGTCTTGCGCTCGGGGCGCTCCTCGCACAGTGCAGTCTTTCGGCAGGGCGTCCCTGCAGGACCCCAGGAGGGAGAGCCTCTGTGTCGAGATGCTTGACAGCTTCCTGCACGCCGAGCGGTGCGCCCCGTTTTGCAGCTCTCCTTGGCTTTCGTTGTTCCCTCGACTATGCCAGATGGCTGTCGTGCACGATGCGCCTGGCTTTGCCGCCGTGGAGTGTCGCCAGACTGTGCTGAGCTTGCATCCCTTGGCTTGGTGTGGTTTTCGAGTCCTTTGAGTGTTTCATATGCCCGTGTGACCCGCAGAGCTGTGGAGAAGACGGGTTACACATCAAACCTCTCGGATTCAGGCCTGCGCGTTGAAATTTGCCTGGTGCCGCTGCCTTTCTGCTCTCACTGCACGTGCGTACGCGCGCACCTATATTTTTGTTTGCTAGAATGTCTGCGCGAATGCACACGTCTGTGCTGCGCTGCAACTCTCAAGGCACGCATCTGCGTTATGGTGGGATTTGGTTGCAGTGTTCGACTGTGTGCAGCGAGTGCTTTGTCGTCCAGGTGTCTGTCTGCCAGCAGCGTGACCGTGCGCAGCTCGCCCAGGATTCCGGGCGCCGCCGGCCCACAGCGTGCGCCGCGCCCTCCCCCCGCGGGTGCGCACCGCCTGGCCCCGCGCCCTGCCTCCCCTCCGCCCTTCCCCTCTGCGGTCCTTCGCCCCGCGCCCTTCCGACGCGGTGCCTCCGGCACGTCCTGGCGCGCCCCCTCGTGGCCGCGCGCTGGGGGGCCGCGCGCTCGACTGCCGCGCCCGCCCTCGGTGCTCTGCGCGGCCCCCCCCCGCCGCCCTGCTCTGCCGGCCGCGCCACGGGCGAGAAGGCGGCCACGCGGCCGAGCCTTCGCCCGACGGACGGCTCAGCCAATGCCTCGTCGCCCTCAGCCCTACGCGCGCAAGTCGGGCACGTCAGGAGGAATATCCAAGAGTAGTTTAAGACATAGTCTGGTGACGATTCTTCGTGCTATTCTGACCGTGTTTGATTTTTCCTGGGCTACCTTTTATTTCTCTTACAACAGTCCGCCTGCAGGAGGCCATGCCCGACCTAACCCTACGCTTCCCATGTCGTCGGTTCCTGTCGTGACGCCGCGCCACGCGGGCACGCCGGATCCCTCTGCGTTCTGCTGGCGTGGCGGCCTGCCGCAGTGCCTCCCTGGGCCGTCCGCTTGGCGGTGTTCGACCGTCTGGCCGCACGCCTCTAACGTGTCTCGGCTTTCCCTCCTCCTCCTCCTCCTCCTCCTCCTCCTCCTCCTCCTCCTCCTCCTCCTCCCCTCCCAACATTACTCATGATGTTGAGATGTTGAGTCCAGAGGACACGTCGCTCAGAGGTCATTGCGCTGCGTGTGATTATCCGAGGCGTTCCTCGGCGTGATTTCTGTCCTCGTAGGTGGAAGGTTGCCACGCAAATGTCGTAGTGTTGGACACTGGGCCTCGTTGCGAAGATGTTTTTCTTTCGGCGCGACCCGCCGTCAGGCCAAAGAGCGTGATTCTTAAAAGGGCCAGCTTCCTTTGAACGGCAGGCTTGCTTTTCGTGGTTATCAGCCGTACCGCACTTCTGGGGGAGCGGGTCAGGCGACGTGCTCTTGCATGCGCACGCTGCCCGTATTGTTTGTTTGTTTGTTTGTTAGTTTGTTTGTGCTTGTGCTTGTGCTTGTGCTTGTGCTTGTGTTTGTGTTTGTGTTTGTGTTCGTGCTTGTTATTGTGCTTGTGCTTATGCTTGTGCTTGTGTGTGTGTTGTATGTGTGTTGTGTGTGTGCGTGTGTTGTGCGTGTTGTGTGTGTGTGTTGTGTGTGTGTGTGTGTTGTGTGTGTTGTGTGTGTGTGTGTTGCTTGTGTGTGTGTGTGTGTGTGTGTGTGTGTGTGTGTGCGTGCGTGCGTGCGTGCGTGCGTGCGTGCGTGCGTGCGTGCGTGCGTGCGTGCGTGCGCGCGCGCGCGGCGCGGGCGTGCGTGCGTGCGTGCGTGCGTGCGTGCGTGTGTTGTGTGTGTGTGTGTTGTGTGTGTGTTGTGTGTGTTGTGTGTGTGCTTGTGTGTGTGTGTGTTGTGTTTGTGTTGATGTGTGTTGTCTGCTCTTGCTTCCACAGTTTTGCGTTGACGGGGGTGGGGCTCGTTGTCGTCCCGCCCCCCAGTGTCGTGTAGGCAAGTCGGTTCCCTGTTGGACCAGGCTCTCAGCTCGGGGCTGGCCGCAGGCCAGCTCCACCACAGCCCGCCCGAGTGGAGCCGGATGCCCAGTATTCGAGCACAATGTTCGAGGGTGGACAGAACCCCCAACAGTGACACGTCGATTAGTGAACTGTCCGTTTGCGGTTCTCGAGATGGCGCCGCGGCCGTCCTTTTCCAGGATTGCGCCCGCCAGGTTTGGGCCTCGGGTTGTTTTCACCAAGCCACGTTTTACTAAAGGGCGGTCTGTCCATCCCCGAAATGTGGCAACCTTTGACGTTCTAGCTTGTCGTGCTGTTGCTGCTTCCATGTTGCGTTGCCTTCTGCCGCCGAGCTCGCCTCCTGCGCCTTTCCAGCGCGTCGTTCACGGTGCAGCGAGGCTTGTGGTTTCTGCTTCGAGTGGGTTTTGATTCTGTGTCGGAGTTGCGGGCAAACCCAAGTTGGATTTCTGACAGCCTTGGCCCATTCAAGGCAGACTTGGGCACTTCAGAGCGCCAGTGGGGCAAGGGATGAGTTGAGCAACTTGCGTCTCGTGTGCATGGTGTTGCATCGGGAAGCGCGCAGGTTTCCAGGGATAGGGTCGTGATGGCCGCGTGCAACTACAACCCTTTGTGCAGCCAAGGCCAGCGCACTTGCTCAACTCGTCCAGGCAAGCCGCCGAAGACTGGCGGTGTGATCCTCTATCCTTGCCCTTATTGTTGGCTGGGGTACCGGCGGCCGAAGCAGCCTTCAACAGGCTGCAGGGGGTCTGGGCGAGAAAGCTGCTTGGCTGCCAGAAAGGGCCGCCCCTTCGCCACAGCGTCGCGATGGCGCAGTGCGACTTGGCCTTTGCGCCTTGGGACGAGGTTCGTGGAGCGGACGCTTGTGGCCCGCGCTCGGTCCGATGTACTCGCAGAGGGGCATCCAGCGTCCATTGTGGGCACGGCCGCAGCGGCCTTGTCAGTGAGGTCTTGGCTGACGGACGCGGCTGCACTGGCTCGCGTACTCCCGCCCCCCCCGCTGCCCATCACTGAGCGCCCTGCTCTCGCGGGAGCCCCGGTGGGCGCGGCGAGGCGCTGCCCCGAGGCGGGTCGAGCGCCCTCCTCCAAGCCTGCAAATGGCAGGTGTTGCGGCCTGCGATGCTGGCTGGAGTGTGACCCCGCGCATCCTTTCAGGGAGCGGCTGCGCCCATCCTTGCCGCCCTTGGCTTTTCCTTCGCGGCCGTCTGTCCCGCGCCATCCTGGCCGCTGCTGGATTTGCTGGAAGTTGGGCGGGGACCTGCGCTTTGGGCTGACCTCCGAGCCTGGGCGCTCGCTCGGAGGAGTGGCGCCTGGCCTTTCTGCCCGTTTTCGGTGGAGATTCCCTCCCCAACGCCGTGCCCACTTGCCCTTGGTGTGGGGCATCGCAGGCTCCAGTGCGACATGCACTGGTCGAGTGTCCTGGGACGGCTCCGGCGTACTTGACTTGGCGGAGGAGGAGGAGGAGGAGGAGGAGGAGGAGGAGGAGGAGGAGGAGGAGGAGGAGGAGGAGGAGGAGGAGGAGGTCGCCGGTGCCCCCGAGCGAGGCTCCTGACTTTTTCCCCCGTTGCTTTTTTGCTGAGGGTGCGATGGTGGCCGACCGAGCCGCCCACCTTGCTCATGTGGGGGGCGTGGGGCTTCCCGCCTGTTTTTGCGCGTCGTCCTCGAGTCTGGCTCAGTGCAGCTGGCTGGAGGGGGGGTCCGAGAGGCGGGCTAGTCCACGCGCGCCTGTTGCGATTCAGTCTGCGTAGCACGTGCCGCCTGCGTCGTCCGCGCCCCCTGGTGGAGGGGGGCTGCAGCAGGGGGGCATTGTCCCAGCGCGGCCGCGCCTCCGTCTCGCTTCGCCGACGCCGCGGAGGACGTGAAGGGCGGGGCCAGCAAAGCGAAGGCCGCCGCCTTGTTTGTTTGTTTGTTTGTTTGTTTGTTTGTTTGTTTGTTTGTTTGTCTGTCTGTCTGTCTGTCTGTCTGTCTGTCTGTCTGTCTGTCTGTCTGTCTGTCTGTCTGTCTGTCTGTTTGTTTGTTTGTTTGTTTGTTTGTTTGTTTGTTTGTTGCTTGCCTCGAGAGACGGCGGGGGGCAGACGGGTGCGAAAGACCACTTGCCTGCGCTGCACCAGTCGCGCGCCCTGGGGTTCCGTCGAGGGGGGCGGCAGCGCCAGGGTGCGGCGAGCCGGGGCGCGGCGGGCACCCGCGGCGGGCGGCCGCGCGTGGACCCGGACGCTGCTTGCGCGTGGACGCTGCTTGCGCGCTGCTCGCGCTGCTTGCGCAACGGAGTAATAACATTTGATCTCCAGGGCGGTGCCCTGAGGCCTGATGGTGCCGCCGCTTTCGGGGGGCCTCCCTTCGTGGGCTCCGCGACGCTGGGCCGCAGGCCGGCTCGTGGACAGCGCGCCAGCGTACCCCGCTGGAGGCCGCGCTCTTCGCGAGGGCGGCCGACGGCGCAGGTCGCGCCCGAGGTCGCGCCGCCGCTGGTCGCGCACGCGCACGAGGGGCCTCCGCTGTGCCCGTACGCCCGTATCGGCAGCGGCGCGCGTGGCTCGTGCCGCTCCGCCGCCGCCCTCGCGCAGCCCCACTTGCTACCTGGGGACTATCCACGAGGCAGCCCAAGCGCAACACCAGGCGCAGCGGGCGGCCCAGACCGTTCAACGGAGGTCCGTTTGCCCCACCTCTGCGAGGGGCGATGGCGCTGTGCGCCAGGCACTCCTCTCGAGGCTTGGCCGCCGCAGGCAGCCCAGGACACTGGGCATGTTGCCGCCGCCGCTTGACTGGACGGGGCCTTGCCTGTGTGACTTGGACGAAGAAGCCCGGGCGGTCGTTCGCCTGCCTTGACAGGGGTCGGGCGTCAGCAGGCTTAGTGGCAGGGACTTTTGCCGAAGTCGGGTACGCCGCCGCCGCCGCCGATGCCGCCGCCGCCGCCGCCGCCGCCGCCGCCGCCGCCGCCGCCGCCGCCGCCGCCGCCTCCCAGCCGTTGCGCTGGCTCGGCCGCCAGCCCTGGCAAGGGCGGGCCCTGGGCTCCCTGCTGGCCCCGACGCCGCCGCCTCCCAGGGATCTGCGGGCGGGGGTTGCTCTTGGGTACGCTCCTTCTTGGGGACCTCAGGCTCTGGTGGCAGCGTGTGGTCTTTGGGCGTTGTAACCTGTCTACGCCTGGCGCCCAGGACGTGCTCCGTCGGAGGCACGGGCGGGCTCGCGCCAGCTCCGTTTGAAGACGCGCGCGCTCCCACGGGAGGGCGGGATGCTTGGGGCGGCTCTCCCAGTCCAGGCGCCTCCAGAGCGGTCGGCAGCAGGAGGTCGGTATGACGGCCTGCCCGGGCGCGGCCCACGATATCGTGCCTGCCGCTGCCGCGGCCGGGCCGCACGCCCTTCGCGGCCCGGGAAGAGTGCTGGATACGCGCGCTGTGCTACAGACAGGACGCGGTGGTCTGGGAGCTGACAGGGCGCTGTGATCTGGGACTCCGCGTAGCACGAGTCGGCAGGACAGGTTTACTGACGCCAGTCCTAGCACCTCTCGGCCGGCCGTCTTCTTTTTTTCGGCCGCCGCAGTGGCTGCCACAAGTCCGACGACGCGCCGCGCGCCGCGCGCCCGCGCCGCCGGCCCGCGGACCCTCGCAGCGCCCCGGCGCGCCCCTGGCGGGCGAGGCGGGGCGAGGCGAGTGTTCATTACAGTGCTTTTCGGCAAGAGGAGCGTCGCCCAGCCGACAGGTATAACTTTGTGAGGGGGGTGGGGTTCCGTTTTTTGCGCCGCCGATTCGCGGGCGCGACCGCAGCACACCCGCCCTGCTCGTTGCCATGGTCCGGGACAGGGGCGAGCAGCCAGGCCCTGGGATCACGTGGCTGCTGCTGCTGCTGCTGCTGCTGCTGCTGCTGCTGCTGCTGCTGCTGCTGCTGCTGCTGCTTCTGCGGCGGGCGGCCTTAGAGTGCAGGACCATCGAGCCGCGCGCAGGGAAGCGCGTGGCCGCCGTTGAGGCCCAGGGGGGCGTGGTTGAGTCGCGCCTTGGCCTCCTGCGCGGCCCCCCGGGGCAGGTAACTATATAAACGGGCCTGCGCGGCGCGCCGGGAGCAGTCGCAGGGGCCTGAGGAGGCAGTGCCTGAAGTTTTTGTTTTTTTTTTTTTTTTTGTTGTTGCTGGCGCCGGCGGAGGCGCCGGGCTGAACAGGGTCTCTGCAGCGCTGCCTGCCTGGGGCGGGTGGGCGGGCCTGCCCGCTCCGCCTGCGGACGCTGCGCGCGTGGCGTTTTCTGTGGCGCGCCTCTATAGTTCGTCGAGTGTGGGCGAGTGACCGACCAGTCTCGTCGGCGCAGACAGGGGGGGCGAAGCGAGGCAAGTGCCCCCGTCTTTGTGGTTCCTCTGTCCTGGCCTCCCACGCTGCTTTTTTTCTTGTTGTCGCCCTGCCCGGCCTCCACGTCGCTTCGCTGCAGGCCGCGCCCTGGCCGCTTTTGTCTTCCTTTTGTTTTTCCCTTGGTGGTCCGTCGGGGCTGGGCCGGTCTACGAAACAGACCGCGTGGCCAACGTCCTGCTCGCCCCGCGGTTAGTTTTCTGTTCTCCCCCCTCGCCCCATTGTCGCGCGCGCCTGGTCCCAGCGTTTTCGCGCGAGTTGACTCCAGGTCGCTTCGCCGGCCAGGGGCCCGGGACTCGGTGCGTGGCGTCGCCCGCAGTGGCCACAGAGCCGGCCGGCGTGGGCCCCCGTAGCCGCTAGTTGAAACGCCACCCTGGACCTCAGTGGCAGGAGCGCGCTTGCCAGCTTCTGCTTGAAGAGGGCCCGCCTCTCCCAACGTTTGCGCCCAATCTCCTCCTGCCCCACCCCCCCCCGCAAAAAAAAAAGGGCAAAGGCTGACTGGGCCCGAGCCACAGGAAAGACTGTAAGCTCCTTCGGAAGTTGTCCGAGCTGCTGCTCTGTGCGTTTGCGTGTGGCGAAAGCAAGGTCGAGCGATGTCCTTGTCCGCGCGCGCTACGGCTGGCAGCGCGCGCAGGAGCACCCGGCAACGGGCCGCAAAACACCAGGCAAATGCGTGTCCCCATCGCCGAGGAGTAGAACAAGCCAGAGCTGGCGCGACGCACGAAGCACAGCAGACTCCCTCAGGATCTGCTCCCCAGTCTCTGTGTCCCCCGCAGGGACGCCCACCCAAGGAATCCGAGCAGAACCAGCAGCAGGCACAGCGTAAACGCAGCACCCTAAGGCCTGGCGCAACAGCATGCCGCGCCCGGCCCTGGAACTCCAGAAAATATAACCCGATGGAAGGGCCGCCCTTGCGCTCGGCCGCGCGCTGGCAGGAGGGGCGGGCGGGGGCGGTGGCAGCGGCGAAGGGAGGCGGCTGGCCCGAGGCCAAGGCCGGCGGCGGCGGGCGGCGGGCCGTGGCAGAGCCCCACGCTGCGGGGGCCGGGCGACACAGCGGCTTCGTCTTGGCGTAAGTGCGCGGGGGGGGGGGGGGGGCAACAAAAAGTAAGGCGCAGGCGTCCACGGCAGAATCCGCCCTGAAGGTCGCTGTCGCGTACAGCCTCCAGACTATGACGGTGTCCCGCCGAAGCGGGGGGGGCCCTAGTCGCGCCCCAGTCGCCCCAGTCGCCCAGGGTCCACTGGCGCTAATATTAAGTTAGACCCGGCCTGACCGCTTTGCTCCCCGGGCGCCGGTGGTGGAGGACTGCCAGCGAAGGGTGAAACGTCGACGGCGACTGCGGCCTGCGTCAGTCAGGGGCGCAAGCGAGGCTGGAGCTTTCGCGGAAAAACCGCGGAACAATCGCTGCCAGGTCCAACGCGTGAGTAGCTTGCGCCGCGTCTTCCAGACGAATGTTGCGCGAGTTCAGGGGACAGTGTTGCAGCCGCGCGGCGACGTCTTGAGGACTGGTGGCTGTCGCCCAGGCGGGAAGCGCTGCGCGGCCCGGGTGCGTCGGGGTGCAGCTGGGCGCGGCAGTGTTTTCCCTCGAAGACGCTGTGAACCTTGTCGACCGAGCGCAAAGTTTTTTTTTTTTTTTTTTTTTTTTTTTTTGTTTTTTTGTTTGTTTTGCTTTCTCTTCTTCTTCTTCCTCCTCTTCTTCTTCTTCTTCTTCTTCTTCTTCTTCTTCTTCTTCTTCTTCTTCCCCCCCCTCTTCTCTCCCCTTTCCTCTCCCAGTCCCAGTCGCAGTCTCTGGCCGAGTCCGCAGCGAAAGAGGGCGCTGCACCCGGCTCCCTCTGGCTGGCCCCTGGGCTGGGCTGCCGGCGCCCGCCGTCGCCTTAGGCGGCCCGACGGGCCCGCCGGCCTCCGCGCGGTCTTCGCGCCGCCAGCCGCCGCCGCCCGCCGCTCGTTCGGCCGAGCCGCCCTGCTCGCCTCGGCCTCCAGAGGCTTCCGGGGGCGTCCAGGAGCCGCGGCAGCTCTCGAGGCCCTGGCCCGGCCGGCACCCCTTTGCGCCCGGGCAAGGCCGCCCGCGAAGGCCGCCAGAGTTGCCCCGGCCCGGCCCGCGGCCGCAGCGCCCGCCGGCCCTGCCCGCCTGCCGTGCAAGCGCCGGCTCAGGAGCTGAAGCACACGACCAGCCAGATGAGCATCGATAGGGCTCGCTGCCGCTGGTCCAATTTCTTGCAAGCGCCAATCCCCGCACTGTTGTTGACGATATAGGGCTCCATTTTCTGCCTCTGCCTGCAGATGATCGCCGATGAGGCCCGCTGCCCGATCGAGCTGCGACGCGCGTCCCCAGGCATGGCCGAGGCGTTCCTCTTCTGATATTTCAACGCGCTGGCGGGTTTTAAGATTGCCCTTGTGGACCGTGACTGCCGTCGCCTTCTCTCGGAGGCCGAAATTATACAGATCAGTCTGGGCGCCCTTTTCGACCGAGCTGCCCACCCTCCCCTGCGGTGCTCCCCAGTGGCTGAGGCGCTGGACCGCGCTGTAAAAAGCCAGTCGGTGAGCTGGCGCACTTGGCCCGGTGCCGGCGGGCGCGACGTCTGGACTGTGCGCGCTGGAGGAGGAGGAGGGGGGGGAGGAGGAGGAGGAGGAGGAGGAGGAGGAGGAGGTTGGAAGATCTTTCAAGCCGGTAAGCGTTGTCGGGGATGCGGTGCGCTGCGCCATGCTCTGAATGTCCGCGGATGCTGAGCTCGCCGCGGCACTCGTCGACCTCGGCCAGCACTGGGCCCTGATGGCCGCGCTTTGGTCGACGCAGGAGTTGCGCCGTTTCGCAGAAAAGGGGGGCCGCGCGCTGTCCGGGCGATTCAGCACCTCTGGCCCCTTTTTTTTGTGGGCCCCCCGCAGCGGCGGCCACAGGTCGGACGCCCGCTGCGCGCCCTGCGCCGCGCGCGCGCGCCCGGCCTGCGGGCCCTCGCGGCGCTCCGGCGTGTCCCCCGGAGGGAAGTGGGCGAGGCGGAGCGCAGAGTGCTCCCTTCTGGGGTCGGGTCCCCTTTGGGAATGAAGAGAGCCCCCCTTGCGAATGAAGAGGGCTCCCCGCCCGCGCCGACCCACCGGCCCTCAAGCAGGGGGGCGGCCCCCCTGGCGTGTTGGAGACGCTAAGGCGATGGCCCCGCGCGCGCGGCTAGCAGATAGAGAACAGGGCAGGAGAAGCAACAATTGCAAGCGAAGCGTGGACGTACAACGAAGCAGGCAACAACGCAACACCATTCCCTTCCCAGAGTACACACCACGCAAGAAGCGACGAGCAAATAAAAGAAGCAAGGCAACATCAACACAAGGGGGGCAGGCATCGTTGCCAGAAAAGGTGAGGCAGGGGGGGGGGGGGGCGGGGCGAGGGCGGGGAGGGAAGGGAAGGGCAGAGAAGGACAGAGTGGCGCAGCAGGAAAGTGAAGCACGGTGGAGCGAGTAAGCAACACACACGCAAGCAGAGAAACAAGCATCATGAGACAGTGGATGGGGGACTGAACAAAAAGCCGTGCTTCGAGTTCAGCCCTGATGCGGACACATGCTGAAGGGACAACCAGAGAGGACCCCGCGAGCGCGGACCGCACCACGACAGAGAGCCCGGAAGACGGGCGCAGCGCGAAGACACGGGGCAGGCACGGGCAGCCGCGAGACGAAGGAGAAGCAGGAAAGGCAAGCAGGCACGAAGGGGAGCGCGCGCGAGCGGCGTGGGTAGCAGAGAAACCGAGTCGGATTCTGCGACCGCGCGCGCGCAGTCCGCAGTCGCCCTGCGCGCTAGCCCCCCTGGGCGCAGCCCACGATGGTGCCGACGCTCGCCTGGCACCCCCCTGCCCATGCACCTGTCAGGGGCCCACGCCGGGCGCGCCACTAACGGCGCCGCCCCGCGAGCGGGCCGGAGCTAGCGATGCGTGGCGCCAGTCATGGCCAAGAGCACGGCCGCGGCGACAAAATGGACATGCTCACGGCGCTCCGCTGGCGGGCGGCACTGATGGAAGGGAAACTGAAAGACCCGGGCAGGACAAGAGGGGGGAGGCAAGGGGGGGCGAGACCACAGAGAAGACCTAAGCTCAGCCGCGGCAGAGCAAGAAAAGAGGGCATGCCGCACTTCAGCGTCACGCACGCCGCGAGCCCCACAACGGGGCAGCGTAGGAACGCAGAGCGGGGCCCCCAGCACTGGGAGAGGCCAGCAACCCGACTGCGCACCACAGACCAGAGGCGGAACTGGAGCCAAGAGCCAGGGCCAAGTGCCCAATCTAAGACGTTCCAGTGCGTCCCTGACGGGCCCGGCAGCCACGCCGAGAACGGAAGACGAAAGACAGGCAGGGCAACTGCAGTAGCCCGCTGGAACGAGTGAAGATCCAGCTTGAGGAGTGCAGGGCCGACGACATAAAATTTGTAGCTGCGTAGGAGCAGGCGGCGCGCTGCAGGATCAGCGCGCGCCTTGGCGCAAGCCAGAGGTCCGGCGAAAGGCCACTCTACCACGTCAGGAAGGGGGGGGGGGTCCAGGGGGCACATCCACGCCCGGACAGCGCTCGCCCACGTGGAGCAGCGCGTGCTCGAGGCCACTGTAAGCATGCTGGCACCCGGGTGCTCGGGCGGCAGGAGGAACAGCCTCGCGCGAGCGAGGATCGCACGCTCAAGCGTCTTAGTGCCCAAGCGCAGCTGCCACCCACACTGCGCTGCGACAATCGCGCCGGGCAGTTCAGGGCCGATAGCGCACCCCAGCAAGCGCCGTGCCCACGCCGCCTGCGTATGATCGAGTGAGAAGCGCGCCCGCTCAGCAAGGAAGCCGAAGGGGGAGGGGTAGAGCGCGGCAGATTCCACGCGCGGCGGCACTTGGGCACACAGGATGGGGAGACCATAGCCACCGGACCCACCGGCGAAAAGCAACGCCTCGAATAACTCATAACCTCTGGCCAGCGTAGCCCGCAGCAGGGGGCAGAAAGTGAGGCGGCCCTTGTAGAGGATGCCGTTTGGAAGCACGCCGCGCGGAAACTATTCAAACTTACTGCGGGCCTTGGCGTATGGGGAGGTTTTTGGACTAGATGTTTTTGGTTCTCGCGAATAATCCTTGCGCAAGTCCAGGAATTGTGCAGAGTCGCCACTTTTCTTGCGATGGGTGACCTCAAGTGGGCATGTGTCGTTGCCGCCGTTGGCGGCGTGATGTATCATGTATCTGCAGCGGGGATTGATGGTGGATCGATGTTGCTGAGTGGCGATAGTCTGCACATGGGCACGCAATCTGTGCAATTACGCGGCTTCTTGTCATGCCTTTTCGTTTGCACTGCGGCCCTGTGCATGGGCGACAGTCCTCAGTCAGCCTTTTCTGTGACCTCGTCACCTGGTTAACGCAAGCGGTGGAGCCACTCTCCTGCCATTTGCTGCCCGTGCGCTCCGCCTGGCGCAGATCCTGCGGCTGCTTCTCGACGATTCGGCCTGGCCGCGGCCCCCCCCCGTTGGTGGGTCTGGCGGTCCAGGCCCTCCTCGAGGCGGCTGCCAGGGATGCGCCCCCATGGGAGGCCACGCTGCAAGGTTGCGTGCCGATCCTTCTGGAGGTCCCCACCCCTGCTGACTGGACAGCCCGGGGGCCATGCCCTCCCACGTTGCAGTACAGTGGCGACGCCGCAGCGCCGTGCCCCAGCCTCGGTGCAGCGCTACTGGTAGCGGCCGATTCGCACCGATCCGCTTTCGTGCGTTACTGCCGCCGAGCCAAGGCCGGCCTGGACCACGGCGTGTGCAAGATGGCAATCTTGCGTGTGGTGGGGGGGGGGCGCGTGTCCTGTGCCTCGATGTGCCTGGCTGTGCGCTAGTGGGGTCGCACGCGCTCCTCTGCGTGTTGCTCGACGCCGAGCTTGTTTTTGCACCGCAGCTGGTGCGCGTGGTGGCTTTCGACCACCACTAATTTCTGGAGCTTCTGCACGCCGCTGAAACAACGGTTTTTCGCCTGATGTAGTGACTGGCCAGGCGTTGACGCGGACGGAGCCGGCCATTCTGTTCAGCGCTCTTCTTTTGATCGTGGCTCGAGGCGCCGGCCCTGGGCACAGCGCGCTGCAAAATTGTTTTGGCCGGTATCTTCTCGGCGTCGCAGCTTTTGAAATTGTGGCTCATTGTCTCGTTCTCGCCCAGTGCGGCTGGGAACGTCGCTTCGCTGCGAAGGCATTGAAGGCGTCGGCGGCAGGTCTTGCGCGGTTGGATGTCCCCCCGTTGGACCACCCCAGTGCCCGGGTGCTACGCCTGGCTGTGGTCCTCGGCCCGCCTCCATGGCGGGCGGAGTTTACTTGCAAGCTGGCTGGCGTGGTTGATGAGGAGGCCATCCCTCTCCTACGTCATGCTGGCTTCGCGGATGAGTGGATTCACCGCGCGCGCCGCTTCCCGGTGGAGCGGGAGGAGTATTGCTGCGCCGCTGCCGCCGCGACGCCGCGCGGCCCGCCTTGCCGGCCCGCGAGGGCGCCGCGTTTGCGGAGACAAGCTGCGAAGCCCGTTCCCGTTCAGAGACAAGCTACCCTGTAGTTTTCTGCGCGGTCAACCCGGAAAGTTTCAACCAGCTTGGCTGCGCTGGCGCGGCTCGCCGTCTTTTTGACGCGTTTTTCGCTGCTCGGCGTCGCTCCGTCTCACGGGGTTTTGGCCCCTCGGCGGTGGCCGGGCGCTGCTGTGCGCCGTCGCCGCGTGCCCAGGTCGCGGCGCCTGTAACATCACTGTGCGGCGCCCGCTCTGTGGGTGCGCGTGCTCGCTGTCAGTTTCTTATTTAACAGCGAAGACTGATAGGTTTTTAGTATTGTCAAAAGAGAGCATCATGACTCCCGGGGGGGGCTGGGCGGGATCCGGACAGGGTGCCCCGGAAAACCGGGGACTCTTTTGTTAGCCAACAGTAACGCACTTCGTGGCCTTCGAGTTCCCAGAACTCCATTCCTGGGCATGATTTTGAATGCCCGGAGCCAACTGTAGGCCACTTCGTGTTCTTCGAGTTCCCAGAATTCCAGTCCTGGGCATGATTTTGAATGCCCGAAGCCAACTGTAGGCCACTTCGTGGTCTTCGAGTTCCCAGAATTTCATTCTTGGGCATGATTTTGAATGCCCGGAGCCAACTGTAGGCCACTTCGTGGTCTTCGAGAGGGCCCCAACTGTAGGCCACTTCCTTCGAGGGCCACATTTTGAATGCTCAGGCAGGCTGATGCTGAGGCTGGCTGAGGCTGAGGCAGGCTGAGGCTGAGGCAGGCTGAGGCTGAGGCCGAGGCTGAAGGCAGACTGAGGCTGAGGCTGAAGCAGGCTGAGGCTGAGGCTGAGGCAGGCTGAGGCTGAGGCTGAGGCAGGCTGATGCTGAGGCAGGCTGAGGCTGAGGCTGAGGCTGATGCAGGCTGAGGCTGAGGCAGGCGAGGCTGAGGCCGAGGCTGAAGGCAGACTGAGTCTGAGGCTGAAGCAGGCTGAGGCTAAAGCTGAGGCAGGCCGTGGCTGAGGCTGAGGCTGAGGCAGGCTGATGCTGAGGCAGGCTGAGGCTGAGGCTGAGGCTGATGGCAGGCTGAGGCTGAGGCAGGCTGAGGCTGAGGCTGAGGCTGAAGGCAGACTGAGGCTGAGGCTGAAGCAGGCTGAGGTTGAGGCTGAGGCAGGCTGAGGCTGAGGCTGAGGCAGGCTGATGCTGAGGCAGGCTGAGGCTGAGGCTGAGGCTGATGCTGAGGCTGAGGCTGAGGCAGGCTGAGGCTGAGGCCGAGGCTGAAGGCAGACTGAGGCTGAAAGCAGGCTGAGGCTGAGGCAGAGGCAGGCTGAGGCTGAGGCTGAGGCTGAGGCTGAGGCTGATGAGGAGGCTGAGGCTGAGGCTGCTGAGGCTGAGGCTGAGCCAGGGCTCTGAGGCTGAGGCTGAAGCAGGCTGAGGCTGAGGCAGAGGCAGGCTGAGGCTGAGGCTGGGGCAGGCTGATGCTGAGGCAGGCTGAGGCTGAGGCTGAGGCTGATGCAGGCTGAGGCTGAGGCAGGCTGAGGCCGAGGCCGAGGCTGAAGGCAGATTGATGCTGAGGCTGAAGCAGGCTGAGGCTGAGGCGGAGGCAGGCTGAGGCTGAGGCAGGCTGAGTTCGAGGCTGAGGCAGGCTGACGCTGAGGCTGTGACTGCGACTGCCGTTGCCGCTGCGACTGTCATCGCGAATGCGACTACGACTGCGAGAACAGCAGAACTCTACAACTGGATTCTCATCTGAATCTTAAGGGGAATGCTTCCAGATATGCTCCTACACATCGCCTTTGCCGGGATAATCTTTTCTGTCTCTGAGGTCCTGCCCGCGGGTCCTTGGGGTGGGCACTCGCCTGGTGGCTCCTTGCGCTACTTGGCGCGCGCGTGGGGCCGGATGCCCAGGCGGCGCTGATCCTGGCGGTTGCCGGGGCCCTGCTGCCTGCTATCCTGCAACACGAGCGCGTGGTGCTTAGCCATGCGAGGAGGGCGATCCGTCCTCGTCCAGCGCGGGGGGGTAATCAGCTCTTCCTGCCACCATCCCGTGACGTGCTGCGGCATGGGCTAGGCGCATCAACGCAGCGTGACGCGCCGTGGGACAGCGCGCCGGCCCGCGCTCCCCGTGCAGGCCCCGCAGCTGCTGAGGGCGCGCCGGGCGCTCGGCCGCGCGCGCCCGCGAGCGCGGGCGTGCGGCGCGGCGTTCGGACTGAGCGTGAAATTGAAAGTGAAAAGTGTGTGCGCGGACGACGCGCTCCTGCTTGCCATGTCGGTTTACGGGGAGGAGGAGTACGTGGGGGCCGTGCAGCGTGCTGTTCTTCAGTCGGGCTTGCAGTTCAATTTGCGCAATACCGAGGTGCTGACAGTCGGCATCGCTGCGTGTTTATCGAAGCCGGCTGGCAGTTCAGTCCCTCAGCAAGAAAGTATGGCATACTTCGGCAGCGCCATCAGCGACGACGGGGAGATCTGATCAGACTTGTCGCGGCGGCTGATCGCAGCGCGGGCCGACTTGGACAAGCTTACCAAGGTTTGGAACCATTTGACGCTGACGCAACAATGCAAAATCAGAATGCTTGAATCTTGCTTGGTGGGCAACTTGTTGTAGTGTCTTCCTAATGCTGGCCGGGCCAAGCAAGATAATCGTCGTCTTAATGCTTTTCAGGCGCGGAGTATCCGAACAATTTTCCGATTTTCATTCTATACATCAGCAGATTCTAGACGCAGTCGCTCTCCAGCGTTCGGGGGCGTTTTTTCCGAGCCACCCAGTTCTTCACAAACGGTTGGCTTCTTTGGGCCTCGTCGCCTGGAAGCAAGGCGACGACGCCGTGCGCCTCGCGGTTTTTCGACCGTGTTCGCATTTGGTGGCGGCGCCGCCCGAACACGGGAAACGGGAGCGCCCGCAGATGTCGTGGCCGTAAGAGATTTGCTGACATGCCTGCGCAGCTGCTGGCTGTGTAGAGGCCTTTCCGGCGCGTCTGCGCCGCGCAGTCCAATCGGCGACGGCTTGGCTTCCCACGATGCAGACGTACTGCGACGCCGTGTAATCATTTTACTCGTGCTCTTGCGCGCGTTTCTGACTGACACGCCGCAGTCGATGCAGCCCCTTCCTTCTGCTTCGCTCGTCCTCCCGTGTCGTCTCTGTCTCTCGCTCCTGCCTCGCATCTGTCGTCGCTGTCGTCGTCTCGGTCGTCGTGGTTGTTTCGCGTTACTGCGGCTGGCAACGCAATTTATACAACTCACCTTGTCGCCACATGGCCAACGCACCCCTGACGTGCGCGGCTTGGACGTCGGTGCTCTGGCGGGCGTGCCTCTTTTGTGCATGGGTTTCGAGGCCGCGTCATCGACCGTGGCTGACGCATGTAGTGTAAGTCGTGTGCCGCCCGGGTGCTGCCACCCCCCTCCCTCTTTTTTGGGGGGGTTCTCGGATGCTTGCGTATGTTGTTTTTGAGGGTTGGGTAGGGGCTGGGGGGTGGGGGTTGAGGGGTGGGGCGGGCCGTTTCTGTTTTGTGTGTGTGTGTGTGTTGTGTCTGTGTGGTGTTGGTGTTGGTGGTGGTGGTGGTGGTGTTGGTGTGGTGTGGTGTGGTGTGGTGTGTTGTGTGGTGTGGTGTGTGGTGTGCGGTGTGTGTGTGTGTGTGTGTGGTGTGTGGCGCGTGGTGTGTGGGGTGTGGTGTGTGGTGTGGGGTGTGTGGGTGTGTGGTGTGTGGTATGTGGTGTGTTGTGTGTTTGTGTGGTGTGTGGTGTGGGGTGCGTGGTGTGGTGTGTGGGGTGTGTGGGTGTGTGGTGTGTGGTGTGTGGTGTGTGGTGTGTGGTGTGTGGTGTATGGTGTGTGGTGTGTGGTGTGTGGTGTGTGTGTGGTGTGTGGTGTGTGGTGTGGTGTGTGGTGTGTGGTGTGTGGTGTGTGGTGTGTGGTGTGTGGTGTGTGGGGTGTGGGGTGTGGTGTGTGGTGTGTGGTGTGTGGTGTGTCGGTGTGTGGTATTTGGCGCGTGGGGTGTGGGGTGTGGGGTTTGGTTTGGGGTGTGGGGTGTGGGGTGTGGGATGTACGGTCTGGGGTTTGGTGTGTGGGGTGTGGCGTGTGGCGTGTGGCGTGTGGGGTGTTGGGTGTGGTGTGTGGTGTGTGGTGTGTGGTGTGTGGTGTGTGGTGTGTGTGTGTGTGTGTTGTGTTTGTGTGGTGTTGGTGTTGGTGTTGGTGTTGGTGTTGGTGTTGGTGTTGGTGCTGGTGCTGGTGTTGGTATGGTGTGTTGTGGTGTGGTGTGGTGGGCTGTGTGGTGTGGTGTGTGGTGTGGTGTGTGGTGTGTGGTGTGGTGTGTGTGTGTGTGTGTGTGTGTGTGTGGTGCGTGGTGTGTGGTGTGTGGTGTGTGGTGTGGGGTGTGTGGGTGTGTGGTGTGTTGTGTG
>CAUYUJ010021278.1:0-59900 GCA_963575745.1 Prorocentrum cordatum
GAACCCTACCCCTCCCCCTCAGAAATCGTAGGGGGTAGGGGTAGGGTTCACATGTGGCCCCCTAGGCGGGTTTTTCTTCGTCGACGCAAGTGCGGCCGGAGCCGCCTGCTCGCAGGCGGCGGGGGCGCTGCGTCCGTCGCGGTGCCTCGGTGCGCGGGGCGGCGTTTGTTCGCCCACGGTCGGGGGGGGCCTGGCTCCTCGGGTGGGGCCAGGGTCCCCGCGCGGAGGGGCGCGGGGCCGCGCTGCCTTCCGCGGCTCGCTCGTCCTCGGTTTGAGTCGGGCCTGTCCCTCTACAGGAAGAGGATTCAAACATAGTATAAAAAACATAGGCGATGTTCTATATGTGTATATATATATATATATATATGTAAATGTTTCACTAGTTTCGAGTATGTCTGGATTTGCTTTTGATTGTTCGTTCAAAATCCCCGTGTAGGGGGACACGCCCCACCTAATTCTTGGTTGCTCTTCCTTCTCCTCCTCCTCCTCCTCCTCCTCCTCCTCTTCCTCCTCCTCCTCCTCCGCTTCATCCTCCCCTTGCTTCTCCGTCATTTCGTGTTTCTTCCCCCAACTTCTTCGTCGTCGCCCCGCCCCCTGACCCACCCACCCCCCACGATGAGGAGGGTGGGAGGAGGCCCATCCTTCTCCCGATCCCCCTCTGCGGCAGCTGCCTCCTCATCACCAGCTGGCGGGCATTCGTACGACTGCTCCTGCTGACTGGCACACGCAACTATTGCGATTCAGGGGGCGAGCCACTATCAGCATCAGCAGCAACAGGTCGCCGTCATCAGCATCGCCGTGCCCTGTGCCACCATCCCCACCGTCAACATCGTCCCACCAACCTGAAATGCCAGTGCTGCCCTTCCGCTGCCATCGCCCTCCTCCTTCTATCCTGCAGTCGGGCCTGTCCTCTACAGGAGGGATATTCAAACATATGTTACAGGAGGGATATTCAAAGTCTGGGGAAGATTCCTCTATTAGTTTTAATTGCAACCCGCTAGATTAAAAAGTGGAGGCCGTGGGGATCGCGGAGGACACGGTTGGCCTCCCGTTAGGCCACGGGGCCCCAGGACAATGTTGGATTCGGGGCCGAGTCGGGAATTTCAGATGCATCTCTCACCCGTTTTAATAGTATAACGGCCAAATGGGGTCAGCGTCTGAAATTGTGATGCCGCCTGAGACGTTTGCAACATAATAATCAGATCGCCTTCCAGGGCGATCTGACAATTTGCCACCCCTGCTGCGCCGTTCCCCCTTTCGGGTCACGGCTCTGTTTGGAAGTTACTTGGGATCGATCGAAGGTCGAAGCTTGAGTTTTTTTTTTCCGATTGGCGAAGACCCAGGGGTTGTTCCGTGCCTTAGTGCCGATCGCCACTTTTTAACCCAGGGGGTGGTATGCTGTCGCATTTGTTTATTATTTTTCTTTCGTCCGAAATCCGCCTGTAGGGGGACATGCCCGACCTAACCCTATCCGCTCAAGCTGCGGCCACACGTGTGGTGCGTTGTTCGTGGTTGATGTTGGCGCATGTGTCGTCGCAGCGATGATCATTCGGTTCCGTCCCCTGTCTGAGGGTTCATGTCCACCTGGCTGCAACTTCAGCACTCGTCCACAGCGCTCAGTTGAGTTCTGCTCCCCCTCCTCCTCGCCCCCTCCCCACCCGTAGTTCGCGCGCGACAGGCCTCTTCCCTCCTTTTCCTCCTCCTCCTCCTTTTTATCCTCCTCCTCCTCCTGTTCCTCCTCCTGCTCCTCATCATCATCCTCCTCCTCCTCCCTCCTTCCTCCTTCCTCCTCCTCCCTCCTTCCTCCTCCTCCCTCCTCCTCCCTTCCCCTCCTCGCCCCTTCCCACCCGTAGTTCGCGCGCGACAGGTTTCTCCCCCATCCCCAGCGGGCGCGCGCCCCGCGCCGCGACGGGGGGACGCCTCCGCGCGCAGAGTGGGCGACGCCGCCGCGGCCAGCCCGCCGCGACGCAGCGGGAACCGGGCAGACGTCGACGACGACGTCGACGACGACCTCGTCGACGAACGACGGCGTCCTTGACGACGACGACGACGACGACGACGACGACGACGACGACGACGACGACGTCGGTGACGACCCCGACGGCGGACGACTATGCCGACGACAATGACCACGACCACGACCACGACCACGACCACGACCACGACGGCCGCCGCCGCCGCCGCTGACGACGAGAACGACGACGCCGACGACGAGAACGACGACGACGACGACGACGACGATCGTCGTTGTCGACGACGACCACGATCGTCGACGTCGACGACGACTACGAACGCCGACGACGAGCGACGGACGACGACGGCCCGAGACCACAGCGCCGCTGTGGCACTTCGCGCCCATCCCCCACCCCATCGAGGAGCACGGGCCCGCGACCCGCCGGTCGCGACCGCTCGCGGGGCCCCCGAGATCTGGCAAGCGGTTGGTGGCGGCGGCGGCGAGCGACGGCGTCGACGATGTCGCCGTCGACGGCCGCAGCGACAGGCGCGGCCGCGAGATCCGGGCGACGCGATTGTTTCACATTGGGCTTCGCACCTGGCGCCGTTCCGGGCCCGCAGGTCCTCGCGGATGGGCCGCCTCGAAGGATGCCGCCGATAGAAGGGTTTGGGATGTTCGTTGGGATATCGTTGGAGGCTTCTCGGGGGGTCTCTAGGAGGCAGTCTTGAGGCCTCCTGAGGGCCGTTTGGGAGCCTCTTGGAGCCTTTTGGGGGCCTCCTGGGGGCCTCGTGAGGGCCTCTTGGGGGCCCCCTGAACGCCTCTTGAGAGCCTCCTGGGGCCTGGGGGCTTTTTGAGGCCTCCTGGGGGCTTCTTGGGGCAGAAGGCTCGAATTGTTGATTCGTGTTCCCCCTCTTGGGCCCTTCTTGGGGCAGTCTTGGGGCTCTCTTGGGCCGTCTTGGGCCCCTCTTGCTGCACGGTGGCGGATTATGATCCCAGAGCTCCAGGAACCACGACGACTGCGTCGCCGCTGGCGGCTGTCGCACTGCGCACTGCTGGCGGCAGTCGCGCTGCTGGCGGCGGTGGTGGCGAGGAGGCCAGGTTTTCGCGATCTGGCAGGGCCCAGTAACTCTCTCCGCGGACTAAGTTTTGCAATCTGGGCGTTCTTCGTTCGCTTCGGTCTGTGGGCGGCGTCTTCTGGAGAGGGGGGGGGTAGGGGGAGGCAGATGAGCGGAGGGGGTGGAGGCGGAGGAGGGGAGGGAGGTCAGTGCACGAGGCGAAAGGGGGGGGACCCTGGAGGGCAGGAGGAGGAGGAGGAGCAGGAGGTCCAGCGGTGTACCTCAATGGACTCATCCCCCAAGGCAGGCAAGAAGAGGAGGAGGAGGAGAAGAAGGATGAGGAGGGCTCATTGGCGCAAAGGGGCCCGAGGCGGCCCGGGGAGTCTGCTTGGCTCATCTCTTGCTCCGTGACCGCGGCGCAGAAGCCCCGTACTTCATTTGACCCTCGTCTGTTTCGAGGCTAGCTCCACATGCCACAACGACAACGCCTGCAGTTTGCAACTGCTGACACCGCAAACAATCCGCCTCCCGCGAAAAACGGGAGGGAGGAGGACAAGGACTTCGCCGCCGAGTCGAGGGCCCCCCGCGCCTGATCGAGCGCTTCCCGTCCTCCTCCTCCTCCTCCTCCTCCTCCTGATCCCCCTCCTCCTCCTCCTCCTCCTCCTCCTCCTCCTCCTCGTTTTCCTCCTCCTCCTCCTCCTGTTGCACCCGCACCGTGTGTGGTGCCGTGGGCATGAGTGGTCGTGCGATCGCCTCCTGTTGCACCCGCACCGTGTGTGGTGCCGTGGGCATGAGTGGTCGTGCGATCGCTGTACCGCTTTCGCGGTCTCCGCCAACGGCGCCCGTAGACTTCGGTGGGGTGTTTGTCGCGTCGCCGAGGCGGCGGCCCTCTGGGGCCTGGAGGGTGTTTCGCCTGAAACCTCCGCTGCCGTGCAGGCCTCCTCGGGCCTCGGGACGTCTGGGGGGCCGCGGGGGTTGGTCGAGGGCCCCTCTGAGGCCAGTGCCTCATCTGGGCCCCGTGAGGGAGGGCTCTGAGGAGACAGAATGTGCCGCCGTCCTTGGCGACCGAGGGCCCTGAGCGACCCCTGGCGGCGAGACGGGTGCGGTTCGGCACGGAGGAGGAGCAGGGGGCCTCGGACCTCGTGGATGTCCGCAGGCTGGCCGAGGCCTCGCGCGCCCAGGGCTCTGAGGAGCCCGTGCCCCCCCTCATTCCCCCCCCGGCTCGCGCCAGGAGGGCGGGGGACCTCTCGACGGACGGGTCCCCTGTGGGGCCGCGCCCGAAGGCCCCCGCAGGCGTTCGGCCCCTGGCGGTGCCGCCGGGGGCGGTGTTTTTCTCTCGCCTCCGTCGGTCCCCTGGCGGGCCTCCGCTCGCCAAGCGGCCTCGGACCTCTGAGGGTCCCGCGGCGCGCGCCGACTCCTGGGACCGCGAAAGAGGCCGTCCTCCCTGGCGTCCCCCTCCCCGCTCAGGGCCCTGTAGGGCCCAGTAGTGCCAGGGGGCATCGCATCAGTCTTGCTGGAGCTGCCCTCGCTTTGTGCCGGCCCCAGCCGCCGGCCCCTCGATCCCGTCTTTGGGGCCGCTGCGAGGGTATTGCATGCAGTAAAGACGCCTCCGATTTAAAGTCCCCCGAGGCTGGTAAGGATCCAATCTCGGGGGAATGGAGCGGTGAGCCCCGCCTGTTTTTGGCCTCGTCTGAGGTGAACTCGAATTCGCGAATTCGCTCGTTCGAGTTGTCTCCTCTTGAATGGTAGTGTTGCGCGTGCTCGTCCTGTCTCCTGCTCGTTCTCTTTGCTCGTCTGTTGCTCGGCGCACTCCGTCCGATCTGGTCATGCCTCCCTCCTCCTCCTCCTCCTCCTCCTCCTCCTCCTCCTCCTCCCTCCTCCTCCTCCCTCCTCCCCCTCCTCCTCCTCCTCCCTCCTCCTCCTCCCTCCTCCTCCCTCCCTCCTCCTCCCTCCCTCCCCGCGCTGTGCCAGCAGAGGAGGCGCCCGCCGCCCCTCGCTCGCCGCGGCCCCCCCGCGGCTTCCCCGCGCGCGCGCGCGGCCTCGGGCGTTGCGCAGTGGGGGGGCGACGAAGCCGGGCGTGTTCGCGCCAGGAACCGAAGACCAGAGGAGGAAAACGTACCCACACCTCTACCCTTCCCTCGTTTTCCCCCTTTTTGTTGGGCCTCCTGGGACGGCTCGCTCCGCGCGCCACGCAGATCCAGGAATTCCCGGCGGAGCGCCACAAGTCTCTGTTGTTGTCGCTTCTTATTATTCTTATTGGTATTATTAGTATTGTTCTTAGTATGCTTCTTCTTATACTGTTATCAGTACTCTTATTCGTATTATTGTTCTTCTATTGTTAAGTCGGGCATGCCCCTCTCCAGAAGTTGTGTTTCTACTAGTGTTTGACTATTTGGAGGCATGTTTGAATTTGTCGCCCAAAATCTTCCTGTAGCGGGACAGGCCCGACCTATCTCTAATGGAGAGAATCGGGGGAGATGAAGCTGGACATGCCAAGCCCCTCCCAACGAGGCGTCAGTCAGCATGGGCGGTAGCTGAAGGGCCTCGACAAGCGAGAACGGGGCGACAGGGCATTCGCCTCGCACCCTAGACCCCCTCGAGTAATGCAAGAATCATGACGGGAGGTTTCTCGCCATTTTCGGCATGTGGGAGACCTCGCCGATTTTCGGGACTGTCCAGAAAGGACTCAGGATGAAACACGGGTCCTGTGGAAGGGTGGAAGGGGTCCAGACTTCTGGTGGTCGACGTCATGAAACCATCATGGCGTCGGGGATCTGGGACTCGTGCGTGAGACACCTGGACGACAAACACGTCGACACATCATCATAACTCTGGGCGGGGAGGGGTACCTCGCACTTGTGCGCGGCAAGTCGTGTTCTGTGACAGCTCCACTGAAAGCGCACCCTAAGCTACCAGTCCGTTTACCAATGCCCCGCTTGCAGGGGCTTGGACATGTTCGCGCCACGATGAGAATCGGGGCAGTCGGAGGCCTAGATGTTGGCATCGACACCCACATGTGCGGTGTGCTTCCACCAAGGGAAGATTATCCCGATCTCGGTGATGGTGGTACTGTTCGGGCTCCTAGGCAGCCAGAGAACTTAACCACCAACACCAAAATCTAGGATCATCCTCCCCCGGCGGACGCACCCCCCCGTGTTTTGGTGATGGCGCTTATTTCCAAGCAGCCGAGGCCGAAGTGTTTTCCTACCGTTTTCGGCCTGTGGGCGTGCCCTCGCTGGGTCGGCTGGGACCGTCCAAGGATCAAGCAGTGGCGAAGCGTCCTGGCTCGCCTATAGCCCCACCAGAAAATGTTATGAGAACCTTTTTTGGTTTCCACGAAAGGTGCTTACACCTTTTCTGGCTGAGACTGTCTTGTTTTACCACAGCGAGTTTATGTTCTAAGAACATTGTTTTTGTTCTTAGAACATTTTTGGGTTCTAAGAACATTTCGTGGTATGACTATAGGAATGCCGGGACGGTCGGTCCCTGCTCAGAAGGAACGCCTCGGGGTGGACAGACCGGTCTCGGGGGAGCGGGTCGACGTCGGGACAAAGACCATGACTCAGGCGATCGCAAGCATGGATCAAGGGGGCGTGGACGAGCGACGGGTCCCCATTCCAGGGGGGATCGCGGATGTCCGCCGCCGAGCGAGGCGGCACCAGCTGCATTTTGAGGAGGGCATCTCCCCCGATCCATGGATTTGGCGACCGCGCGCCAAATCCATGGATCGCGAATCCATGGTTGCGCGCCCCAGAGCTGTGGCAAAAGCAATGGCGTCGGGGGTCTGGGAAGGGGCACAAGATGCGTCTGCTGGGCCCTGCAGGAGCCCGAAAGGGGCCCCGAGGGGCCCACAGGGGAGCACGAAGAGTGTGTGCGCGTGAGTCGGGCATGTTCCTCTACAGGAGGAACATTCAAGAATAGTTGAAACATAGTCAGGGCTGTTCTTTGTCCTATGTTGTGGCATTTTGGGGGTATTACTCATTTGTCGTTCAACATCCGCCTGTAGGGGTGACATGCCCGACCTAAGTGTACGGTTCTTCCGCCCCCCCCCACACCACGTATCTCAAGGGAGGAAAAGCCATCCAGACCCGACAATTGACGTTTGCTAGACGGCCCTGGGCGTTTACCAACCAGCTTTGCCCTGTCCGATTCCTTCCTTGGGTGCGGTTGCGAAACGGCTTCGCTTGTCGGGCTGATTATCCTCGGTGTGGATTTTCTGCTCTCTAGCATCGCCCCCCCTTCAAGCAACGCCCAACGGGATGGCGCGGCCGCCGCGCGGGATGTGAAGGAGGCGGGGCGCGTTAGAGGAGGAGGTATTGATACCGCTGCCTTCCGACGCACTTTCCGATTCGATTCGTTCTCCCGATTCGATCTTGACCGATCCTCGGGCCAAGGAACCCAGACCTTACGGGAGGAACAGGTACTGATACCGCTGCGCTCGCCTTGTTCTCGTCTTCGTGGGCCCTCTGTCGCCACCGCCAGATTCGCTTGCAGAATTGTGGTCAGAACGCACCCCAGGAGATATCTGGGGAGTAGCGGTATCGGTACCTCGTGGTTCCCCCCAGACCTCGCTGCGCTGTGACAGAAATCACGACGGAGGGCAGGGCTGGACCGAAAGGCTGTGTTGCTGGATTTCGGCTGTATGTTGTTTTTCGTTTTGGCAGGGAGGTACAGGAAGACAGGTATAGCAAAACGGAAAACAAAACAAAAAACAACGCTTAGGTCCAGCCCTGACGGAGGGTGCTGGGCCATGTTCGTCCTTTCTGGGCCGTCGCCAAGCCCGGAGGCCGTCGAAGACGGCTCGGTATGAAAGGCTGGTGCCCGGGAAGGGGTTCAGTCGTCTCGGGGCCCACGCCGTGAACGAAACCATGACGCTGAGGGTGATGATCGTTTTCTTATTCATTGTTTTGCCGATCGGCGCGGGCCTTCGCACCCCCCCTCGTGGAGTAGATCTTGGCTGCTGTTTCTGGCGCCCGTTTCGAGCAGGTGGGGTCTCCCCCATGGGACGCACTGTTGCAAGCAGTGGCATTAAGCAGAGGTCCGGAGCCAGACCCTCCCCCCCCTTCCGCCCAATGTCGAAACGCCGAGTAAGAAGACGCTCACGTTTGGGATGGAGGCGGAGCGAAGAAGGCGGGGTGTGAGGGAGGCCGCCCTAGAATTGAATCAAACTCTGGCGCAGAGTGCGACGCCCCCACTCCTGCAATCTAGCACTCGAAGGAAGAATTTCGATGACCGATCAAGATGTGGCTGGATCTTGTCGACGTGGATGTCGGTCGTGGTCCATGCCAGCCGTCGCTGATACTCGGGGATGATCCACGAATTGACGATGACCAAGATGGACGATATCCAAGATCGACACCTACCTCTGCGTTCAGTATTGTGAAGACCTTACGGCCGACGCCGCCGCCCCTGAAAGAAGACACGCATGCTGAAGGCGACAGCCGAAGGTGCTCGAGAAGGTTGGGACCAGACGCCCCGAAAAGTTCCATTGAAGCCTCTCAAGTTCCCCAATAAGCGCATGACGAGAAGCACAGTTTGACCAAGCTATCTGCAAATGTGTTCTGGCAGCTTGTGTGGGAGGAAGAGGGGGGAACCAGGAGAGGAAAGAGGAGGAGCCGGAGGAGGAGGAGGAGGAGGAGGAGGAGGAGGAGGGGGAGGAGCAGGAGGAGGATGAGAGGAAAAGGATAACGAGGAGGACAACAAGGAGGATGCGGAGGAGGAAACCTTTTGAGAGCCCCTTCGGGGCTCCAGGAGCCTCCTCAGGCTTCGTGGCGGCCTCTTGTCGCCATCCGGGACCGTCTTGGAGGCATTTTGAGGCAATGTTAGGTGAGACGGGGTAATCTTCGCCATGTTTGCAAGCATTTTGGATCGTCTCGGCGGCGACACAGCGTGGGAGGCGAGCTTGGTCGTCTCTTGGAGAATTCTGTGGGGGCCTTTTGGGGGACTCCCTTGGGGCGCTCGGGTGATTTCGGGCCTCTCTTGGCTTCTCTCTCGGTCCACGGCCCATCCCGCCACTGTGCCTTGGTATGATACTGCTTGGGATCTTCTGGGAAACCTCTTCGATCAGTATCGTTTAACCAATCCTCATCCCCATCCCCATCCCCATCCCCTTCGAGAACCCTACCAAATCACCACCCCAGTTGGGGATACACCCCTCGAAACCCGAAGGGAACGGCCTACATCCCCATGTAAAGAAGTGAATCGGCCAGTGGGGCCCAGGCCACGCCGCTGGGGATGGGGATCGGTTCAACGATATTCATTCGAGCGTTCTCTGGACTCTCTTGGAGGCTTCTTCCACGCCGCTGGGGATGGGGATCGATTCAACGATGCTCATTCGAGCGATCTCCGGACTCTCTTGGAGGTTTTCTGAGAGTCCTAGGAGACTCGAAGAGGGGCCCCAAAGGGCACGGAGAGGCTCTCAAGGGTGTACGAGGGCCCCACGAGGGCTCCCGAGACAGCCTCGGATTTCTGTGGCGGCTCTCTCGGGGCGCTCGGGCGACTTCAGGCCTGCGGCCTGGGTAGTGGGTCAGAATCTTCATGGATGCTTCTTGGGATCTATTCGGAGGGCTGTCGGGGGCCTCAGGGGGCCGTTGGGAGGCCGCTCGGAAGCCTCCAGGATTGCCTCTTGGGAGCTTCTTCGGGCCTCCTGGGGGCCTCTTTGGGGCCTCTTGAGGCTTCCTAGGGGCCTCTTGAGGCTTGGTGAGGGCCTCTTGGGAGCGTCTTGGGGCCGGCGGTGAGCTAGAAATGTCAGTCCGTATTCGCCCTCTGGGGCCCTTTTTGGGCTTTCTTGTGCTGTCTTGGAGGTCTCCTGGGCTGTCTCGGCGCCTTCTGATTGGCCTCACAGGCCGCCTTGGAGCGATCTTGAGGGCCTCTTGGGTCGTCTTGGAGCGTTGGGAAGCCAAAGGGGCAGACACGCGAACGTACAGTAAAATCCAGCGGGCGCACAATACATGCTGCCTCGTGGGGCCCTCCTAGGAGTGCTCTTGGGGCGCCTTGGGGCGTCTTGAAGGCGTCTTAGGTCATCTGGAGGTCATCTTGGGGACCATCTTGGGTGTCTTGGAGCAAGCGCCTTTTGGAGCATCTTAGACCCGATTTGCCAAAGGAGAGCCGACAAGGGAAAGGGGAACCGTGTTCTAACCCGGGCCCTCGAGTGTATATCTCTCGATATCTCCCTCTCTGTATATATCTCTCTCTCTCTCTCTTTCCTTTTTTTTTGTTTTGTTTTTCTCTCTCTCTCTCTCTTTCTCTTTCTCTTTCTCCATATAAATGCACGATTACGTTGGCGCCTCCAGCATCGGGAGGCGCCGGGAAAAGCAGGAACCTGAGCCGATTCACCACCCACTTGTTTCTAACCCCCCCCCGCCCAATTAGTGTTTTGCGCGGCCCGCCTAGCTCTCAACCATCAGAGGCTCGCTCTCGACCCGCAGACCAAACAGTTTCTAACCCCCCCGTCCGTCCGACGCCGAGGCGGGCGCCGCGGAGCAACAGAAGTCAGGGCGGGGTGCTGCTCGCCGTGCTCGGGATCGGGATCGGCCCTCGCCAGGCTCCTGGGCCAACAGCTGCACAGGAGGAGGAGGAGGAGGAGAAAGAGGAGGAGGAGGAGGAGGAGGAGGAGGAGGAGGAGGAGGAGGTCCGTTGCCATTTTGGCTCAAGTGGGAACAGGTCCCATCTGAGCGGGCAGCTCTCTTTCGAGCAATCCAGTGTGTCGTGCACTGGCGGACACCCAGTACCTCTCTTTTGTCCCATTCTGTCAGCTACCTGTGTAGCTGAGGGTGCTTCACAATTCGTGTGCGAGCGACAGAATGCCTGAAGAGCGTGCTGAATCTATTTCGTCTTCTTCTTCTCCCTCCAAGGTCGCCCGCGGTGAGAATGGCCGACGCCGACCTGGTGCTGCAGCAGCGGATGGCGAAGAAGGCTTTCTCTCGGCCTCCGAGGATGACCTTCCCCGTGCGAATATGGTTTCGGCGGGCACTGGTGCTCCTGCTTCCCCTGCTCGTGGTGGCCCCGTCCTTCACGATCCAGAGGCATTGACATTCAAGTCCCACGTTGATGAGTCCCACAACAAAGTCATGGCAGCCATTGCAGCGGTCCAAGCCAATGTTCAAGTGCTGTCGAATGCGATGTCTACCCACGCCGAGGCAGTTGACAAGCAGGTGGAGCTACGCATGCGGAAGGCTGAGACCCAGATCAAAAATCATGAAGATCGCATCGGCTCACTTGAGAAGCAGATTCACTACCTTATGGAACAGCTACGCTGCGTCAAGTCTGAAGAGCCAGTGGCACCTGCTGCTCCTGCTGGATTCAACGGACCTCCGAATGCCACGATCCTGGTTGTACGTTCCAAAGAATTGGTTTCTGCCGAGGCCGTGCGTGCGGCTGTCGCGCCTTGGCTGGCGGACTCCAACCTGGACGTTGAAGACTGGGAGATCACTACTTCAGCCACGACACCGACGAGCAAGAGACACATCATTCAGATCACAGGCAGCGCGGCATGGGCAGCGAGATCAGTCCGACAGGCCCTCGGTACGCTCCGCAACAGAGACGGCAGCTGGAGGAAGTTTGTGGTCAAGACGCCGCTTGGCCAGGACACCGACATCTTTATCAGTGCTGCTAAGAACCAATTTTAAGTCCGACGCGAACTCGGATGCAAGCTCATCCGCAGGGAGTTCGAGACAGTGTACCCCGACAAGCGCTTCTTCGTGGACAGAGAGAGAGAGGCGAGATTTCCCTGGCGTGGAAAAGGCTCTTGCGCTACTCCCCGAACGCCGACGGCCCCCCGACGATCGAGTGGCACCTCCCGAACCTGCAGGCCCAGCAGATCGACAAGTCTCGCCTAGAGCACCGCGTGCTGGCGCTCTTCCAGGCGCAACGCGAAGATGAGGGCGGGTGGTCTCTTTAACACATTTCTGAGGCCCTGGAAGGCATCCAGCTCTGCCAGTGCCTGTCTCAGTTTTGTAAGCTGGAATGCGAACGCTCTCTTCCGCCATCACTACCCTACAAGATCTAAGAAGTTCAATTACCTCGCCTCCCTCATGTCTGTGAATAGTGTGGTGGCTGTTCAGGAGACTCATGGCTCGCCTGCAGAAGCTCGTAACTTGTTGCATTTCATTCACAAGCCGTACGAGTGCTACACTAGCTTTAAGATGATCCCAGGCCCGTCTGGGAATGAGATCGTCACCTCGATCCCCGACCCCTGTGCCGCTGGTGTCCTCACGCTGGTCCCGCACGTCTCGAACTCGGAGGTTGTCTTGGATGCGTTTCCTGAAGAGTTGGTCCCTGGCCGTGCACTATGCGTAATGATGGTTTTTGATCCAGGGGACCCTTGGATCGCCCACTACAACATCCACAAGTTTGGCCTTACTTCTGGGCAAGAGAAACACATAACCTCGCATATTGAACATAATCGTGCCATCGCTGCGGAAGACCCTCAGAACCGTCTCGTCGTTGTCGTGGGGGACTTCAATATCGCTGCCGCCCCCCCGATCCCCGTCGACCCTTCTCAGTTCCAGGACCCAGGTGTCGGCTGCCAGGACTGGCGGGGAACGCAGGACCCTGTCTGGCGTGCATGTTTTGCGTCGCTGGTGGAGATCCAGCAGCAGGATCCGACCCACGTCTATGCGCCGACCGATACCATGAACATCATAGATAGGGCTTTCACGTCTCTGCCTGCATGGGTGGTCCTACAGCTGAATATCTGCGGCCATACGTGCGGCCTTGAGGAGGTAGTTTACAAACGGCAGCTCTCTGATCACGCAGCCATCAAGATGGACTTCAGAGTCGCCCCCAAGAAGGACCCCAACTCCAGAGGTATCCCGAAGGACCTTTTCGAAACCGACACGTGCCAGAGATTCATGAAAAGCACACTTGGAGGTCAGTAGCCTGGAAGATCTTCCCCCACCCATCAGGCTGCTGTATTTTAAGTCGCTCATGAAGGAAGCTGCTCGTTTTGCCCGCAACTGTCTGCTCCAAGGCGCGCACGGTGCTCAAGACAGCAGTTCTCTCTTGGGCATAATTATTTTGTGCAGATCTATTGGCAGAGCTGTTTGGCGACAAGACTACCGCTTAGGCTCTCGCCTGATCAGCGCATACCCTCTGGCGGCGCGCTTCTTGGGCATCTGCTCGACTTCGAGGCGCCTTTGGCTCGCAGAGCTTGCTGCTTTTTCGGAGTTACTGGATCATCTGGAAGAACAATCGTACTTTGGAAAACTCAAGAGGCTCTCTCAGACGCTCTCGAGGACCCCCGACGGCTCGGAACGCAAAAGACCCAGACAAAGACTCCAGAGGCTTCAGAGACGATCTCGACTGTGGGCACCTTTTCGACAAGCGTTTGTACATCCGTGGCATCAGAAAAGACGACCAGGTAGTATCCGACCCCTCTGAGATGGCATCTGGCATCTCTGGTTACTGGCGAGACGTCTTTAGCGACAAGTCCACGCCGATTGCGCCTGCCCAAGCGTGCATTGAGCGGTTCACGTCGCACGTAGATCTCAGCCAGCTGCAGCCGCCGTCGCAGATGTTGATGGCCGCTGTACTGCGCCGTCTTTCTCATAGTGCCCCAGGCCCTGACTGCGTTCCTTACGCGGGTTGGCAGAAGACGCCACAAGCTCTGGAAGTCTTGACTGAGATGATGTTCTGGCTCCTGGACGGTGGATGGCCGCTTTCTGGCTTCAATGACCTCCTGGGCATTTTTATTCCCAAGGGCGAGGAGGAGGACGATTTTGCTGGAGGAGGTTGCATTCGCGAATGCAGTCAGCTTAGACCCCTGGGCCTGAAGAATACCGACAACAAAATCATCACCGCCACGTGCATGGTGTCGTTCTCCAGGGAATGGTCCAAGGTTGCCAACGGCCTTCAGAGAGGCTTTATCCAGGGGCGACAGCTCGGGACAAATATCATTGAGCTGGATGCTCACGCCCGTGCCTACTCGTCGCTCCCCAGTGCCGAATTAGATTCGCCTGCTCTTGTCGCATTCGACTTCGCGCAGGCGTTCCCCTCGGTCTCGCACAATTGGATGCGCCTCATGCTGCAAGCTATCCGCCTGCCTGAAGCTCTGGTCGATTTCCTGATGATTCTATACTCTGGGGTCAAATGTTTCTCGGAGTTTGGTGGTACCATGATATTTATGTTCCCGATCTGTTCTGGAATTATCCAGGGGCGCCCAGCCTCCGGTGCGATTTTCGCGGCATGTATGGAGCCATTTGTATGCGATTTCGACCAGGCGATTGTTTCAAAGTCCCGCGGCATCGTTCGCCTCTGCGCTGACGACATCGGCGCCGCCATTTTGAAGCTGCAGTTTATGACCCAGCTCTTCCGAATTTTCAGCGTCGCTGAGAAGATTGCGGCGCTCGTCCTCAAGACTTGCAAGTGCAATTTACTGATGTTGGCAGGCCCGTGCTCGGCAGCTCTTGCGTGCAAGTATACCCGACGTCTGAAAGCTCTGGCCCCCTCATGGTCCGCCTTCTAAATCGTCAGCGTCGTGAAATACCTGGGGATGTATATCGGCCCCGATGCAGAACCACAATGTTGGGCGTCGCCGCTTTTGAAATGGAGATCCCGTTCCTTTGAGCTCTCTGGAGTTGGTGCTGCATCAACTGTCTCCTCGAATGTGTACTCGTCGCGTGCAGCTTCAGTCCTCTCCTACGTGTCTCAGTTTCTGCCGACGCCGTCGGACTTGCCTCGTTTCGAGGCAGCGAGGCTGGCCCGTGTATTTCACATGCCGCACTGTGGCTTCGCACGCTCGACATGGTATAATTGGGGGGAGTGGGGCGGACCGAAAGTCAAGTCCTTGGAAATGGTATGTCTCGCATCTCGGGCGAGGGCAGCACCGACAACATTCGAGTGGCAAGCCAGTTTGAACTTTCTCTTCCGTGCTGCTCGGCAGCATGTTCCTATCGTTGAGTGGCAGAGGGGCAAGTACTCACCGACGTTTTGGAAGTCAAAAGCTTTATGCCAGCACTTCGCAGATGCGTGCCATGGCTTCCCTGAATCTACCCGACTGTCTCGCGCCCGTCCCATCGTTCTGAATATGCAGAGAATGCTCCGTGAACATGTTTCCCAAGGTCTGAGCCAGAAGTCGTTCAAAATGCAGAGACAACTTGTCCTAGAGCTGACGCCAGTCTTCTATCCTGAGCCCCCGTCAGTCTTGTTTAGGCGCCGTCTGCTCGATTGGTTCCCTGAAGAAAGGGGGCGCGCCCTTACCATCGACTGGGCCGCCGTGCGGCTTGCTCTTGTGTCCTTGCCTTGTTCTCTCGCCTCGGCCGCCGCGAGGGCGCTCTCCAAAAACTGGCTTACTCAGTGTAGGTTTCAACAGACGTCGAACGCTCACTGCGTGCTGGGACGCACGGAGTGCATGGCTGGTGCTGACAGTATTGAGCACTATTGGCAATGTGTCCTTTTCGGTTCCCTCCTTGTGTCGCTCGTCGGCCCCCTCCCCCCCCTCCCGCTCGATCGCCTCGGTGTTGTTGCTCCGTCGAGAGATCCGATGCTTGTGCCAGCTTGTGCCTATTTTCTGTTCAATGAAATTCGTGCGAAGTCCCAGCGAGTGCGTCGCTGCCATCAGCTGCGGCGGTGAGCAGCTGCTGCTCGCGGACCTGCCGAGGACCGCCCCCCTTTGGCCACGCGGCAGGAGGAGGAGGAGGAGGAGGAGGAGGAGGAGGAGGACCCCTGGGGGTCCATGCAAACGGGGGTCAGCCAGAGCGCCGGATCGCGCAGGATCCTGCAGGGGCAGGGTCGCATTGGCCCGGGCTTGCGTGCAGGATCCTGCAGGATCCTGCAGGATCGTTCGCGTGGACCCCGGGCTGGGGTGCAGGATATTGCAGGATGTTGCAGGATCCTGCAAGGCCTGGCTGACCCGGGTCTGGATTGACGCGGGTCAGAAGATCCCCGAGGATGGGTTACAGGATAGATGTACCCCGAAAGCGATGTTCTCGCCAAAGCAATGAGAAAGATATGTGGGATTAGGATGTCCCAACCCATTTGAGCCTTGGCTGCCAGAAAGAATTTCGAGCACCAAGAAAGTATCGAGACTGGAGGGTTTTCACGCGTCGGGCCCCGGGAGGCGATATTGGTTCGACACTTTGTCGATGCTTCTCTGGGAGCTCGAAGTTATATTTGGTACGATGGGAGCAACATAAACGTAGAACGTAGAAGAGAGAGTAGATCTACGGAGCATAGTAGGCATGTGTCGTAGATTCGACGGGGCATCTTTCTGTTGGGTAAGTCGGCTGTGCAGTCGTTCCCCGACAGCTTAGCTTTGTTGTGGCGTAGGTCGATTGTGCAGGCGTCTCCCCTGCTCGAGAGACGGACAGAGTCGAGGACCGAGTCTTGCGATGCTCCTGTGGCGCTGTCTGCGCCCCCCCCCCTTCCTGGGGCGCCATCGGGAAGCCGCGGCGAGAGCCAGCTCGAGATCCTGGCCAGAGTTCCCCCGAGGGCTGCCCCAGAGGCCGACCTGTGTCTCGGCGGCGAGCGAGGAGGAGGATGAGGAGGAGGAGGAGGAGGAGGAGGAGGAGGAGGAGGAGGAGGAGGAGGAGGAGGAGGAGGAGGAGGGGGAGGAGGGGGAGGAGGGAGGGGGAGGAGGAGGAGGAGGAGGAGGAGGAGGAGGAGGAGGAGGAGGAGGAGTGGGGTGAGTCGAAGAAATACAACAAAAATGGCATCAGCATAAACGTTGGCCGAACACGTGGATTTCCTGGGCCCGCGCTGGGACCCCCCGGCGCCGCCTCCAGCGCCGCCCAGGGAGGGGGGGTCCAACGCAGATCCAAAAAGGCCGCCCGGACCGTCGAAAGTGTGTGTGTTTGTGCCGTGTTGGTTTTTTTCTCGGGAGGTGAGAAGGAGAAGGCCCTCTCAGGAGTCGGCGGGGCTTCTCAGAAGCCCCTCGCGCCCTCTGAAAGCTTGTCTGTGCTTTCGGGGAAGGCTCTCCTCATCCTCCTCCTCCTCCTCCTCCTCCTCCTCCTCCTCCTCCTCCTCCTCCTCCTCGGCCAGGGGGCTTCCGAGCATTCTGAGAAGGCCCACCCCTTTTCGCTCCCACCCAGGGATCGCCGCCGAGGTTCCCCCCGAAACCCTCGCAGCGTGCAGAAGTTTGACAAACAGAGGGAACTCAGAAGGGGAAAAACACACAGACACAATTGATCGTCGATTCTCCAGAAAATACGGGACAATGTGGAAAGTGGAGGGGGGGAAATATGAAAACCCTGAAAATACTGGAAGAGATGGATCATCCTGTTAGCTGAATATATTAATGTGTGTCCTAGGGCCCCTTTCAGAAACTCAGTTCCGCCTGGAGTTCCGCCTGGACCTCTCGGAGTTCCGCCTGGACCTCCGAAAGCTTATGTCTGCGCACCGCTTTTCCGTCGAGAGTGCGACGGGAGGCTGTTGGTGGCGCTTCTGGTTTCCCGGGGTTCTTGCCCAGCCCCGGGGCCGTCGGAAAGCGGCCCCGGGACGAAACAAGTCCGTGGGAAGGGGTCGACGGGTCCGGGGAGTGGGGGGGTTCTCCGAAGGGCTTAGGCGACCCCTCCTCACCTTCCTCCCTCCCCCTCGCTCCTCCTCCCCTCCCTCCTGCCTCCTCCTCTCTTCTCCTCCTCCTCCTCCTCCTGCTCCTCCTCTCCTCCCCCTCCTGCTCCTGCTCCTGCTCCTGCTCCTCCTCCGCCTCCTCCTCCTCCTCCTCCTCCTCAGCCGCCGTTTCCTGCTTCAGCCTCATCCTTCGCGGCCCAGCAGGCAGCCCACGCAGAGCAGCTTCCGCCCTCAGGGCACCCTTCATGTTATGCCAGCCCGGCTGGCCATCCATATTTCTTCTCTGGCGATCTTCTGGATGACAGTCATGCGGTGGGGCGTGTACAATCCGCTCAGCATGGTCGCGCCATTCAGAAGCATGGAGATTTCGAGACAGTTCAGCGCTGTGGACGTCGTCATGTTGCCCGCCACTCGCTGGAGCCAGAACGACCCCACCAGCCCCGTCGACCAGCTCCGGACCTACAAGCACCGCATCTTCACGTGGGGCTACGGCAGAGGCCCTTTCACCAACAATCACGCGGGCGTGGCCATAATGATCAGCAACCGCTACCGCCTCAAGTGCGTGACTGAGCTCCCGGGTCCGCCGCCGTGCATTCAAGGACGCGCAGGAGCAGTTCGCCTTCGTCGGGGAGAACTCGACATGACCTTCATTGTTGCGTACCTACCTCCACGGTCAGGGCTCGCCAAGCACCACAACGCCTGGGTCAAGACGGTCAACGAGACGCTCAAGTGGAACGAGACGACCACCAGGAACACGCCGATCATCGGCCTCGACATGAACGACCACTACGGCCAGGACGGATTGCTTCCTGCCGCGCCCAGCAACGTGATCGGCGACGCTGGCCCTACCATAGTACCTGGCGAGGCAGCCGCTGCCTTCCACAACATGCTCGACGTGCACGGCATGTGCATCCTGAACACCTTCTGGAACGCGGGGCCCACGTACTTCGGAGCCCAAGGACAGGCCACACGTCCCGACTACATTGCAGTGCCTCAAGGACTATGTCCACACTTTACTGATTGCAGAGTCTGGTGGCGAGCGGCCAAGGCACTACAACTCATCAGTGACAACGTGCCGCGCGACCATGTCCCACTGATTGCAGCCGCCAACGTCATCATCCCGAACGTGTTCACAGACGTAAAGAGGACCGCCTGGGACTACGACAAGATGGCCCTGGCACTGCAGACGGGCAAGTACCGCGAGGAGTTCAATGACGCGCTGGAGTTCCATTTCGGCAAGCACCAGGACAAGCTCAAGGAGTTGGCAGGGGACAACACAGCGGACGAGCACTGGGAACTCATCGTGAACATCATGAAGGAGGCAGCCAAGCCCTTCTTCGAGCGCCAGAAGTCCAAGCCCTACCAGTACAACCAGCTCATGGAGGAACGTTTGCGGCTACTTCAGGAGCGCGCCCAGCTCAGAGAGGAGTACATCGGGTCCGACCCCAACTACGAGATCGAGTGCCAGATCGAGGTCCTCTCACGTGCCCTCAGGAAGCAGAAGCGCCAGCACGAAGCCGAACGAAGACAACAATTGGAGGAGCGCATCTACGAGGCTTGGCAACGACGAGAACACGCTGAAGTACATCAACTGTCTCGACTCCTGGCCGGCACCAATTACGGCAATCACTACCGCAACTACAGCCGCGCGACCAGAGCACGCCCCAGCCTGCAGGGGCGGGCAGATCACGTTGCACAAGACGGCCAGCACGGAGGGTTGTGAGCTCACCAGATCGACCTCGAGGAGGAGAAGCGCATCTTGAAAGAGACCACTTACGAGTTCACCACCGAGCACAACCTTCAAGTTCGCCAGGAATACGAGGACGCCAAGAACGGCATCCAGCGAGTACTCTACGGCGTTACCAAGTGACTCAAGTACTTCAAGAAGCGCGCCTCCGTGCCAGACTGGCCACTGCCCGCCGAGATCTCCCAGGCGACCCCCCAGCCCGCCAACGTCGCCAAGCAGAAGTCGAAGACGACAGGCGTGGGCTACGATGACGAGCTCGCTGAGGCTTCCCTCGCGCAGGAGAGCTTCGAGTCAGTCCTCAACCGCGTGTACCGCGTCGGCTTCGCCCCTCTCAACGCCCGCCACAGCCAGAGCTTCGCCCTCGACAAGAAGAACGGCAAGCCCAAGGTCCTCGGCTTGCGCATGCTCCACATGCTGTGCCCCTTCTGGCGCTGCTTCTACAGACAGCTCCAGTGCAAGTCCAAGCCGTGGCCACCTCCTCCTCATGCTCACGGCTGCTGGCCTCGCAGGCGTCGCGAAGTCTCCATGGCAGCCTCCCGCGTCGTCGCCCACTGCCTGCAGCGGGTCAAAGCAGACGTCGTCGTCGGCAGCAAAGGACGCCGCCAAAGCCTTCCCCAGCACCAAGATCGACAAGGCCATCAACACCACCCTGACCGCCCTTAGCGTAACAGAACAACGTCTATTTCACCAGCGCTACCAGTGCGCCAGCTTACAGATCGACGGGTTCGACTCCACAGGCGACTTCTACCTCGGATGGGGGGCCGTGCCAGGTTGCAGCACAGGACCGACATCCTTCAACTTCGTTTATGAGCAACCAGTGGGACAATGGCTCGAGGAGACCCCGCAGGACACCGCCCCCTTCGCGGCCGCGTCACCCATCACGCACGCCCTGCTCGACCTTTCCGTCTACCTGTACGTCGACGACATCTTCGAGATGCACCTTGTCCCATCGGGCGCTGCGCGGGACGCCGCCTCGGCCCTCGCCAACAGCAACACCATCCTCGATCAGTGCCTTGCCGAGCACGGGTTCCACCAGAACAGGGACAAGGAGGAGATCGCCGGATGCCTGCGCACGCGGAGGGAGAACCGAGCCCTAGCAGATCAAGTCCAAGGGCGAGTCTCTCGCGCCCTTAAGTACCTGGGCCGCCACTTCCACCGCGGCGGCAGCAACGCCATCGAGATCGACATGCGCATTCAAAGCATCAAGCGAGCCTGGTACATCATGGGCAAGTTTTGGCATCGCAAAGTACCGTGGCGCCTCAAACGTATCATCTTCATTAACAGGGTGATCGGTGCCGCAACCAGCGGCATGGAATCCTACCTCCTCAAGGACACCGAATAGAAGCGCCTCGACGCCGTCATTGCCACCTACATGCGCGTACTCATGCAAGGCAAAGCCACCAACATCGACGAAGCGGGCACCTACCGCACCATGGCCAACAGCGAAGTGTTCAAGCACTGCCACATCTCCCCGATGTACATTGAGCTGCGGGTGAGGAGGCTGCGCATGATACAGGCCTCTGTCAAGTGCACGCCAGATTACGACCGTTGGCTCACGGCACTCTTCGGCACCATCAAGTTCGAGAACGACTACAATCGTGAGCACATCGGAGAGCTAGACGACAATGGCCATCTCATAGAGGACGCGAACCCCATGGCGAAGCAGTACTACAACGACGTCCTCTCCATCCTCGCGTTAGACAGCGCCGAGGAGTTCAGCTACGCATGGGGCGGGAGCATCACTCAACTGTATTACGACGCAGAAGTTGCCGCGGCTTTCATCAAGATCGATGCGGCAGAGCTCAGAGCCAGGGCAACAGCAGTAGCGATTCCACCACCTGGTTTCGAGCCTCAGCCACACGCACAAGACCAACGAGCAGGAGACGCACTGGGTTACTACAAGTGTGATTTGTTAACGGACGCGGGACAAGTCTGCGGCCGATTTTTTTCATCATGGACAGCGCTCTGCACCCACCAGACCGCGACACAAGGAGGAGAGAATGGGCTTCGATCAGCAGCTGCAGCAGTCACCATCCCCAATCAGTGTCCGCTCTGTCGTACCACGCTTCTCGATCGGCCCCAAGCCGAACACCATCTGTTGCGATCCCTCAAACACAAGCGCTGTATTGCCGACAACACCAGGCTTCACTATCCGTTGACACCGATCGAGAACCCAGTCTGTCCTCTCTGTCCACACCTGCATCCGTTTGCACATCTCTCAAGCTTCCAGGACCACGTTCGCGCGAACCACCTCCCCACCGCAGAGCGCGAGATTTCGCTCGACACCGGCCTCTTCCAGGATGACTTGGCGCGAGCCAAACGAGAAGGACATCGAGGAGGTGGCGAGCGGCATGGCGGATACGGAACGCCCCAGCAAGCAGCGCAAGACTGCGCACCCCAAGGGCAAGGGCGGCCACCACAAGAAAGGCGCAAAGGCAGAGGGAAAGGACGCGGACGGGGACGCCGATATGCAGGACAAGGAAGAGGAAGAGCAGCAGGGCGTGGCAAGCCCAGCAGCAGCCGCTGCTTCAGGCCAGCATGTACGACGCCAGCAACGAGGGGGAGAAGCCTACCAGACCAAGTGCGACCCCAAGCTGAAGGAGTTGCTCACGGTGTTCATCAAGCAAGTGCTGGCCAACACGCAGCAGATCGCCTGGGTCGTTTCCGCGGTATACAGCACGTACCCGATGCCGACTCAGACCGCGGCGATCAAGGCGCCCCGAGCCTGCAGGAAGATCTACGCGGACAAGTGCAAGGAGGCGGGCAAGGGACATTCGCTGGGGCCACCAGAAGGACACCTCTACATCACGCTTATTTCGACCCTCTGCTCCGAGGACGTGGGCGCCAAGACCATGAGCATTCTCGCAGGGTACGGGAAGTTCGTGGACCAGGTCAGTGCGGCGACAGTCCTCAACGAGGTGAAGCACTTGAAGAACAGCAAGTGCTACGACAGCAACCAGGCGAAGATCACACTGTATATCGAGCAGGGGCCCTGGACCGACGCGGAGGCCGAGGGGGATCCTTCAGAGGAGCAGAAGCAGCAGAGCAACATCAAGGACAGCATCCACAGAGCGCTGATCCAAGCGGGAGCCACGGTGAAGACGGGCAAACCACCAGCGGGAGTCATGGAGGATGAGCTGGCTACGTGGTTGGCAGGGCTATGACCCTGAGAAAATGGATGGCCGACTCGACTACGCCTCGTTCGGCAAGGTGATCGGCGCGCGTGGCGCTGTGATCACGATGAAAGTGCCGCTCTGAGCGGCGACGGCGGGGGCCCACACTTGCGGCCGAACGCACTGCTCCGCCCCCCTATGCCGCTCTATCTATCTACCTCCTCCTCCTCCTCCTCTTGCCCTCCTCCTCCTCCTCCTCCTCCTCCTCCTCCTCCTCCTCCTCCCCCCCCTCCCCCTCCTACGGCCCTGGGGGAAGCCGTGCACCAGGGAACCCGCGTGCCGAGCCAGTCCGCCCAAGCGCTCCTCCCGCTTCTAAGGCCCCCCTCCCGGGCCCCTTCCCAGACCCCCTCGCGATGTGAAGAAGTCACGACGGGAGGTTTGCCGCCATTATGGGCCTCCGGGAACCCGCGCCGAGCCCCCCTCCCCTCGCGCTGTGAAAAATTCACGACGGGAGGTTTTTCGCCATGTCGGGCCGCACCGAGCCTCGGGGCTGTCAAACAACGACCCAGGACGAAAAACCGGTCCCGGAAAAGGATCCAGACCCCCTCGCGCTGTGAAGTGGTCACGACGGGAGGTTTTTCTCCACTCTGGGCCTTCAGGAGCCCGCACCGAGCCTCGGGGCTGTCAGGAAACGACCCAGGGCGAAACACCGGTCCCGGAGAAGGGGTCCAGGCCTCTGGGGGTCGACGTCGTGAACCTTCCTTGGGCATCGCTCGGACGTGTGCATTTCTTTTGTGTGCGAGGACTATCGAGCAACATCCTGGGTCACCTCGCGAAAAAGACGCACGACGTCGGCAAATGCACGGGGAATGGACGTCCGATCGATGGCGAGCTTAGGGGGGGGGAAGGAGGAGGAAACATGGTGTAAGAGGAGGAGGACGAGGAGGAGGAGGAGGAGGAGGAGGAGGAGGAGGAGGAGGAGGAGAAGGAGGCGCAAACAGAAGGGGGAGGAGGAGGAGGAGGAGGAAAAGAGGAGGAGGCGTAAACTGTAGGAGGAGCTGAGGAGAAGGAGGAGGAGCAAGAGGAGGAGGAGGAGGAGGAGGAGGAGGAGGAGGAAAGGAGGAGGAGGAGGAGGAGGATGAGGAGGAGGAGGAGGAGGAGGAGGAGGGAGGAGGAGGAGGGGGGGGGAGGAAGGGAGAGGCGTAGACTGTATGGGAGTGATGTAGGGGGTTGTGGCGGATGATGAGGAGGAGCAGGAGGAGGAGGAGGAGGCGTAAACTGTAGGAGGAGTTCAGGAGGAAGAGGAGGAGGAGGAGGAGCAGGAGGAGGAGGAGGAAGAAAAACAGGAGGAGGAGAGGAGAAGGAGGAAACATAAGGAGAGGCGTCGGCTGCACGGGGTGAAGCGCCAGGAGGGGGGGCGGTCGACTCTTGGCCCCCCGAAGCCAGAACGGTGCCCACTGGGGCTCTGTCGGGGGGAGGCCACGGCTGTAGCGCTCTCGGGGCGCGCCAGCATGAAGTCGGGCCCGTCCCTCTCGAGGAATATTCAAACATGGTTTTTTATATTAAAAAAAATGGATGCTCTTCGTCAGGGTATCCTGGGTCTTTTCGCTCCTCGCGCTGCGCGGTGACTTCCCACAGCCGTTGAAGGAGCCGCTGCGTTCAGGGTGCTCCGTGTTTCCCCTCAGGTGAACCTTGCGCACGGGTTCTCAGGATTGGGTTTCTTGCGAGAGTTTCTTGCGGCCGCGCCCGCACTGTATGGGGACGATTTTCTAGTATGTTCGAGAATGGGTTGAATACTGTTTGCCTATGTTTGATTTTTCGTTCAAAGTCTTCCCGTAGGGGGACATGCCCGACCTAACGCCACTGCTCAGGATGGGAACGCCAGAACACGAACAAACACACCGAATAGTCGAATCGCAGGAAGAGGTGCGAACATCTGGGAGGCGGAGTGGGCAACGAGAATCCAGAACATCTGTATCAAAATAAACAAATCGGGGAATCCAGAGATTTGTGTTTACTTGTTTGTGTGTCCCTGGGCCCCTTTTTCGAATGCCCTGGTCTACCATGGTCACCACATATGGTGGCCCCTGCTTGACCTCAGGAGATCCGCGCGGACCTCCCTGACAACTTGTGCCTACGCATGTTTTTTTCGTTCCGGGAGGGACGAGGTGAACGGGTGAACCCAGTGCGCATCAACGAGGCTGCGATGGATCATCCCGTCCTTGATCTTCTCTCCATGGGGGACAGGGTGAACGGGTGAACCCAGGGCATATCAACGAGGATGAACGGTTGAACCTGTTTCCAATACGCGCAGGTTCGACTTCCCATTGCACGCAGTTTTTTAGAAGCAGGTTCGATTCCCCATACACGCAGTTCATTGCAGGCATCGCGTTTGAGACAACATCCATCTCAGAGGGTGAACCCAGGGCGCATCAACGAGGGTGAACGGGCGAACTTGCTTCCAATACACGCAGGTTCGACTTCCCAATACACGCACTTTTTTTCGAAGCAGGTTCGATTTCCCGATACACGCAGTTCATTGCAGGCATCGCGCTCGAGAAAGCATCCATCTCAGAGGGCGAACCCAGGGCGCATCAACGAGGCTGTCATCCCGTCCCAGGTCCTCTCACGAGTGCATGGAACGATCGCCCCCTCGAAGTGACGGGCGGCCCGCTGTGAAAAAGGGACCGCCCCACATTTGCGGGAGGAGGAGGAGGAGGAGGAGGAGGAGGAGGAGGGACAGGGTGAATCCGAGAGGCAAGCGCGACGCGGCGACGACGGGGCCCCCAAAACGTAGTGATTGGGCATGTTCTGCTCACCGGAGATCTGGACTCGAGAGGCCGTCCGCTGGACACCCCCCTCTTGGCCGCTCCCGATCAGTCCGCTGGACCTGCCGTGGCCGTCCTGGCTCAAGCCGTTTTGGCTCACGTGCGTTCGAGGCGATCTTCCAGGCTCGGCACTGCTCTGCCAGGCGAGGTGCCACGAGATGGCCCTGACCTTCGTCGGCGCCTCCTCCCCGGCTTCGGCGCGCCTCCAGGAGAGCCAGCGAGCGCCAACGTCAGCGCCTCCGGCCCTCAGGGCCCCTGCGGCGCACCACGGCGCCGGCGGCGGCAGCCTGGGCGCCGCCCTGCCGGTGGGCGCGGTGGCCGCGCTCGCGACTGCCTCGCGCCGGCCGGCGCGCGTGGCGCGGCGCGCCGCCGAGGCGCCGCCGCCTTTCGACCCGTCGACGCAGCTGGGCGCCATGGCTCCCGCGGGGTTCTTCGACCCGGCCGGGTTCAGCAAGGTGGGCGACGAGGATCGGAGGAGGAGAAGCCACCGCCGCCGCTGCTCGTCCTATCGGCACGAAGGAAGTGGGTACGGAGAGAATGGGCGCAATGCCCATCTGCAGTTCCTGTTCATTTTGACCAGGACTCGCTGTCGGTGTCGCCGCGGCCTGTGCCCATTCGAAACAGAAGGCCCCCTGCCGAACAGCGGCCGCTGTCGGTTTTGGGCGACATTTGTTGTTCGGCGTTGCACCCATTTTTGTCCGTGCCCATTTCGGGCGTCCAAATCCTAGAGAGCCCTCGTCACCACGGCTGGATTTTCGAATACCTGGTCAGAACGCATTGTGGCGCGGGTCCGTAGAGTGTAACGGTATCGGCGCCGCTTTGGCCCCCCCAGAGGAGGGCTTCCGCAGCCTGCGCACCGCGGAGCTCAAGCACGGGCGCGTGGCCATGATGGCGGCCTTGGGGTTCGTGGCGCAGCAGTACGTCAAGTTCCCCGGCTTCGAGTCGGTGCCTGAGGGCGTGGGCGCGGTGACGACGGCGCCGGGCACGTACGGCTTCGCGGCGCTGTTTCTGTTTGCTGGCGCCATGGAGCTCGCGGTGTGGACGCAGGACCCGAAGAAGGAGGTGGGCAACTTCGGCGACCCCCTGAGCCTGTCCAACATCTTTGGCTACGACGAGGACATGCGCCACAAGGAGCTCAACAACGGCCGCTTCGCGATGTTCGCGGCCATCGGTATCCTGTCCGCGGAGCTGTTGACCGGCAAGGTGGGCATGAACCAGTTCTGATCTGAGTTCAGCCAGGCCTTTGGTTGGGCGCAGGTGGGCCTCCACAGCCGAGGCCAGTCAGTCTTGCATCGCCCGTTTCTGTCCTCCTGCAGAATCGTCCCGGGCATTTTCGTGTCAGTGGCGAGTTTTCTTTCTTTTTCATTGCTTCTCAATGCCATCACTTTCCGGAGGTGTCGCTACAGGGACACCTCGTTTTCGGCGCCGACAGCTGTGCGGCCAGGACTGTGGACCACTCGGAAACATTCATCCCTGAGCCTGTCCGCGGGCGCGGCCCGGTCAAAATTGTGGAGGCGAGCCCAGCCGCGGCGACAAAGGAGCTCCAGGAGGGGAAGCAGCACGACGCCTCCCAGGAACACGGGGGAAAGGACAGGAAGGGGTGGGGGGGGAGACGAAAACCCAGAAAACCTTTTTGAGAATATGGAACATCCTCGGATTGGTGTCTATTTCTCTGTGTGTCCCTGGGCCCCTTGAAAGGTTCCAGCGGCCCCACGGGGGGCTAAGAGCACCCCTTCTGGCCTCGAGGCTCGAGCATCGGGCTGTGAGCCTCGAGGGTCGAGCCTCGAGGTCGTCGGCGGCGGCGGACGGGGAGCGGCGGCGGCGCGGAGGGCCTGGACGTTCGGGGGGGGAGTCGCTTCCGTGCGTTGTGCAAGGGGCGGTTCGCGCTGCTTGTGGACCGAAGAAGATAAACGACATAGACTTAAGCTTATGGCTTACGTCGGGCCTGTCCCTCCACAGGAGGCCCTCGAGGGGGGGGGGAGGAGGAGGAGGAGGCGCAAACAGAAGGGGGCGAGGCGGAGGAGGAGGAGGCGTAAACTGTAGAAGAAGCTGAGGAGGAAGGAGGAGGAGGAGGAGGAGGAGGAGGAGGAGGAGGAGGGGGAGGAGGAGGAGGAGGAGGAGGAGGAGGAGGAGGAGGAGGAGGAGGAGGGGAGAGGCGCACACTGTAGGGGGTGATGTAGGGGGTTGAGGCGGCGGAGGAGGAGGAGGAAGAGGCGTAAACTGTAGGAGGAGCTCAGGAGGAAGAGGCGGAGGAGGAGGAAGAGCAGGAGGAGGAGGAGAAGGAGGAGGCATGGGTTGAGGCGCGTGCTGCTGGGAGTGAGGCGCCAGGAGGGGGGGCGGTTGACGCAGGACCCCAAGACCAGAGCAGTGCCCGCTGGGGCTCTGCCGGGGGGAGGCCACGGCGGGGCGCGCCGGCGTTGAGTCGGGCCCTGTCCCTCTCCAAGAGGAATATTCAAAACTACGTTTTTTTTTTTGTTTTTTTTTTTTTAAAAAAAAAGAAAAAAGACGGGGGCGTTTTTTTAGTATGCTCGATAATGTGTTGAATACTGTTTGGCTATTTTCATGAAAGGATCGGCTCGGTTCGGTTCGGTCCGGTTCTGCAGCCGGGTCGGTTTTGCTTGGCCGGTTCGGTTTGGCATCGGTCCGGTTTCAGCCGGTTCGGCTTGGGCCTGCCGCCGGTTCGGTTCGGTTCCGGTTTTCGCGCGGTTGGGTCCGACCGGTTCGGTTCGGTTCGGGTGGCCGCTCCGGTTCGGTTCGGCCCGACTGGTCAGGTGCGACGTTGGTCGCCCCGTCTGCGCAAGCGACGACCCAGTTTGAAAAAAGGGAGGGGGGGGGAGAAGGAGGAGGAGGAGGGGGAGGCGGAGGCGGAGGCGGAGGACGGAGGAGGAGGACGAAGCGACGACAGGAGAGGAAGGAGGAGGAGGAGGAGGAGGAGGAGGAGGCTGGAGGAGGAGCAGGAGGAGAAACGTGGAGGCGTGGAGGCGCGAGGCCCGCCAGCGACGTGCCCCGACGGGGGTCGCAGCCCCGAGGGGGGTCGCAGCCCCGAGGGGGGTCGCAGCCCCGAGGGGGGTCGCGCCCGCGAGGGGGGTCGCGCCCGCCAGGGGGGTCGCGCCCGCCAGGGGGGTCGCGCCCGCCAGGGGGGTTGCGCCCGCCAGGGGGGTTGCACCCGCCAGGGGGGTTGCACCCGCCAGGGGGGTTGCGCCCGCCAGGGGGGTTGCACCCGCCAGGGGGGTTGCGCCCGCCAGGGGGGTTGCGCCCGCCAGGGGGGTTGCACCCGCCAGGGGGGTCGCACCCGCCAGGGGGGTTGCACCCGCCAGGGGGGTCGCACCCGCCATGGGGGTTGCACCCGCCAGGGGGCTTGCGCCCGCCAGGGGGGTCGCGCCCGCCAGGGGGGTCGCGCCCGCCAGGGGGGTTGCACCCGCCAGGGGGGTTGCACCCGCCAGGGGGGTTGCACCCGCCAGGGGGGTTGCGCCCGCCAGGGGGGTTGCACCCGCCAGGGGGGTTGCACCCGCCAGGGGGGTTGCACCCGCCAGGGGGGTTGCGCCCGCCAGGGGGGTTGCACCCGCCAGGGGGGTTGCACCCGCCAGGGGGGTTTGCGCCCGCCAGGGGGGTTGCACCCGCCAGGGGGGTTGCGCCCGCCAGGGGGGTTGCGCCCGCCAGGGGGGTTGCGCCCGCCAGGGGGGTTGCACCCGCCAGGGGGGTTGCACCCGCCAGGGGGGTCGCGCCCGCCAGGGGGGTCGCACCCGCCAGGGGGGTTGCACCCGCCAGGGGGGTCGAAGTCGCTGTCGCTGTCGCCGCCGCCGCCGCCGCCGTCGCCGCCGCCGTCGCCGTCGCCGTCGCGGGTCGCCAGGGGGGTCGCCAGGGGGGCTGCCAGGAGGGTCGCCAGGGGCCCCCCCGGGGCTCCCCCGCGGCCCCCCGACGACGACGGCGACGACGACGACGACGACGGACGCTTGCCGACGCCCGCGCCCGCCGACGCCGCCGCCGTCGTCGGTCGTCGTCGGTCCGAAGGTGTTTTTTGTTTGGTTTTCCTGCTTTTGCCCCCCGCGGGGGCTTCGGGGGCCCGACAGGGCACACCTGCTGACACCAGGCTGGAATAGATTCCAAGAGGAAAGGTTCTGGGACCGATTTTGAGCGGACCGTCGTCGTCGTCGTCGTCGTCGTCGTCGTCGTCGTCGTCGTCGTCGTCGTCGTCGTCGTCGTCGTCGTCGTCGCGCGCCCGCCAGCCAGGTGCTGGATTCGGCGGACTCCAACGGGGTCCCGGGGGTCCTTGGGTCCCGGGGTCCCGCGGTTTGGGGGCCCTGAGGCCCTGGGGCCTAGGGGCCCCGGGGCCCCAGGGGCCCTTGCCAAGGACCCTGGGGGGAGGAGGGGGAGGAGGAGGAGGAGGAGGAGGAGGAGGAGGGGGGAGGGAGGAGGAGGGGAGGAGAGAGAGGAGGAGGAGGAGGAGGAGGAGGAGGAGGAGGAGGAGGGAGGAGGAGGAGGGGAGGAGGAGGAGGAGGAGGAGGAGGGGAGGAGAAAGGGAGGGGGGGGAGAGGAGGAGGAGGGAGGATGAGGAGGAGAGGAGGAGGAGAAGGAGGAGGAGGAGGAGGAGAGGAGGAGGGGGGGAGGAGGAGGAGGAGGGGGAGGAGGAGGAGAGGAGGAAGCGGAGGAGGGGGAGGGGGAGGAGGAGGAGGGGGAGGAGGAGGAGAAGGAGGAAGATGAGGAGGGGTCGTGGGAATCTTCGGGAGGTTATGGGGTTATCGGGGTCCTGGAGTCCTGGGGGTCATCGGGGTCCTGGGGTCCGGACCAGAGGGGATAGGGTTTCGGTTCGGTTCCCGTCGGTTCGGTTCAGGGGCCGCCCGTTTCCGGTTCGGTTCCGGTTCTGGTTCGGTTCGGTCCTCGTCGTTTCGGTTCTGAATGAATTCGGTTCGGTCCGGTTGAGTTTTCTACGTCCCTGGTTTTGGACCGGTTCGGTCGGGTTCGGTCACGGTTCTCGGTTCTCGGTTCGGTGCGATCCCTTCATGCATTTTAAGGTTTCGTTCAAATTCTGCCCGTAGGAGGACGCGCCCGACCTAGCGCCAGTGCTCAGGAGGGGAACAACAGAACACGAACAAGCACACCGAATCGTCGAGTCGCAGGAAGATGCGCGAACATGCGGGAGGTGGAGTGGGCAACGAGAATCCAGAACATCTGTATCAGAATAAACAATCGGGGAATCCAGAGATTTGTGCTTACTTGTTTGTGTGTCCCTGGGCCCCTTTTCGAATGCCCTGGTCTACCATGGTCACCGCGTATGGTGGCCCCTGCTTGACCTCAGGAGATCCGCGCGGCGCCCCCTGACAACTTGTGCCTACGCATGTCTTTCGTTCCGGGAGGGGCGGGGTGAACGGGTGAACCCAGGGCGCATCATCGAGGCCGCGATTGATCATCCCGCCCTTGATCTTCTCTCCATGGGGGACAGGGTGAACGGGTGAACCCAGGGCGCATCAACGAGGATGAACGGTTGAACCTGTTTCCAATACGCGCAGGTTCGACTTCCCATTGCACGCATTTTTTTTGGAAGCAGGTTCGATTCCCCATACGCGCAGTTCATTGCAGGCATCGCGTTTGAGACGACATCCATCTCAGAGGGTGAACCCAGGGCGCATCAACGAGGCTGTCATCCCGTCCCAGGTCCTCTCCTCACGAGTGCATGGAGCGATCGCCCCCTCGAAGTGACGGGCGGCCCGCTGTGAAAAAGGGACCGCCCCACATCTGGGGGAGGAGGGGGGGGGGGGGGAGAAGGAGGAGGGACAGGGTGAATCCGAGAGGCAAGCGCGACGCGGCGACGACGGGGCCCCCAAAACGTAGTGATTGGGCATGTTCTGCTCTCCGGAGATCTGGACTCGAGAGGCCGTCCGCTGGGCGCCCCCCTCTTGGCCGCTCCCGATCAGTCCGCTGGACCTGCCGTGGCCGTCCTGGATCAAGCCGTTTTGGCTCAAGTGCGTTCGAGGCGATCTTCCAGGCTCGGCACTGCTCTGCCAGGCGAGGTGCCACGAGATGGCCCTGACCTTCGTCGGCGCCTCCTCCCCGGCTTCGGCGCGCCTCCAGGAGAGCCAGCGAGCGCCAGCGTCAGCGCCTCCGGCCCTCAGGGCCCCTGCGGCGCACCGCGGCGCGGGCGGCGGCAGCCTGGGCGCCGCCCTGCCGGTGGGCGCGGTGGCCGCGCTCGCGATTGCCTCGCGCCGGCCGGCGCGCGTGGCGCGGCGCGCCGCCTTCGACCCGTCGACGCAGCTGGGCGCCATGGCCCCCGTGGGGTTCTTCGACCCGGCCGGGTTCAGCAAGGTGGGCGACGAGGATCGGAGGAGGAGAAGCCACCGCTGCCGCTGCTCGCCCTATCGGCACGAACGAAATGGGTACGGAGAGGATGGGTGCAATGCCCATCAGCAGTTCCTGTTCATTTTGACCAGGACTCGCTGTCGGTGTCGCCGCGGCCTGTGCCCATTCGAAACAGAAGGCCCCCTGCCCAACAGCGGCCGCTGTCGGTTTTGGACGACATTTGTTGTTCGGCGTTGCACCCATTTTTGTCCGTGCCCATTTCGGGCGTCCAAATTCTAGAGAGCCCTCGACACCACGGCTGGATTTTCGAATACCTGGTCAGAGCGCACAGCGGGGTGGATCCGCAGAGCGCGGCATCGGCGCCTCTTTGGTTTCCCCAGAGGAGGGCTTCCGCAGCTTGCGCACCGCGGAGCTCAAGCACGGGCGCGCGGCCATGATGGCGGCCTTGGGGTTCGCGGCGCAGCAGCACGTCAAGTTCCCCGGCTTCGAGTCGGTGCCTGAGGGCGTAGGCGCGGTGGCGACGGCGCCGGGCACGTACGGCTTCGCGGCGCTGTTTCTGTTTGCCGGCGCCATGGAGCTCGCGGCGTGGACGCAGGACCCGAAGAAGGAGGCGGGCAACTTCGGCGACCCCCTGGGCCTGTCCAACCTCTTTGGCTACGACGAGGACATGCGCAACACGGGGCTCAACAACGGCCGCTTCGCGATGTTCGCGGCCATCGGCATCCTGTCCGCGGAGCTGTTGACCAGCAAGGTGGGCATGAACCAGTTCTGATCTGAGTTCAGCCAGGCTATTGGTTGGGCGCAGGTGGGCCTCCACAACCAAGGCCAGTCTCGCATCGCCCGTTTCTTTCCTCCGGCAGAATCGTCCCGGGCATGTTCGTCACAGTGGCGAGTTTTCTTCCTTTTTCATTGCTTCTCAATGCCATGACTTTCCGGAGGTGTCGCTACAGGGGCACCTCGTTTTCGGCGCCGACAGCTGCGCGGCCAGGACTGTGGACCACTAGGATTAAGTCGGGCCTGTCCCCCTACAGGGGGGCGTTCGACGAAAAGTGAAAATTTTCAAAAATAAGCCAAAAATAATCCAAGAAAGGTCTGGGAACTATTTTTTTGAATATTTCTTGGCATTTTTTGAATATGTTTTTGACTATTTTTTATTTTTTCATCGAAAATCCCCCTGGAGGAGGACGCGCCCGACATAGCACTAGGAAGCGCTCGCCCCTGAGCCTGTCCGCGGGCGCGGCCCGGTCAAAATTGTGGAGGCGAGCCCAGCCGCGGCGACGAAGGAGCTCCAGGAGGGGAAGCAGCACGACGCCTCCCAGGAACACGGGGGAAAAGACAGGAAGGGGTGGGGGGGGGGGGGGGCAAAAACCCAGAAAACCTTTTGAGAATATGGAACATCCTCGGATTGGTGTCTATTTCCCCGTGTGTCCCCGGGCCCCTTGAAAGGTTCCAGCGGCCCCGCGGGGGGCTGAGAGCACCCTTTCTGGCCTCGAGGCTCGAGCATCGGGCTGCGAGCCTCGAGGGTCGAGCCTCGAGGTCGTCGGCGGCGGCGGACGGGGAGCGGCGGCGGCGCGGAGGGCCTGGGCGTTCGGGGGGGGAGTCGCTCCCGCGCGTTGTGCAAGGGGCGGTTCGCGCTGCTTGTGGACCGAAGAAGATAAACGACATAGACTTAAGCTTATGGCTTACGTCGGGCCTGTCCCTCCACAGGAGGCCCTCGAGGAGGAGGAGGAGGAGGCGCAAACAGAAGGGGGTGAGGCGGAGGAGGAGGAGGCGTAAACTGTAGAAGAAGCTGAGGAGAAGGAGGAGGAGGAGGAGGAGGAGGAGGAGGAGGAGGAGGGGGGAGGCGTAGACTGCAGGGGGCGATGTAGGGGGCTGAGGCGGCGGAGGAGGAGGAGGAGGAGGCGTAAACTGTAGGGGGGGCCCAGGAGGAAGAGGCGGAGGAGGAGGAAGAGCAGGGGGAGGAGGAGAAGGAGGAGGCATGGGTTGAGGCGCATGCTGCTGGGAGTGAGGCGCCAGGAGGGGGGGCGGTCGACGCAGGGCCCCAAGACCAGAGCAGCGCCCGCTGGGGCTCTGCCGGGGTGGGGCCACGGCGGGGCGCGCCGGCGTTGAGTCGGGCCCTGTCCCTCTCCAAGAGGAATATTCAAAACTACGTTTTTCATTTTTTTAACGGGGGCGTTTTTTTTAGTATGCTCGATAATGTGTTGAATACTGTTTGGCTATTTTTGAGGTTTCGTTCAAATTCTGCCCGTGGGAGGACGCGCCCGACCTAGCGCCAGTGCTCAGGAGGGGAACAACAGAACACGAACAAGCACACCGAATCGTCGAGTCGCAGGAAGATGCGCGAACATGTGGGAGGTGGAGTGGGCAACGAGAATCCAGAACATCTGTATCAAAATAAACAATCGGGGAATCCAGAGATTTGTGCTTACTTGTTTGTGTGTCCCTGGGCCCCTTTTCGAATGCCCTGGTCTACCATGGTCACCGCATGGCGGCCCCTGCTGGACCTCAGGAGATCCGCGCGGCGCCCCCTGACAACTTGCGCCTACGCATGTCTTTCGTTCCGGGAGGGGCGGGGTGAGCGGGTGAACCCAGGGCGCATCATCGAGGCTGCGATGGATCATCCCGTCCTTGATCTTCTCTCCCTGGGGGACAGGGTGAACGGGTGAACCCAGGGCGCATCAACGAGGATGAACGGTTGAACCTGTTTCCAATACACGCAGGTTCGACTTCCCATTGCACGCAGTTTTTTTGGAAGCAGGTTCGATTTCCCATACGCGCACTTCATTGCAGGCATCGCGTTTGAGACAACATCCATCTCGGAGGGTGAACCCAGGGCGCATCAACGAGGCTGTCATCCCGCCCCAGGCCCTCTCCTCGCGAGTGCATGGAGCGATCGCCCCCTCGAAGTGACGGGCGGCCCGCTGTGAAAAGGGACCGCCCCACATCTGGGGCAGAAGGGGGAGGGGGGCGAGGAGGAGGAGGAGGAGGAGGGACTTGGCGAATCCGAGAGGCAAGCTCGACGTGGCGACGACGGGGCCCCCAAAACGCAGTGATTGGGCATGTTCTGCTCACCGGAGATCTGGACTCGAGAGGCCGTCCGCTGGACGCCCCCCTCTTGGCCGCTCCCGATCAGTCCGCTGGACCTGCCGTGGCCGTCCTGGCTCAAGCCGTTTTGGCTCGAGTGCGTTCGAGGCGATCTTCCAGGCTCGGCACTGCTCTGCCAGGCGAGGTACCACGAGATGGCCCTGACCTTCGTCGGCGCCTCCCCCCCGGCTTCGGCGCGCCTCCAGGAGAGCCAGCGAGCGCCAGCGTCAGCGCCTCCGGCCCTCAGGGCCCCTGCGGCGCACCACGGCGCCGGCGGCGGCAGCCTGGGCGCCGCCCTGCCGGTGGGCGCGGTGACCGCGCTCGCGATTGCCTCGCGCCGGCCGGCGCGCGTGGCGCGGCGCGCCGCCTTCGACCCGTCGACGCAGCTGGGCGCCATGGCCCCCGTGGGGTTTCTTCGACCCGGCCGGGTTCAGCAAGGTGGGCGACGAGGGTCGGAGGAGGAGAAGCCACCGCTGCCGCTGCTCGCCCTATCGGCACGAACGAAATGGGCTCGGAGAGGATGGGTGCAATGCCCATCAGCAGTTCCTGTTCATTTTGACCAGGACTCGCTGTCGGTGTCGCCGCGGCCCGTGCCCATTCGAAACAGAAGGCCCCTTGCCCAACAGCGGCCGCTGTCGGTTTTGGACGACATTTGTTGTTCGGCGTTGCACCCATTTTTGTCCGTGCCCATTTCGGGCGCCCAAATTCTAGAGAGCCCTCGACACCACGGCTGGATTTTCAAATACTTGGTCAGAGCGCACAGTGGGGTGGATCCGCAGAGCGCGGCATCGGCGCCTCTTTGGTTTCCCCAGAGGAGGGCTTCCGCAGCCTGCGCACCGCGGAGCTCAAGCACGGGCGCGTGGCCATGATGGCGGCCTTGGGGTTCGTGGCGCAGCAGTGCGTCAAGTTCCCCGGCTTCGAGTCGGTGCCTGAGGGCGTGGGCGCGGTGACGACGGCGCCGGGCACGCACGGCTTCGCGGCGCTGTTTCTGTTTGCCGGCGCCATGGAGCTCGCGGCGTGGACGCAGGGCCCGAAGAAGGAGGCGGGCAACTTCGGCGACCCCCTGGGCCTGTCCAACATCTTTGGCTACGACGAGGACATGCGCAACAAGGAGCTCAACAACGGCCGCTTCGCGATGTTCGCGGCCGTCGGCATCCTGTCCGCGGAGCTGTTGACCGGCAAGGTGGGCATGAACCAGCTCCTGATCTGAGTTCAGCCAGGCTTTTGGTTGGGTGCAGGTGGGCCTCCACAACCAAGGCCAGTCTTGCGTCGCCCGCTTCTTTCCCCCGGCAGAATCGTCCCGGGCATGTTCGTCTCAGTGGCGAGTTTTCTTTCTTTTTTATTGCTTCTCAATGCCATCGCTTTCCGGAGGAGTCGCTACAGGGGCACCTCGTTTTCGGCGCCGACAGCTGTGCGGCCAGGACCGGACCACTAGGATTAAGTCGGGCCTGTCCCCCTACAGGGGGATGTTCGACGAAAAATAAAAATTTTCAAAAATAAATCAAAAATAATCCAAAAATGGTATGGGGACTATTTTTTGAATATTTCTTGACATGTTTTGAATATGTTTTTGAGTATTTTTTATTTTTCATCGAAAATCCCCCTGGAGGGGGACACGCCCGACATAGCACTAGGAAGCGCTCATCCCTGAGCCTGTCCGCGGGCGCGGCCCGGTCAAAATTGTGGAGGCGAGCCCAGCCGCGGCGACAAAGGAGCTCCAGGAGGGGAAGCAGCACGACGCCTCCCAGGAACACTGGGGGAAAGACAGGAAGGGGTGGGGGGGGGGGGGCGAAAACCCAGAACAATTTTTGAGAATGTGGAACATCCTCGGATTGGTGTCTATTTCTCTGCGTGTCCCTTGGCCCCTTCAAAGGTTCCAGCGGCCCCGCGGGGGGCTAAGAGCACCTCTTCTGGCCTCGAGGCTCGAGCGTCGGGCTGTGAGCCTCGAGGGTCGAGCCTCGAGGTCGTCGGCGGCGGCGGACGGGGAGCGGCGGCGGCGCGGAGGGCCTGGACGTTCGGGGGGAGAGTCGCTTCCGCGCGTTGTGCAAGGGGCGGTTCGCGCTGCTTGTGGACCGAAGAAGATAAACGACATAGACTTTTACGTCGGGCCTGCCCCTCCACAGGGCGCCCTCGAGGAGGGGGAGGAGGGGGGGGGGGCGCAAACAGAAGGGGGCGAGGCGGAGGAGGAGGAGGCGTAAACTGTAGAAAGAGCTGAGGAGAAGGAGGAGGGGGAGGAGAGGAGGAGGGGGGGGAGGAGGAGGAGGAGGGGGGAGGCGTAGACTGTAGGGGGTGATGTAGGGGGTTGAGGCGGCGGAGGAGGAGGAGGAGGAGGCGCAAACTGTAGGAGGAGCCCAGGAGGAAGAGGCGGAGGAGGAGGAAGAGCAGGAGGAGGAGGAGAAGGAGGAGGCATGGGTTGAGGCGCATGCTGCTGGGAGCGAGGCGCCAGGAGGGGGGGCGGTCGACGCAGGGCCCCAAGACCAGAGCAGCGCCCGCTGGGGCTCTGCCGGGGGGGGGCCACGGCGGGGCGCGCCGGCGTTGAGTCGGGCCCTGTCCCTCTCCAAGAGGAATATTCAAAACTACGTTTTTCATTTTTTTAACGGGTGCGATTTTGTAAGTATGCTCGATAATGTGTTGAATACTGTTTGGCTATTTTTAAGGTTTCGTTCAAATTCTGCCCGTAGGAGGACGCGCCCGACCTGGCGCCAGTGCTCAGGAGGGGAACAACAGAACACGAACAAGCACACCGAATCGTCGAGTCGCAGGCAGATGCGCGAACATGTGGGAGGTGGAGTGGGCAACGAGAATCCAGAACATCTGTATCAAAATAAACAATCGGGGAATCCAGAGATTTGTGCTTACTTGTTTGTGTGTCCCTGGGCCCCTTTCGAATGCCCTGGTCTACCATGGTCACCGCATGGCGGCCCCTGCTTGACCTCAGGAGATCCGCGCGGCGCCCCCTGACAACTTGTGCCTACGCATGTCTTTCGTTCCGGGAGGGGCGGGGTGAACGGGTGAACCCAGGGCGCATCATCGAGGCTGCGATGGATCATCCCGTCCTTGATCTTCTCTCCATGGGGGACAGGGTGAACGGGTGAACCCAGGGCGCATCAACGAGGATGAACGGTTGAACCTGTTTCCAATACACGCAGGTTCGGCTTCCCATTGCACGCAGTTTTTCTGGCTCGGCACTGCTCTGCCAGGCGAGGTACCACGAGATGGCCCTGACCTTCGTCGGCGCCTCCTCCCCGGCTTCGGCGCGCCTCCAGGAGAGCCAGCGAGCGCCAACGTCAGCGCCTCCGGCCCTCAGGGCCCCTGCGGCGCGGCCGCTATGCACGACGGTCGCCCAGGCGCAGCAGGCGCGGCATTTTCTCGACACCACAGGGGGTGCGCAGGGGGTGGTCCCTGAGCGCGGCCGCTATGCACGACGTGTGATGGGATAGCACATGTGTCAGACTAGGTTCAGCAGTTGTGTAGCGAGATATGTGTATATCTGTGATTTGCCTAATGTTGTGGCTCAAGGGAAAACGTTGCCCAATCCTCCTGCTGCCACAGTTGGTAGCGGAGCGCGGTCCGGGCGAGAGGCCATGGGTGCCGGGCAGCAGCCTTGCCGGTGAGCTGTCCCGTCGCTTGCGAGCTCTCGCCCCGGCTGCGCTCTGAACGCTGGGCGCGTGAGGGGATCCACGGCATGTCGTCCCAAGACAGGACAACAGGGGACGAGCAGGAGAAGACGAAGGTGATGGAGGCATCAGGCGGGGGGAGCGCCAGTGGCGCGGCGCCAGGTGCCACTCCCATCACTATGACGCAGGAGCAGTGGAAGGCCCTCGCCCAGGACATAGTGGATCAGACTATGTCAGCGGCGCGGGCCGGCACGACTACAGGGCAGAGCGCGGACAGCTGGAGCGGCTGGACCGACCGCGCTCGAAGAGCGACGGCGGCCGCAGACGGAGCTGGCGAGGATCCCTGGCACTCTGCGCAGGGCGACCCGTGGAGCGGGAACGACCAGGTGCGAGGGAGCTCGGGGACGGCGGCCGCCGAGGCGGCGGCGACGGGCGAGACCAGCGGCCACAAGGACGGCGACTGGGGCAAGAGCGGCTGGGCAGCCGGCAGCTCCGAGTGGGCTGGCGGCTGGGGCTCTGGCCAGGACTGGAGCAGCAGTTGGTGGCATAGCGGCTGGAGCCAGCCCAGCGCGAGGGGCGACTGCACCGACCCACCGGCGTGGCCCGGCTGGACGCACTACCGCCAGTGGAAGCGTGCTCTGCGACGGTGGAACGACAATACGGATGTGGCGCTGTGGCGCCGAGCAGAACGATTTCTGAAGTTGTTTGACTGGACGATGCAATCGAAGTTCGAGAACATCTCCGATCGAGACCTGGCTTCCTCCTCGTGGCTTGACATTTTGTTGGCCAGGATGGACCTGCTGATCGGAGAGCGCGAAGGGGCGAGCTCAGCCGAGCCGGCCGCAATGCCTTGTTCGAGGCAGCTCGCGAGAGCAAAGAGTCTTTGACGCAGTACGCATCCAGGCGCGAGGCGCAGCTTCAAGAAGCAGAGGGACATGACTTGTGGATGTCCCCGAAGCTGAAGGGCCTCTTCCTCGAAGAGGGTGCCGGGCTTTCCGCCCAGGGCACACATAATTTACGGACATTGACGCAGGGCAAGATGGACTACGCAGACATCGCGTGGGCCCTTCGCCAGATGGACTCGTCTGGCTCTGAGAGGCTGCTACCGGGTCGAGCAGGGGCCAGCGCTATGGTAGAGGGCGCGGGTCCTGACGCGTATCCCGAGCTAGGCCCTAGGGTAGAGCAGTCTTCCTCCTCTTCCTTCCTCCACCCCTCCGGTCCGGTCGACGGTGGTGGCGAAGCCAACCTGGAGTCAGAGGACGAGGACGACGGCTACGACTACTTCGAGGTCGAGGGAGATTTCGGCGTCGACGCAGCTGGCCGAGATCGAGGACATGGATCTGTACGAAGACGAGCTGGACGACACCTTGGCGGCGATGGCCAACGATCGATCGTGGAAGCAGAACAAAGACATGAAGCGAGCTGCTCGACAGACTCGGGAGTCTGTCGAGCTGCTCGACAGACTCGGGAGTTTTTCCGGGGCAAGCCTGGAGGTGACGGAGCCCAGCCCCCCTCGCGGGTCCCTCGGCCAGGCGGTCGCGGTGGCGGCCGCGGCGGAGGACGAGGTCGCGGACGAGGACGAGGAGGCGGCCGGTCGAGACTCTCACTGGAGCAGCTCATGAAGGCGACGAAGTGCAAGCTCTGCCACCAGAAAGGCCACTGGGGGCGCGAGTGTCCCAGCAGGGGCAATGGCACGGACAAGCAGAAGGAGAGGAACACAGTCGCCAGACGAGAGCTGTCGGCCTACATGTTCGACGGCTATGTCTCAGGCCCGGCGGCGGCCAGCTTCCCGAGCTGGCGCGAGGCAGAGGCCGAGCTCACCACGGAGGGCGTCTACCTGGCGGCGAGGGCGACGCAGGGCCGGGTCGACCCCGGAGCGGGGAGCGACCTCGTGGGCGTGGAGGCCCTCAACCGTGAGGCACAGGCCCTTGCGGACCAGGACATGTGCTACGTGCTGATCCCGCTTCAGCACAGGAGGCCGAGGGCGGCCCACGGGGTAGGGGAGGCAGCGAAGGTGATCGCGTCCATCCTCTTCCCGATGTGCCTCGGCGGGGCGTTTGGCATCGTCGAGGCGACAGTCCTGGAGGATGCGGTTCCCCACATCCTGAGTGTGAACCTGCTGGAGTTTCTCGGCAGTGTGATCGACCTCCCGCAAAATAAGATGGCGCTGAACACCCCAGAGCCCGAGGTCACGCTCACGCGGCTCGGCTCTGGCCACAGGATGGTGGACATCGTCCGGCCCCTGCCCGGGCCGTGTGAGGTTCCCGACTCGGCCTTCCAGAAGTATCCTTTTCTTTCCCCTGGCGCCTTTGCACTGGCGGGGCGCCCAGTACCGAAGATGTCCAGCGAGGGCACACTGATGCAGTACATCATCATCATCATCATCCTCATCTTCAGGCCCAGGAGACGCGTTGGGGGGGGGGCATGTCGGCGCAGAGGGGACTGCGGGGACCAGATCAAGGGGGTCCTGGGGGTACGTCAAGGACCTGAATAGATTGCTGATCGTGATTGGGAGTCTGGGGCTGCACCAGTTGCTTATCGGGACCGCTGCCTTGGTTAGGGCGGCCCTCCAGCCACGAGCTCAGCGGGCCCGCCCCGGGCCGGAATCAGCGGTAGGATCGATCGGGAAAGCTGAGGTCGAGGGGGGCAGGGCCATCAAGAAGGTCTCCGGGGCTCTCGAGCCCCGCCCCGATCCCTCCTCCGTAGACCCTTTGGGCTCAAGCATCAGCTTCAGCCTCGCGAGCTTTCTCGATCAACCTCGGGCGCTGCACTCAGGCAGCGATGATGCAGCGGACGGCGATCTACGCGGCGCTGCTGCTGGCGACGATCGGCTCCACGGTGGAGGCCGGAAAGAAGAAGGAGCCAGGAGCGAAGAGGATGACGGACGAGTTTCTGGCAGCACATCGCAGGGGCCAGGGGTCAGAGTCGGACAGCGACCAGACTCAGCTACCGGATCACACGCCCCGCGACGCCCCGCCGCCCCCCAGTGGCGGCGGCGCCGTGGCCCCGGGACAGCAGCCCGGAGCCTCGAGCGGGGCGGCGGCGGCTGCGGCTCAGGCAACGAGCGTGGGAGCGAGCGCCGGGGCGTCGCCTCCACTGCCGCCGGGTCCACCTCCTCAGGGACCGCTCGGCCCTCAGGGTCAGTGGAACGAGCCGATGCCCATGGCAGCGGGACTCCCGCCACCCACAAGCGGGGCCGATGCTGTGGAGCGCGGCGGCGGCGGCGGCGGGCTGGCCGCCGACGGCAGCGGCGACGGGACCTCCACTCCCTCCGCTGACGGGGCCAGCTGCGACCAAGCCGCCCCCCAAGCCTCCGCCGTGCTGTCCTCGCGGCCGAGTGAAGTACTTCGGCAACCAGCACGGGGGCGGCAGCAAGTGCCTCGACTGCGAGGAGCGCCTCACGTGGATCCCGAGGGGACACGGGCAGAGCGCGGGGCAACCTCAGCCGCTGACCGCGGCAGATGCAGCTCGGGCAGCAGCAGCGTCGGCAGCTCGATCCGTCGACATACCCCAGAACGACCCAGACTTCCGCGCCGGCGGGGCAGCTCTGACTTCAGTGAGCAGCCTCTCGAGTCTCCTTCAGGGTCTTCAGTGGCAGCTGCAGACGTTGCCGGAGGGGCCCAGGCAGTTCGGACGCGCGCAGGAGGTCGTGGGCAGGAGGCCCCGACGCAGACGGTGGAGGGCCTGCAGCAGATCCACCAGGCGGTCATCCACATCAAGCGCTCCCTCGCGACCATGGAGGACCTAGGGGAGTCGGTCGACGCTCTCCAGACGCAGGTCAACCAGATGCAGAGCTCCATCAACAACATCGAGACGAACCTGGGGCAACTGGGGATGATGGTCGTGCAGGTGGGCAACGCCGTGGCCGGCATCTCGAATGCGCTGAACGACTTCGCCGTGGCGGCGCAGTCGGCCGCGGGGTCGTCGAGCAGCGGGGGCCCCCATCCAGCCGAGGTGGGAGCCTCCCCCCCTAGGGGGCGACTCCGACGAGAACTACCAGGGCGGCCAGACCACGACCGCGACGGCGTCCTCCGAGGCTACGACGACTCCGACCCATCCGACAGCCGTGGGGACGCAGCCTCTCGGGGACGTCGGCCTCCCGGCCATCCCAGAGGCGGTGGGCGAGAGCTGGGAGCTGCTGAGCGACGAAGCTCCCAGTCTGGCGTGAGTGGCCCCCTCCCTTCCCCCGAGCCTCTGCCGCGGCCTGGCGACGAGAGGTCGTCGCTAGGTCTGGCGGCCTGCTTCGTCACGTGTGGCTGTTCACCTTCTGGCGCTGAGTGCGCATCTAAAAGGAAGGGAGGCCCTACCTCGGCCTCGCGCCGCTCTGCCTTTGAGGCGGAGTTTCTGGACGGGGACGTGTGGAACGACGACCGCGAGGTCGCGCGTGGGTCCCGGGTGCGTCGGGCGCTCGCCGAGAGACTGTCCGAGTGGTGCCCGGATCGTCAGTGCCCTGGGGCCGAGGAGGCTTTCGCCGCTCGAGACCGTCCCAGGGTCGCCTTCATGGAGGTCTTTTCCCCACCTCGCATCGCCCCCGCCGCGCAGAGGGCTGGGGCGACCCTCGGCTCTCGGCCGAGCTGGGACCTCAAGCAGGGATGGGATGCGTCCCGCCCCTCCCACGTTAGAGAGCTTTGGCGAAGGATCCAGACCGAGGAACCTGAGATGGTGTGGTTCTGCTCCGAGTGCAGGGCCTTCTCAGCTATCAATCAGATGAGTCGAGGTCGGATGGCTCCCGGCGATTGGGATCGCTTGATGCTCGCAGGGGTTCGCGATCTGGTCCTGTGTATGGAAATTGCTGAGTACCAGGTGTCCCGGGGCCGATACTTCTCGTTTGAGCACCCTCTCTACGCGTCGTCTTGGGGCTCTGAGGTGGTTCGTTTCGTTCTGGGGCGTCCTGGGGTCAAGAGGATTCGGATTGACATGCGCCGTTTCGGTATGCAGGTTGATGGCCGGGGGCTGAACAAGAAGCCTACGGGAATCATGTCCAACCATCCTCATCTCCTTCGTCTCCTCGAGGGCAGGTTGTGTCTGGGAGACCGCAGACACGCGGTTCTGGAGGGTGGCTCCATCACCACTAAGGCGGCGTGCCACCCACCTCGTTTTAAGCAGCTGGTCGCTCGGGCCGCGGCCGAGCAGTGGAGCGGGGCCCCCAAGCACTCAAGTCCCACGTGGGCCGAGTTAGCCGAGGGGAACTTGCCCGAGGAAGGCGTGGAAGGCGTGGAGGGTGAGTCGGACGAGGACAGCGGCGATGAGCAGGAGACCCGGGGACCGAAGGCCGAGGGGCCAAGCCCACCCACAGGGAGGAGGAGCCCGAACCGATTGAAGAAGAACAACGGCTCCTCTATAAGCTTCACGTGAACATGGGCCATCCCGACAACCGGAAGTTCATTCGCGTTTTTCGGGCTGGCGGGACGAAGTCTCACCTGCTCCGATGGGTGCGGAGGAAGTTCCAGTGCTCGGAATGCGCCGAGCGGGCCCGCGTGGGGGTTCACAGGAGGGTCGCCATGCCACGGACGTTTCGTTTTAATCACATTGTCGGAGTGGACTTCTTCTATCTCGATTTTCAGGGGGTTACCCATCCCTTCCTGAATATCGTGGACCACGGGTCCAACCTTCAAGTGGTCGTGAGAATAGCGAATGCTCAGTCCACTACGGTGTGGTCGGAATTTCTGAGGTCCTGGATCCGCCCGTTTGGTGCCCCCCACTTCGTCATATCGGACGGAGGCTCCGAGTTTGGTTCTAGGTTCGCGCGGGGCATGGAGCAGTGGGGAATCTGTCAACACGTGTGCGACGCGGACTCCCCATGGCAGAACGGCCGGGTCGAGCGTCACGGGGGTTGGGTGAAAGACCGGATCAAGGTGGAGATAGACGCCGGCTCTTCGCTCCCAGGGGACCTCCAGGAGCTTGACGACCTGGTGTATGAGCTGGTTGCCCATAAGAACAGGCACTGGCATCGCGGGGGTTTCTCCCCGCTCCAGCTTGTCTTTGGCGAGAACCCCCGCCTCCCGCACGACATCCTGAGTGATGATCACAAGGGGCTCCCGGCTTGGCAAGATGCCCCTAGGCCCGCCTCGGAGCAGCATGCTGCGGGCTCGGAGTTTTGTCGAGCTCAGGAGGTCAGGGCCGCGGCGCGTCGCATGGCCATGGAGGCGACCGCTCGCGAGAAGATAAGCCGGGCCTCGCGCGCCAAACTCCCGGGGGCCAGGGTCTTCACTCCGGGCCAGTGGGTGTTTGTGTGGAGACACTTCACCAAGACCTCGTCCAGGGCCGACGCGTTGGGCCGCAGACGGGGCGGGTGGACCGGCCCCGGGATTGTTGTCTTGAGCGAGGGCGGGACCGTGTGGGTCGCCGTCAGGGCGAGGCTCTGGAAGTGCAGTGTGGAGCAGTTGCGCCTCGCCAGCTCGGAGGAAGAGCGCGGTCTGCAGCTGGCCCACGACCCGAAGTGGCAACAACTGATGCAGGCCGCTCAGGCTCGCAGGGTGACTGCTGTCGACGTCGTTCGGGAGGGCCCACCACCCGACGAGGCCTGGGACGAGCCAGCCCAGCCACAGATGGACCCCGGTCCGAGGACCCCAGGTGGCGGTCAGGAGCCAGCGGAAGAAGCTGCGGCCGAGGCGCCCCCCGCTCCGGCGGTCCTGGGGCCTCTCTTGCCAGGCGGGGCCGGCGGAAGATCCCAGGCGGGCTCCCCGGATGTGGGGGCCCCCTCCCGTCTTCGATCTATCCCCGAGGCGGAGGAGCTTCGGGCGGAGCCGCCCACGGCGCCCCCTTCGCCCGGGGGTTCTGATCCCTCTGGGGATCGGGAGGACGGAGAGGGATCGGGGGCCCCTCCTACTACCTCTCCCGCGGTCTCTTCTTCCCCTCCTCCTGCCCTTTCTTCTCCCCCTCTCTCGGCTCTTCCCTCTCCCGCGCCCTCGGTTGCCGCGCCTCCCTCGCCTCCTCCCGGCCTGGAGGCCTCGCCCCCTCCGGCGAGGGTCCGCCGACTTGCGCAGCCAGAGGGCGCGCCCTGGCGCATCCGGGCCTCCGACGCGGCACGGAGAGCGGCCTCGAGCTCACCCGAGGTCAAGCGGCCTCGCCTCAGTGAGGCCGCCGAGGACGGGTCCCAGCGGGTCGGGGAGGACGGAGCCTCCCCCTCTCTCTCCGGTGGTGGTGTGGTCCCAGGCGGTCCTCCAGGCCTTCCTGGACCCCCTCCCCCTCCTTCCTCTGACTCCTCTCCCCCGTCTGGTCCGGACTTGAGCGAAGGCCGAGGGGCTGTCGAGCGCGGCTTCGAGCGCCCCCGATCTGTGTCCGAGCCGGTGCGCGATCTCCGGGTGGCCAAGCGTCCCGGGTCTCGCTCACCAGTGAGGCCAAGCGTGTCTGGGGCTTCCGAGGACTTCTAGATCTCCCCGTCGGAAGTTGGGGGTCTGGGCTCTAGGGCCGTCCGTGAGCAGGCAGAGGAGACGAGAGCCGATCAGGTCGGAGGTGTTTACGCCACGGGGCGCGGGGGCGAGGTCTGTCTCAAGCGACTGACACCCGCCGAGAGGGCCAAGTTTGAAATTTCGGACAAGAAGGAATGGGACGCGATGATGGGCACTGGGGCCGTCGAGGTGGTGCCCCCCAGCCAGGCCAGGATCGTGCGTGAGCAACTCCCAGACCGAGTCATGTCATCTAGGATGGTGAGGCGGTGGAAGCCCGTCGAGGGGGCGTTTGCCGATCCGGACGCGAAATCCCGCTGGCGTGTTCACGGGCACCGGGGCCCCGACTCCGGCGCGTTGGCCGTGTGCGCGCCCGCGCCTCAGACATCCTCGATAATGATGTCTCTCCAGATAGCTATTAATCTAGGCATGTTAGGAGACGTCGCAGACGTGAAGAACGCGTTCTGTCAGTCCGATCCGATGAGGAGCGCCCAGGGCGAGATCTACGTCGAACCGTGCGACGGCGTGGACGTGGAACCGGGGTCCTTGATCCGGCACCGAGTGAACGTGTACGGGCTTGACGATGCACCTATGGCCTGGCGTAGGACGGTGGTGAGCTATCCCCAGGAGCACGGCTTCGTCCGGAGTCTCCTGGAGCCATGCTGGTGGATCCGGTACGGGAGTAGTGGCGAGGTGCTCAATATGATACTACTCGAGGTCGAAGATTTTATGATAGCGAGCTCCTCTCAGGAATCCCGGGCATGGTTACGATCGACTCTTTAGGCCAGGTTTAAGTTCGGCAAGTACCGGGACTGCCAGGCTGGTCCTGTAGACTTCGCGGGTCGCCGACTTACGTTCGCACCTCGCAAGATCTTGATCGACCAGGAGAAATATATCCTTGAAGAGGTGAAGACTCTGTCGGTGGCCAAAGGCCGCATGGGTCAGAAGGATGCTCCCCTGGAACATAGTGAATTTAAGGCGCTGCGCTCCCTTGTCTATAAGTTCAACTGGGTCGGCCGTGAGACCAGACCGGAAGCTGCTGGCATCGCCAGCATACTGGCGAGCCGCCTGAAGGCCCCGACCATCTACGATGTCCAGTGCGGCAACAAGCTGGTCCGACACTTGCGGGCCACTGCTTCCAGGGGGCTCATGCACTGCGTGGAGATTAGACCCAGAGCACTTTTCGTTTGTGTCGTTCTCAGATGCCGGAGGTGTAGGAGCCACGGCCAGTCTGGCCGACGACCGGGGTCTCCCAGAGAACCCGACGCAGGGAGCGTGGATGGTGTTGGGGACCGACAAGGCCATCGTGTCCAACCAGTCCGTCCGGGCCTCCATCCTGGGGCGGCGGTCGAGCAAGCTGCGGCGCAACGTCCCGTCCACGCTGGCAGGCGAGACCCAAGCCTTGTCAGCGGCGGTCGCGGAGGTAGAGTTCCATCAGGTCATGTATCGAGACGTCGTCTTCCGGGACGTCGACATCCCAGACTGCAGGAGAGCGTCTGGACCTTTCACTACGGTGCTGAGGTCCGACTGTCAGCTGGGCTCCCGGGAGGGACAAGTACATGTCGTGGATGCCAAATCCATCTACGACACGATGCAGAAAGAGGGGAACGCCAGTGCCAAAGACCGCCGGACCGCATTAGACTTGGCCATCATCTGCGAGGCCCTCGAGAGGGCCGGCGGCAAGGTCAGATGGGTGCCTCGCGGGCGCATGCCCGTCGACTCTCTCACCAAAGACGAAATCGCAAAAAGCAACGCCGCCCTCTGCGATCTGATGACCCACGGGATGCTCAGTCTCAGAGCCCCGGATCATCAGGGCTTACTCGGGTCATGGGTAACTCGGGTTTCGCGCCCTGGGGGCGGCGGCGGTTCCGTCGATGCCGTCCAAGCGTCGATATGCCTCGCGTCGCGCCTCTTCTGCGCGACAGTGTTCGAGCGTTGTTTTGCGCGGCCCGATGGTTGTGTAATGTCTCGAGAAACGCATTGCTTCAGCGCGATGCGGTTAAAGGTTTGCTGCTCGTTTCGCGCGTGGGCTAGCGCGGCGCGCTGGGCCATGAGGCGTCGTGCGGATTGCGCACATGTTATGCAAGGGTCGGGATTGTTGCGGGGTTGCGCGACTGGTTCTCTGAATTTTGCGACCCAGCACAAGTGTGGAAGCAAACGTATTGTGCGCGCTCTGGTTGGCGAGCGGTTTCAGATTCGGAATCGGCGCCGCCTTGCAGTTTTGCATGCGTGTCTTTGACATTTCAAAACTCAATCCGCGCCTGCCGAAGTTTCGCTTGAACGTAGCAGTTGGTGATTCACTGCGCGCGCAGTCGGCGTGCGTGGCTGGGTCGTTTTTATAAACGACATCGCCAGCCATCTGGCAGCCAGAGTTGTTCCATGCTTCGAGAAACCACGGGGCGGGCTTTTCGCGCCAGGCGTTCTCATTTTTGGCCGGGAGGTCCCCTTGCGGACGCACGGATGTCGGCGTTCCAGGGGTCCCGAAATCACGTTCTCGGGCAATGGTATTTGTCCCCCGCTCCCCTCCTTTCTGGGCGGCGTTCGCTTTGAGGTCACGGCAGTGAAGGTCCGTGCGTTTCAACTCTGTCGGAAGAGGCTCTCTGGCGCGAGCTCGTGGCCAATTGGCGTTGTCGATTTCGCGCTAGAAATGAAGTCGGAGTTGTTTTTGCTCGCCGAAGGATGATTCGCGCCTCGGGTAGTTGCCCTCTTCGGGAAGTTCGCCCGCGGTCAGCGCAGCGACGTCCACGGCGCGCAGGAACGCGCGCCGCTTGCGCCCGCCATCCAACGGGCGCCATGGACGTAGGTTCTTGCGCGCGCGATGCGCGACGCAGCCATGCCGTTGCTTAATTGAGAGCTGTCTCTTGTGCGTCAAAACTCACATGTCAAATTAAGGTGGCAAGAAAGACATGCGCCCCCGCTCCCCATCGGGCAACTTTCAAGGGAACTCCGCACTGACTTTGCCAGGCTCCCCCCGCCCCCTCGCTGTGATGGCGGCGCGCTTCGCAGAGAGCAACGTTGGCGTTGCGTTCCGCGCGCGCCCGCCCCGATCGGGGGCAATGGCGTGGGGGCCTCCTCGGCTAGCCCCGGTAGCCTGTTTAATTCAGTTCGCATCCCGCCCCGTCGCGACCCGCCCGGTCGTTGAGGAAATCGACAAAATCTGTTCGCCGCTTCATGGATTAATTTGCCAACCCCCGGCCGCAGGCTTTTCGGCAACGGCTCGTCGTTTCACAGGGTTCGAACAGAACGGATGACCGCGCTGCGCCGAGCGCGCGCGCTGCGCCGAGCGCGCGCGCTGCGCTGAGTATTTTTACGTAGCGATGGCAACGCTGAGTCGCAAACCAAATTCTTCACGCCCAAACTAACATTTAATTTTTTTGGTGAGAAGATGCGTTTGTTTTAAACTTGGGCATGCGAAGCGCGCGCGCATCGCAACGCGCGCATGACCATCTCAATGCGGACTACGCGAAGACGCGCGCGCCGTGCAGCGCGCGCGTGCCCGTTGCGTCGCGCATGCTTTTCATTATTAATGATACACCCACCACGTTTACCCACCCACCTGGGTGACTCACCCACCTGGGTGACCCACGTCCTTCGGTGGCCCACTCATCTGGGTGGCCTTCGTACTGGGGTGACCCGCCCACCTGACTGTCCCACCCGCGCTGGTGACCCACCCGCCGATGTGATCCACCGACCTGGATGGCCCGCCCACCTGGGCGACCCGCTCACCTGGTGGGCGCGCCCGCCTGCGCGTGCGTATCTGTGTAATGGTTATTCACATGGCTGCCTCGTCTGATCTGACAGCTGATGTCGTGTCGTTTTGGCCATGCGGTGTCTCGGCTAACAAAGCCCTCCTGGTGTAGGGGCGGGGGCGGACTGCAGCGCGCGCGCTTCATTGTGATGCGTATTCGTCTATACTACAATCGGCGTTCGATGTATCATCGCTTCCGCCGCGCAACGCTGCCCAAGCGGGTGCGACGGGTCGAGGGGGCGCGCGCGCGTGTGGGTTGCGTCGAGCGCAGCGCATTCGTAACTTCACATTGAATTGAGCGCCTCTTCTGGTCCGAGAATGAATGTTTCCATGGGGTTTTCGCCATTGGGTTTTCGAGTCAACATCGGTTTCTTCGTACACCGGTGCTTGCGACGCGGCAGCGGGCGCGGGTGGGCGCGCGCGCGCGAGGGCAGCATTGGGCGCGCTGTCGCGCGTATTCCACGCTGCCTCGGAGACGTTTATTGCCGCGTGCAGATGCAGAAGCGCGTGGTTTTCATCTGCTGATTTTCCAGTTTACAACGCCGCAGTTAGATTGAACTGCAAGCGCGCGGCTCGGGCGCGGGCGGGAGAGGGGGGGGGTCGCGAGTGCGCGCGCGCGGAGCGCATTGAGTGCGCGGTTTTGTAAGTCCCACATTGAAGCGGCAGCCCCCCGATCTGAAACTGACGTTCTACAATTGCGTTTCGCCACTTGGCCTTTGAATTAGCATTTGTCAGAGCGCGCGCACATGTATACGCGGCAGCGTTGGGTCGAGGAAGGGGCCGGCGACGAAGGAGGAGAGGGGCGCGGGGTGAGCGCGCGCGCGGGCTGCGTCGAGTGCAACGTTTTCTTATAATCAAGATTGAATGCAGCGCGTCTTTTGATCCGAGAATGAAATGTTACATTGGGTTTTCGCCATTGGGTTTTTCGAGTTAACATCGCCCCCGCGTCAGAAAACGCAATGTACACGATTGCGAAGAGCGTGGGGGCGCGCGCGCGCCCGCGTGGGTTATATTGATTATGCAGTTTCGCATGCCTCACGTTGGGATGACTGCCTTCGCCGATTTGAGAATGATATCTTACATTTGGTTTTCGCCATCGTGTTTTCGAGTTAGCGCCGCTCCCGTTGTACAAACATTGTCTACATTGGTGTGAGCGGCGAGCGCGCGTGGGTTGCATTGCGTGCGCAGTGTCCTGTGCGCATTTACGCCACGTTGAAAAGCCAATCCTTCCCCACCTTAAACTGAAGTGTCACAATGGTGTTCCACCATTGATTTCACCATTGGGTTTCCATGATTACATCGCTCCCATTGTGTACATTTGTATGCGCAGTGGGGGGTAGCGTGGCGGGGGAACGCGCGCGCGCGCGTGGGCTGTTTTCATAATTTTTCTGCCGTGCAATTTACTATGCGATGACAGCTCCTCCCGATATGAAAGTGAAGCTACCCTTGGTTTTCCCCATTCGGTTTTCGAGTTAGCATCTCCGCAAGTGTATCAAAATGCGCACGCAGCATGGAGGGCGGGCGAAGGGGCGGGGTGGGGGGGGGGCGCGCGCGCGGGGCGAATTGGGCGTGAGTCCGTAAAGTCTACGTACAGTCAAACGACAACCATATCCTACCAGATATTGCAACCGCGCATTAAAGTTGCGCCCTTGGGTTTTCGAGTTAACGTCGCTCGCTTTGTATACAGATGTATGCGCGGGCGTGGCGGGTCGCGACGCGCGCGCGCCCGCGCGTTCAGGCTGCGCTGAGTGCAACTTTTTGTTTTTTTCTTGCGCTTTGGAATGATAGCTTCCTCCGACCAGAAAATGAAATTGAACAGTGGGTTTTCGCCATCGGGCTTTCGAGTTAAAGTCGCACCGGTTGTTTACCCGCGTACACCATCCTGTTTGAGCGTTGTTTGGGGCAAGGGTTTGAATCTAAGTTGGCCCAGCTGGGGGGCGCGGTGCGGAAGTTGGCGCCTCCCCCCCCCTCTTCATTATCATCCCCATTTTTTCTCGGCTTGCTCGGCTTCTGTGCTCATTTTCGAGATTGCGGTGGATGCGCGACTTGAGCGTGCTGCTGTGTCTGCGTGGCGGCACCCATCCCCAGGCGATGAATTTCGGCCCTCGTTTTGCCCCTAGGGCCCTTTTGTTCCCCCCCCCATGGGCGACTTTCGCGTTCCTCATTTGGGTTCGCGGCCACGCGAAGGGTAGTTTACGCGGTCGCGTGCCATCGTTTGGCCGCCCATTGGGGCCATGTTGAGTCGTTCCGGGTGCCTTGACGTCCTCTGAGCGGCAATTTGAGGAGCGTTGGAATCAGTCTTGGGTTGTCCATTGGCCGTGTTTGAGTGTCTTGGTTGCGTCGTGGATGCCTTCTTTGGCAGGTTAAGCCCCCGTCGTAAGCGGCGGGGCCATCACGTAGGTTTTTCGGGAAACGCTGAAACGCAGAAGCACGAGGAGGCGAGAAACAGGACACCTCCGATGCATTTAATCAGATACATTGGTTTGGGCCCTTCTGAGGCGTCGCGGAGTTTAAGGTGGGGCCTATCTGGGGTCGTCTGGGAAGCCTCTGAAGTTTTCCCGCAGACGCACTCGGCAATACTGAGGTTATTTCTGGATGGTCATCGGGTAGCCATAGGGGGGGCGTCGCAACGGCGGCAGCGTCGGCAGTGGAGCGTCGAGCGCCGCGGGGCGGGCGTGGGGAGGGCGTGGGCCGAGAGTTGGGCGGCCGTCGCGACGGGGGCAGCGTCGCCGTCGAACGCCGAGGGGCAGCCATCAGGCGACGGCGCGGCGGCCGTCGCAACGGCGTCGCGGGCGCTAGCTGGGCGGCGGGCGCCGTCGGGCGCCGTCGGGCGGACGCGTGGCGACGGCAAAGCGGCCGTTGCGACGGCGGCAGCGTCGCCGTCGGGCGCCGTCGAGCGACCACGAGGCGACGGCGCGGCGGCCGTCGCAACGGCGGCGGCGGCGCTGGCTGGGCGTCAGGCGCCGTCGGGCGCCGTCCGGCGGACATGGTGCGACGGCAAGGCGGCCGTCGCAGCGGCGTCGGCGGTTTCACCGGCCAAGCGGCGGGCGCCATCGGGCGCTGTCAGGCGGCCAATGGGCGACAGCCAGGCAGCCGTCGCAACGGCGGTAATGGCGCCAGCTCGGCGGCGAGCCCCGTGCGGCGCCGTCGGGCGGGCATCTGCCGAGTGCTGGGCTGTTGTCGTCTGCGTTTTGGGGTTGTCTTGAGCTCCTCCCGCGCCGCGCACCACCAGTTCCCATTCTGGTTCTTTTGGAATCGAAAGAGAGTTTTTTTGGGTTGCCTCAGGGCCAGTTTTCGAACCCGAGTTATCCCGGATGACGCCCGTGATTTCGAAAAGTGCGATACATTCTTCTTTTTTGAACCCTGAATTTCCCCCGACGGGCGAAACCCGAGTTATCCCGGATCGGTTTTGGCCTTCCGAGGAGCGCGATTTCGGAACCCGAGTTATCCCGGATGGGCGTCCCTGGGGGGCCAGACGTGTGTTCGCTGAAACTGCATGTCGTCTATCGTCGGTGTGCGATGATGGACGGTTCTAACCAAGTTGCGTCGGGCGGGCGGTCCAAACCAAGTCGCGTCGGGGGCGTTCGGTAAGTTGCGCAGGGCGGGCGGTCCTAATTTAAGCGTGTCGGGTGGGCGGTCCTAACCAAGTTGCGCCGGACGGGCGGCCCAAACCAAGTCGCGTCGGGATTTTTCGGTAAGTCGCATCGGGCCGGCGGTGCTAACCATGTCGCGTCGGGCGGGCGGTCCTAGTCAAGTTGCGTCGAACACGCGGTTCCTGACTTGTCGCTACCAGAGGGCTCAGACAGAGCTAGGGCGCCGAGTTTTTCGTCACTTGCAGCCCCTCGGATCCTTTTGCAAGGGTCTCGGGGAACCTCCGAGTGGCTGCAACTGACGCCCATTTGTCGTTTGCGCGTGAACAGAGGCACCAAATCCGTTGAGCAAGAAGACCTTGAGAGAACCCGACCCGACCACGCGAAACATGAAACCGTGCATGGATCCAGGTCGTTGCGGCAGGTCCCAGCGCCGTGATTGTCAAACATTTAACATTCCACATCTTATTGGCTCGATGGGGAGGGCTATTTTTTGATGCGACCTCGACGGCGCGACTGCGTATGATGATGGTCATAACAACGCATGTGTTATGATGCTTTCATGAAGATGTGAGGTCGGTCGGGAGGAATGATTTCATGGCGTCGCCGATGTTCGTGGTTATTGTAGTTGTGAGTGGGCACTGACGGTCACATTACGGTCGCGTTGATGGCAATGGCGCCGGAGGGGAAACGTGGGATGGGAAAACATATGAGCAGGAAGCGGAGGAGGCAAACGGCGAACACGATATTCGTCATACGTGGTGTTTTCCCCAATCGCGTTTCCAAGCTCTTTGTTCGTTTGGGCCGTCGCAGGGTTTTCGCGCGCTCGTGCATGGCACGGTTGGGTGCTCTTTGGGCCTTCCTTTGCTGTCTGAGTCTTTTGGTGGGCCGGTTTGTTATTATTTTTGGGTTTGCGTGGCCGTCTGGGGGGATTCTTGATTCTTCGCGTATCCCCACCAGCCCGTCCAGAATTGATTGCCAGCTTTCCCGGGGCCTCTTTGGAGGCTATCTTGAGCCATGCTCGGCTAGAGGCTGTCGGAGGCTATCTTGAGCCATGCTCGGCTATCTTGGGCCATCTTGAGGCTGTCATGAGGCCTTTTGGAGGTCTGTCGGAGGCTATCTTGAGCGATGCTTGGCTATCGTGGGGCCCTCTTGGGGTCCTCTTGAGGCCTTCTTGGGGCCCTCTTGAGGATCTTTTGGGGGAGTCTTGGAGCCCTCTTGGGGCTCTTTGGGGGGTCTGGGAGGCCTCTTGGGGCCGTCTTGGGCACCATGGCTCAAAAAGAAATGAGGGGAAATTCGGCGCCCCCCCCCCCGGAGGCTCTCAAACGGCATCTTGGGGCCCTCTTGGAGCGCTCTTGGGCGCCTCTTGGGCGATCTTGGGGCCGTCTTCGGCCTTCTCGGGCCCCTCTTGGGCGTCTTTTGGGCCGTCTTGGGGTCACCTTGAGGCTTCCAAAGCCCATTGGAAGCGAAAAGGCGATAATACCAAAAACATTGATTTTCCCTAGGCTTTTGAACGGTCTTGGCATCTTTGAGGGCGCCGCTGAGGGCTCGAAGGGCACTTGGATCCGTCTTGGGGCTGTCTTGGGGCATCTTGGGGGTATGTCGGAGGCTATCTTGACCCATCTTGACGTAGGTAGCATGGGCCATCTTGGAGGCCATCTTGCGACTTCGAAGCCCTCTTGGAGCAATCTTGGGCCATCTTGGACGCTCCAACGCCTCGGTACTCCCCCCTTCCTGGCCCAGGGGAGGGGGGGGGGGGGGGTTCCAGTGGAAGGGGGAAGAAACAACGCGCTATACCACCTCAGCCCAGAGGGCTGGTGGGATTCCGTTTGTCGCGGGGTCTTTTTGGGCCGCCATGGATTCCCCAAAAGTCGCGTTGGAACCTCCCTCCAGACGCCCTGCGGTTCAGTTCGACGCAGTCTTGGCTTCATCATGGGTTGCCCGCCGTTTTTCTTTGGGTTGTCATCAGGCTACCTCAGCCTCCTTAACGTTGTTTGATTTTTGTATCGCGCTTTGCTTTTGCGTGCGACCTCGTGGGCGCCCCCCTCCAACAAGAACGGAGACCTCAGGCGGCGCGCAGGCGAAATTCAATTAGAAACGATTCGTGTGTTTAGCGTTTCGCGTCGCCAGGCGTTCTTGGAGGTTCATGCGAAACCCTCCTGGCTCGACGTGGAGGCTCGTTGAGTAGTGTCGGTGCCAAGTTGGTTACTCTTGGAGTTACGTGAGGCCATATCATGCCTTTCTTGGGCCGTCTTCGCGGCTTTCGTGGCCTTGCAGGGCCGTCTTGGACACCATTGTGAACATGTTAGGCGTTGCGGGCAGCGACGGGGAACCGTCGATACATTCGCGGGGTCAAGGGAGGGGGCGGTGCACGCGACGCCGTGCGAATAGAGAGGTGCCCTTATTACCGTGCGCCCTGCCACACAAGATTTGGCAGCGCATCACTCGTCGTCGTGCCGGGGGGGGCGGTGGCGGAAGGGGAAGGCAGTTCTAGCGCGTTTGTGCGTCTTCAGAGCTTCACAACCAAATGCAGGAACCGAATCAAGGGCATTATTTCAGCGGGAATATCCATATTGATGTTGTTTCTGCCTCTTGTGTAAGGCGATGGGATGTTGGGCGGGTTTTCAAGCTTCGGTGAGTTTTGGGGCGTTTAAAGAAGCTCCCTACGGCTTTTTGTGGCGTCCTGTTTGTTTCCCGCGTCGCAGGTCTGAGCAAACGTTGGCCTATTTCGAAATCTGTCGGGCCTCACGCGGGTTGTCCCGGGACGGTTTGCAGGATTTTGCCTCCCACGGGTTCCCTCTTTAGGGCGCCTGGTTGGCTCTCCTCAGGCCTCTTCACCCCAGTGCGTGAAGGGAACCATGCCGCGCAGCATTGTAGGTCTCATGGGAAGGGCCACGTGGGCCAAGACAAACTGACGCGCCCGGAGGCTGCGAAAGCGACTTGACGAAAGACACATGCATGGCCGTTTCGCGCATGACAGATTCACTAATTTGCGACGGTTTGCGAAACCTCAATTTTGAGAATTGTTTGAACGCAGATGGGTCGGGTTTTGATGACATGGCGACCCATGCCGGGGTCTCGTTGTCGCGAGTTTGAAAACATATCAGGCCATCGAGGGGCTACGCGCAGACAGGTTATGCGCGCGGCCCCAGATTGTCACGTTAGACATCGGCGCGTTCTTTGGGCGCGTTCTGCCTCAATTCGCGTGTACACCCTGCGTGTGTGAACGCAACCGTGCCCCCCAGGAACATCTGTGAAGAACCGTGTGGCGTCTTCATAGACAAGTTCTTTTTTTCGACGGGTCTCACGCGGTTGTGGTCTGTTCGGTCGGCGGGCCGCCCATGCGATTATATTATCGTTTCGATTTTCCCTGCGATGCCAGCGAGAACGGGTGGATGAGGAACACATCTGAGGCAGAGGGGGGGTCGGAGGGCGAGGAAGGAGCCAGAGGATGCACTGCGCGAGCAAGACGCTCGATGCAAGGCGAGGGAACGAAATGACATTTACGATTCAGAGAACGGAAACGGAAAACGGAGGGTGGTGGCGATTGGCGGGCGGCGTGAGGGATTAAAGCCGCCATCCGAAAAAAAAGGGCGCGTTGAGGAAGCAGCGCAAGAAAACAGGGGAGGGCGATGACTGATCAAACGAGGGCCAGCAGCAATGAAGGGGACGAGCGAATGGGGGGTGACAGCGGACGATGGAGAGAATGAACAATGTGGGGGGCGCTGGGAGAGGCGGGAGAGCCTTTTTGCGATCGGGCAGCTGCGACAGCGAACAGGAGAGAAGTTAGGAGCATGGGCGGGGGCTCACCAAGATGGACGGGACGATGGAATCATCTAGGGACACGGGAGGGGGTCGATGATCGATGAAGGCAGTTTGGAGGAGGAAGAAGAAGGCAATGGAGGGGAGGATGTTTTCGGGTGCGCGTTTGTTTGTTATTTTTGAGGCGGTGGTCGAGATGTTGAGGCTCGTCGGCGCTCGCACTGCAGGTATCACTGTGAACAGTATCCCTTTTCGGCTTGCACCTTGACACAAAAAGGGGGTGAAACCGATATTCCAAACATTTGTATTGCATTGTGTTGCCCCGTGGCTCCACGTTCGCCCTGCCATGTCTTGAGTTGTCTGCTCAGCGAGAGTCCTTACGACAGGAGCCATTCGCGGGCAGCGCGCGGTTGGCGCATGGGCCAGGCCTGAGCTAAATTCACCCGAAGCACAGTGCAGGGTAATCGGAGCACTGCGGAAATAATTTGCATCTTCAATGGATCGCGCTCTAGCCATGCGTGGAGTGAGCCATGTGTCCCTGCACGCTGAAACTCGTGTTGGCCATGCATGAAATATTCATATGCGATCGGCTGGTGGTGTTTCTGTGCGTCGCCAAACCTGCGCCTATGCCATTGTGTCCCTTCGTGTTAGTTCCAGCATGGTGGTTGTGTTTTTCCTTGATGTCCTCCGCTTGTGTTTGCGGCACAGTGAAGAGTCGAACCGAACGGTTTGTGCGACGCAGCAGTCCGCGGAAAACATGTCAGCATTCCACGCGGCCCGCGGCGCCGCGCTGCAGCTCGAAATCCCATGGGGAGACGCGCTGCCAGAACGCGTTCCCATAATCACAGCACCCTGCAATTTCGCCAACAGCATCGGGACGTCATGCGGTGAACGTCGTTTCGTTTGGCTTACGCCATTTCCGCCGACCCCTTGATCATGCATGACCGAGCCCGTCCAGGACAGCCTTGGGACGTCACGCGGGTGCCACGCGATGGCGCCAGCCGCGCTGAAGACGCGGCGGCCACCGTAACTGGTCTAGCGTTGTCATAACGCAACGCGCCCCCGCATTCACATTAGCGCTTCATGAGCACACGTAACGCAGATAGCATGCTCAATGCCATCGCAAATCATGGGCATGAATGCCGCCACGTCTGCGTGAATGACAGTCTGCAGGAAGCGGACGTCGAATGCCAAGGGTGCCATCGGCCATTCGGGCCCCAGCGCGGGGGCCCAAACCCGACCCAATCCGGACCCGAGTTATCCCGGATGATTCGGGCGTCCAACAGTCTCATAGATGAAAGCGGAGAGCTCAGTCGTAGGAAGGAGACCCCGGAGCTCAAAAACCGATCCCAGGCAGCGTCTAGGCGAGAGCTGGCCAAGTCCGAGGTCCTGATCTCTTGGCAAGAGTTCCTGGCCCAGGCAGGTGGTGGTGGTGTGGTTGGTTTCTCCTCTCCCTCCTCTCCCTCTCTCTCCGGCCGGCCGGTCGGACTGCTGCCTTTTCAGTAGAATCCACCGGGACCTTGATGCAGGTCATCCGGGGACAGATGCCTTGTCGAACTGTCGTGCGTTTTCCTGCTTGCATGGTTTCTATCCCAGCTACAGTTTCTGGGATGCTGAACCTACTAGAAATTCCGACGAGTGTGATGGGATAGCACATTTGTCAGACTAGGTTCAGCAGTTGTGTAGCGAGATAGGTGTGTATCTGTGATTTGCCTAATGTTGTGGCTCAAGGGAAAACATTGCCCAATTTCCCTGCTGCCACAGACGGTCGTCCAGGCGCAGCAGGCGTGGCACTTTCTCGACACCATAGGGGGTGTGCAGGGGGTGGTCCCTGAGCGCGGCCGCTATGCACGACGGTCGTCCACGCACAGCAAGCGTGGCATTTTCTCGACGCCATAGGTGGCGCGCAGCTGTAGCATCATCATCGTCATCATCATCAAGAATTGTAGCCACCCTGGCTCATGCGGGCTCAGACTGCTGGATATGTGAATGCGGACAGCCGCCGGTGACTCTCCGTCAAAGGTACGGTCCCCGTCATGACGCCCAAATGCGCAATGTTTGCTTTGCCACGGCCTTGCGAGCAGCTCAAGAAATCAATGCAAGATCTGGTTGGTTTGGCTGGTCTGCTTGATTGGCCTGGCTGGCTGGTCTGATTACTTTGGCTGGTTGCGGCTGGAATGACTGATCTGACTGGTCTGGTCAGTCTGGCTGGTCTGGCTCAAAAAGGCGAAGCGGGATGTGACATGGTTTGTGAACACACGTGACATAGAAATAAGTATGTGGGGTTCCTCGGTAGCGTAATTTGTGTCTATTTATGTGTGTCCCGGGGCCCCTTCAATGGTTACTTGAGCGTTAAGCGACGCAAGAAACCGGGTCGTCTGCGCCGACATCGGCGCGTAAGTTTCTTTTGTAAGGTCGTGCGTGAGCGCCTTCTTCCCCAATGCAGCGTGCCGCACTGGCGGCCCGCGTTTGCCGCCGCGTGAGGTCGGCGTGCCATCTCGTGTAGGACCCGTTTCTGATCGCCGCTCATTTGGGTCGCGGCTCATGAGCAAAGAGAACATGTTGCTCGATGCTCGTTTGGGGGACCTTCCTGGGGCCCACCTCGCTGATCTGTTCGACTCAGATTCGACTGAGGTTCGATTGAGGTTCGACTCAGGTTCGACGCAGGTTCGATTCAGGTCCGACGTGGGTTCGAGTGCAAGTCTACTCTAATCGACGGACGCTCGACGCAGCTTTGACACACGAGTGGAGCGAGTGTCTCCAGGTAGGAACCCAGAACGAGCATCCAGGACGAAGCTTTGACGGTCCAGTTTTCGTGGGAAATATGCAGCGGGAGGCGCCAGATTTCAGACTGGGGCGCGCCATTTTCAGGATGGCCCCGTCGGGCCAACCGGAGTCCCCCAAACCCGAGTCTTAAGTACGCCTCCCCGAAGCCGATGCAGTGGCGTCACCGTGAGGTGCGTCAGTGGGAATTCGAAGTTCGAGGTTCGATGTTTTTCCATGTGTTCGTTTGTTCTCGTCGGCTCTCAGCCTCGGGCTACGTTCCAGCCGCTGCGCGACGAGGGAGAGGGGGAAGGGGAGGAGGGAGGAGTAAGGAAGAGGAAAAAACGGACGAGGAGGAGGAGGAGGAAGAGGAGCAGGAAGAGGAGGAGGAGGAACAGGAGGAGGAGGAACAGGAGGAGGAGGAGGAGGAAGAGGAGGGAGGAGGAGGAGGA
>CAUYUJ010021278.1:60000-105000 GCA_963575745.1 Prorocentrum cordatum
CCCCGCATGGCGGGGGCCCCGCCGCCGCGGCGCGGCGCCGAGCCCGCCGCCCCGTGGGGGCCGCTCGGCAAGGACCCGCGGGGGCGCGGGCGATCGGAGGGTCTCTGGTCTCAATGTTCTGGACGCCCGAGGTGGGCACGGAAAGAATGGGAACGATGCCCAACAGCAGTTCCCGTTCATTCTGAGCAGGAGTCGCGGTCCACGCCGCCGCGGCCTTGTGTCCATTCGGGACAGAAGGCCGCCCGCCCAACAGCGGCCGTTGTTGGTTCGGGACAACACTTTTTGTTGGGCATTGTACCCATTCTTTCGGTACCCATTTCGGGTGTCAAAAAATGTCGAAACGCCAAATATACATATTATCAGACGCACCTCTCCGAGGGAGTAGAGCTCAGATGCGATTCATGCGCACGCGGGGCGTTCGCGATGTTTCTGGCCGTTTTGCTGGGGGACAGCCTCGACATTCTGAACATCGGCGGCACTCCTCACTCGGATCGTGGCGTCAGGGTCCGACAGCACATGGGAATTTCAACATTTTAACACAAAACCTTCAAACACACATGGTGCTTTCAATAATTTCGGCCCTGATTCTCAGAGAATGGCGATTTTGCCTGAGACATCCTCTCAACATCGAGCCCCGACGTACCTTCTGGTACCCCAGACCCCGCCTCGGAGCCTCCTGGGGGCCTCCTGGAACCTCCTGCGACCTCCTGGGGCTTTCTGAACCTTTCTGGTGCCCCAGGCCCCGCCTCGGAGCCTCCTGGGGGTCTCCTGAAACCTCCTGGGGCCTCCTGCGGCCTCCTGGAGCCTCTTGGGGCCTCCTGAAGCCTCCTGGGGTCTCCTGGGGCCTCCTGAGGCCGCCTGGGGCCTCCTGGGGCCTCCTGGGGCCTCAGAACTACATGCACACACAGAGACACACATCACGCCCAACACATCACACGCTAGACAAACATAACACACACACACACACACACACACACACACACCACCTACAACGCACAAAAAGCACGCACAACACAGAGCACACATCACACACACACACACAACACTTACAATCCTGAAGCCTCGTGGAGCCTCTTCTGGTATCCAAGTCGGGCCTCCTGAGGCTTCCTGGGGGGCCCTGGTACACACATCGCAAGGTGTGGCAACCCCACTTGCGCTCGAGTGTGACTTCGCTGTTGCATTTCACTCCTGCTTCAAACGCCCCTTCAGTTTTTTGTATGAGCCTGGGCACATACGTGCCACTTGTATATACATATAGATCTATATATATATATATATATATAGATATACATATATATATATATATATATATATATATATATTCGCTCACGTGGGTCAGGAGCGATCCTGCCTTCGGAGAAGCCTTTCCTCTTGGGTCTTCAGGGAGGGCCTTGGCCTAAAACGCTTCTCGAAAGGCCTGGGGACTTCTGCTCCTTGTAAAAAAAGGCCTGCTCCTTCTCACTTCCCTGGGCTCGCCGCCGACTTCCTCTCCCTGAGATTCAGTATCGTTTAACCGACCCCCATCCCCATCCTCAAACCCTTCGAGACCCCACCGAGTTGCCACCCCAGTTGGGGATACGCCCCCCTCGAGACCCGAAGGGAACGACCTATACCCCCATCTAGGGGGGCAAATCGGCCACTGGGGCCCAGGCCACGCCGCTGGGGATGGGGATCGGTTAAACGAGACTCAGCGTGTCGGCGAGCGAGGTGGGGAAGCTTCGGGTTCGGGGTTTTCGGGCGTTTTCGTCGGTGTTCGGCGGTTTGTCCAGCCTCGGGATCCAGCAGTTGCGCCTCGCCGAGGGCGTTCGAGGGGTGCCCCGATCCGAACGGCCGCCAGGGACCCGAGTTATGACCCGAAAACCAAATGCGGCGGCGCGCCCGCGGGCGGGGAAGTGAGAGGGAGAAGGCCTTCTCAGAAGGCGGCGTGGCAACTCTCGGAAGCCCTCGCGCCTTTGGGGAGTAGTTTGGTGTCTGACAGGCCTCGGAATAGATGAGCGAACACTCGTGCCACATTCATCCGTCGACGCCTCCCCCTCCCCCCAAACGTTCAAAGCTGGCGGTGGGTCTGACGAGACGCACTTCGGCTGCAGTCTCCCCCCCGCGCGTGCCGAACACTGAGTCTGGGGGGGGAAGGGGGAAAGTTCAGTAATGGTTTCCCTCTCCCGGAGGGGGAGGCGCAGAACATGCCTTCTCGGAAGGCAGAGGGGGCTCCCGGGGCCCCTCGAAGAGGGCCCGCCCCTGCTCGTCTTCCCCCCCCCGGGCGCGCCCCGCCCCGTGCACGAGCCGCTCGGCGGGGGCCGGGGGGGCGGGCGATGGGAGGGTCGGGGCCTCCACGGTCGGGGGCAAAAGGGGGGGGACAGGAGGCAAAGGGGGGGGGCAAGGAAAGGGGGGACAGGGGGGGCAAGGAAAGGGGAACAGAGGGGGGGGGCAAGGAAAGGGGGACAGGGGGGGGCAAGGAAAGGGGGACAGGGGGGGGGAGGACCAAAGGGGGAGACAGGGGGGGGGTCTCCACGATCGGGGGCGAGGAAAGGGGGGACAGGGGGGATGCGTCGACCCCCCAGTCGCCCACGAATCGCCGATGGGGTTCAGTCGGGCCTACAGGAGGAATATTCGGAAATTGTCAAACATAGTTTGGGGACGATTTTTGTTAGCATGTGTGGACTATTTTCGAATATCCGCCGGCCCCCTGTCTCGAATAATGGGAGGTGCAAAAGCTAAATCACGAGTCTGGGCGCCGCCGTGAAGCAGTGTCGGGACTTGTTTGTTTTTCGACCCTGACCCTACGGATCTGCGTCACGGGTGCCACCGAATTTCAGAAATGTGGCAAGTCCTATTTGTGTTTGGATTATGACCCTGCCGATCTGCGTGAGGGGTGCCGCCGGATTTCAGGAATGTGGCAAGTCCAATGTGTTTTTGGACCCTGACCCTGCCGATCTGCGTGAGGGGTGCCGCCGAATTTCAGAAATGTGGCAAATCCCATATGTTTTTGAACCCTGACCCCGCCGATCTGCGTGAGGGGTGCTGCCGAATTTCAGGAATGTGGCAAGTCCAATGTGTTTTTGGACCCTAACCCCGCCGATCTGTGTGAGGGGCGCCACCGAATTTCAGAAATGTGGCAAATCCCATGTGTGTTTTTGCACCACCCCGCCAATCTGCGTGAGGGGTACCACCGAATTTCAGACATGTGGCAAATCCCTTATGTTTTTGGACCCTGACCCCGCCGATCTGCGTGAGGGGTACCGCCGAATGTCAGAAATGTGGCAAATCCCATGTGTTTTTGGACCCTGGACCCTGACCCCGCCGATCTGGCTGAGGGGTGCCAGTGGATTTCAGAAATCTGTCAAATCCCATGTATGTGTTTGCACCCTGACCTCGCCGATCTGCGTGAGGGGTGCCGCCGAATTTCAGACATGTGGGAAATCCCTTGTGTTTTTGGACCCTGACCCTGCCGATCTGCGTGAGGGGTGCCACCGAATGTCAGAAATGTGGCAAATCCAATGTGTTTTTGGACCCTGACCCCGCCGATCTGTGTAATGGGAGCTACCGAATTTCAGAAATGTCGCAAATCCAATGTGTTTCTGCACCCTGACTCTGCCGATCTGCGTGAGGGGTGCTGCCGAATTTCAGAAATGTGACACATCCCATGTGTTTTTAGACCCTGACCCGCCGATCTGTGTGAGGGGTGTTAACTTTTAGTCACCCCAGCAATTCAGACAAGACGTTCAGGGCGTGGTAAAAATGTCCGTTTTGGGTCTCCCCCCTTCGCGCGGTCCATCAACAAGGAACAGTAAGCAGCAAGAAGCATAACTGTAACAAGGAACAGTAAGCAGCAAGAAGCATAATTGTAACAGTTGAAACTGGAAGCTGCAACTGGTAGAGGAAACTGCGAACCTTCGGCCTACAGCCTGGTTGCCCCACAAGGGGGCCGGCGGATTTTCGAGTACTTTTAGTGTTTCGTCCAAAGTCCCCTTGTAGGATGACATGCCCGACTTAGCGATCGGGGCCCGATAGCCCCAACCTGCACGGGAAGGTGCGGATTCTCACTATCGAGGCCTCACGCCCGAAATGGGTACGGAAAGAATGGGTACAATGCCCAACAGCAGCTCTTGTTCATTTTGAACAGCATTCGCTGTCCACGCCGCCGCGGCTTGAGTCCATTCGAGACAGAAGGCCAACAGCGGCCGCTGTTGGTTTGGGACAACATTTGTTGTTGGGCAGTGTACCCATTTTTTCCGTACCCATTTCGGGCGTCCACATCCATGATCGGGGGAGCGTGGGCCTCGAGTCGGGGGAGTCTCAGGAGGGAAAGAACCCCCAGACACAATACATCGCCGACCCCCAGGAAAAATACTGGAGGATGTGCGAAGTGGGGGGGACGACGAAAACCCCGAAAATGTTGGAACATATGGTGAAGTGAATCCCATTATTTGTGTCTATTTATGGTGCCGCATCGCCGCTGCATCGGCGATGCGGCTCCATGTGCAGCCCGATTTACATCGCGTCGACGTCGCCGATGCATCGCCGACGTCGCCGATGCATCGCCGGTGCATCGCCGATGCATCGCCGATGCATCGCCGGGGGGCGGGCGATCGGAGGGTCGGGGTCTTCATGATCGGGGAAGCGTTCGGTAGCAAATACTGGTGCTATACCCTCTCAATTCCCTCGTTAGCGTCGGCTGGCGTCGGTGAGCTTCTGGGAGTCGATGAGGTAGAATTCATTTAGAGTCGATGAGCATCGGCTAGCGTCGATTTAGCGTCGATGAGTGTCGATTGGCGTCGATTTAGCGTCGACTAGCGTGGATTCGCAAGAGCCGACAAGATGGTATGGGAGACTCCCACGAGTTGCCACCGAATCTCCTTGATCGGGGAAGCATGAGCCGCGAGTGCGCCAGAACTCGGGCTTGCTGGCGCTTTCTGTCCAGCGCGTCGTCCCGGATTTTGACGGTCCAGTTTTGTTCGTGGGGTGCTTGCACGAGTTCGCGTCCAGTTTCAGATCGGGTCTCGTCACTCTCATGATGTCAGGAGGGAGACAACACACAGACACAATGAATCGTCGATTCCACAGAAAATATACGAAAATATAGAAAGTGGGGGGGGGGAAGACGGAAACCCAGAAAATACCGGAAAATATGGGGAATCCTATTATTTGTGTCTAATTTTTTTGTGTATCCCAGGGCCCTTTCATGATGAGAGGTCCAGGGCTGGGGCGAGCGAGCGAGGGCACGAGGATCGATGGTTCTGGTGACTCCGACGCTCTCAGTCTGTTTTCCGCCCACCCTCCGCCGTCGTGGCCGCGGCACAGGCCGCCTCGCAAGGATGCCAGGAGCGCAATCTGGGACAGGTCTAGGGGCCTCTCTGCTTATGCCCGTGCCCAGGCCCCTCGCGACGTGGACGCGACGGTTCTTGGTTCTTTTTGCTTATTTGGTGGTGGGCACCCTGGGGCTTCGTGTGCTTGGTTTTTTTGTATTTATTTGGGGGTGGGCATTTCTTCTGGACACCCTGGGGCTGGGTGTCCCGAACTCCATCGGGAACCTGGAGACGGGGGTCAATGCCAACGGAGGTCAGCCAGAGCGCCCGATCTTGCAGGACCCTGCAGGGCAAGGATCGTATTGACCCGGGTTTGGGTGCAGGATCCTGCAGGATCTTGCAGGATCTTTCGCATTGACCTGGTTTTTTCTCGCAGGATGTTTCAGGAGTTTCCAAGGCCTGACTGACCCCGGTCTGGATTTACCCGGGTATGCAGATCCCCGACTCCAGGTGTTTGAATCGGCGGTGATCCCGTGGGGGGAGTGAGAAAGGGCGGGCCTTCTCAGAAGCCTCGGAAGTCCCCCAGCCTTCGGGTAAGTTTTCTGAGCCTGTCCCGAGGACCAACAATATTTTCAGACCCCGCTTCCTTTTGAGAAGGTCTCCTCATTTCCCCCCTCGCTCGCCGCCGAGTTTGAAAGGGTTGGAAGTTGTTGTTGGCCTTCGCGAGCTTCGTGGCGAAGATCTCGTCAAAACGCCCCCCTGCGGGGAGCTGCGTGGGTGACGGCGGTCGTCGTCGTCTTCGTCGTCGTCGTTGCCGTCGTCGTCGTCGTCGTCGTCGTCGTCGTCGTCGTCGTCGGGGCTGGTTCTTCATCGTTTTCGTATATGCTGTGCTTCTGGTCGGGGGGGGGCCGGGAGGGGGACATACACAACGACGAAGAGCACCGACAGCAGTCGACCTGCGGCGGAGGTTGGCTTTCTGGGACGCGAGGTCGCCTGCCCAAGAGCGGTCGCTGCCGATTTCAGGCAACGCTTGTTGTTGGGCATCGCCCCCATTCGTCAGTCGCCTCTCCGGTCATGCCAATCGGGGAGACTTTTGTAAACCTACGGGGCATCCCCAGATGCATCGGGACGGAGCCGCGGGGGTGCAGGCGGGCGTCGTCGTCGTCGCAGGCGTCGTCTTCGGCCGCGTCGGCGTCGGAGCCGCCAGTGCCGTCGTCGTCTTCCGCGTCCTCGTGGCGTGTGACCGACGGAGGGATGTTCCTGGCGTGCGACTGACGGAGGGACGTTCGACAGATAACCAGTGTGCGGCAAGCCGCCGCCGCGCAGCGAGAAAGAGAGAGAGAGAGAGAAAAAACAACAAACATAGAGACAGACGCGCGGCCGACCATCGCGGCCGCTCAGCGGCGGCGGCAGCCACCACCGACATCATCAGGAACTTCATGACAAACCCGCCGACATAGCTGGCGCCGCCGTCCATGGCCTCCGAGGGCCGCCGAGGGCCGCCGAGGGCCGCCGAGGGCCGCCGAGGGGCCGCCGAGGACCGCACGAGGGCCGCCGAGGGCCGCCGGGCCGCGAGGGCCGCCGAGGGCCGACAGAGGCCGGCCGAGGGGCTCGTCCGGCAGCCGAGGGCCGCCGAGGCCGACGAGGGCAGCCGAGGCCGCGAGGGCCGCCGGGGGCCGCCGAGCGGCCGCCGAGGGCCGCCAGATGACGACGAGGGGCCGTGACAGCGAGAGGCCGCCGAGGGGTGCGCGCGGCGCCGCCGTTTGCTGGCCACGAGGGGGGACGCCGGCGGCGGCCGTCCGGGGTCGGGCGGGGGGCCCGCGGGTCCCCCCCCCGGCGCTCGCCGGGCAGCCGCCGCGCGCGCCCACGAGCCATAGCCCCCCTCATCCCCTACTCCTCACTCCAGTCATACCTCCTACTATCTGCAGCCTCATCCCCCTCTCGCCTCCTGAGGAGGAGGAGAAGGGCGGAGGAGGAGAATGAGGATGGAGGAGGAAGAGGAACCGATTCCTCTCCTCCTGCGTTTCTCCTCATGCCGCATGAAGCAGCCTCCTACCGCCCACCGCCTCCTCCGTCCAGGCCTTCTCCAGTCCTTCTCCTCCTCCTCCTCCTCCTCCCCCTGCTCCTCCTCTTCCTTCTCCTCCTCCTCCTCCTCCTCCTCCTCCTCGGGCTCCGTCCCTGCGCAGGCCTCCCCCCCCGCGGAGCCCCTCCCGAGGAACGCGGGCCGTGATGGGGGCTGCCGCGCCCGCAGGGCCGTGATGGCCGCCAGTGTGCCCCCCAGTCTCGGGGGAAGGCGCGCGCTCCCAGTGCCCTGGCTGCACGCGCTGCTGCTGGGGACAGCGCAGAAGACCTACGCAAGGTTCACTTTCCTCGCAGTCTGGAATCATCAGAACTTGGTGTCCGCGGCTCGTTTGGACGCCGTCTCGTCGGTTGCCGTCTCGTCGGTTTTGGAGGGCGTGGGGATCGTGGGCCTCCCAGGCACGTGTGTGCGCCAGTGGTGGAGAGAGCCGCATCATAACACGACGACGACGGCGCACCATCACCTGATCCACTTCGGCTGGGAGTGCTCGCGGCTGGTGAGCAAGAGGTGTGTGTGTGTGTGCGGCCATGGTGGCTAAGCGCTTCTTCGGCGCGAATGGCATCCGCAAGATCGTCGCCCCTCCCGTGGGCCTTCGAGGTCGACGGGGCATTGTGTACATCGTTGCGGGCCCGCTCCCCTTCGCCGCGTTCACTCTACTTCCCCCCACGTCCCGCACATGAAGGAGATGCTCCAGTCTGGCGAGACACGTGCCGCTCCCTGTTGGCCTGGGCGAAGGACGAGCCGATGCGGGTCCCGCAGAGATGCACACCAGAGATACACACCTGTGCTGCTCATGGACTTGAACTCGGGACTCACCCCCCACTTCCCCGAGGGCTCTGCCGTCGGCCCCTTCGGTGCAGATCACGAGTTCTCTTCGGGCAAGTTGATGCACGAGTGGCTGGCAGTGGCACGAATGCAGGCGATCAGTACCACGACTCAGGTTCACGACACCTACTTCGGCATGGGCGGAGCTTCGTCGCAGATCGACTACATCTGCCTCCCGCAGAGTGCGAGCGTCCTCGTCGAGTGCGTCAAAGTCAGGAGGCGTACGGCGGAGGCGACCCGAGCTTTCAGTGCAGTGCTGGATCATTTCCGCCTGGTCGCGAAGGTGCGCAGTATCTTGCCAGTCAACCAGCTTCCCCTTCGTGAGTGATGGGATCGACCGAGGCTTTCGGGTGCAGTGCTGACAGGGCGCGGGCGCGAGGAGTTTCTCAAGGACGTGCACGAGGCCTTTCTGCAGATCAGCCCCTCCCTCGACATGCTCGAGGCGCGCGACGCCGCAGCGGGCCACGCCGTCCTCGTCGTGGCCACGATACGCAGGGTGTCGCTGGCTCATGTTCCCCTCGCCGCGTCGCGCCCTGACTCAAGGAACGATTGGAAGATCAAAAGCGGCACCTACTTCGTGAGCGACGCCGTATCTCGGAGACGGTGAAGGCGTCGGAACTCGAAGCCCACGGCAAGCAGGGGGGCTGCCACGGCCTCGGCACTGCCAGCGCGACTTCGCGAAGACGAACCCCACCGCCAGCTTGACCTACCAGCCGCCCGTTGCCGAACTCGAGTACATGACGCAGATGGAGGGGGCAGGCGCTGGACCGCCAGAAGCGATGGGTACCCCACCAGCGGTGCCAGTTCCATGACGAGCGCCACTCAGGACCACCAGGACATGAGGGCGGACATTCGAGATTGGACGGCGCGCTGGTTTGACGACACCAACGTTGTCCCGCAGGATAGCTCCCAGTGACGCGAATAGTGTGAGGCGTGTTTTACTACTATGCTACGCCGAGGAACTAATGTACCATTGTGGCTCTCCCCAAAAAACCGCCCCCGGGGCAAATCCCGAATGACCTGGTCGATGGAGTCGGCCCCCTTTTCCGCCCTCTCCTCCCTCAGTCGGGCAGGTCCATCTACAGGATGTCGGAAATCGTCAAAGATAGTCTTGGGACGTTTTTGTTGACTAGTCTTGAGCATGTTTGAGCAATGTTTGACGATGTGTCATTGTTCTTACAAAATCCGCCTGCAGGAAGACCAGCCCAACCTCATCCCATCATCATGCGACTTCCTCCAAGCAGCTCATCTTCCTGCCCCTTGTGCACGCGTACGCAATGGCATTAGCTGCACGCCGCGCGTAACCAATGGCCTCGCACAACAGTGGGGCGACGTGTAGGGGCTGAGACCACGTTACCACACGGTGTGTGCAGTTCCACGCTGCACGGCACGCACAAGGCCGAGTCGATCCGACCCGTTCCGATGCGATCCTCCAACTCCTCCTCATCCCATCTTCTCCAGCTCGAGTTCTAATATTATCGTCCCCCTCCCTCCCCCTCATCCTCTTTCAGCTACCACGAAGGCGGCGACGAAGACGACACGACGACGACGACGATCACGACGACAAACACGACGACGACGCCGACAACGACAAACACGACGACGGCGTCGACGACGACAAACACGACGACGGCGACAACGACAAACACGATGACGACGACAACGACAAATACGACGTCGACGACGAGGACGACGACGGCGGCGATGACGATGATGATGACGACGACGAACACGACGACGACGATAACGACAAGCACGACGACGACGACGACAAGCACGACGACGGCGACGGCAAACGCGACGACGACGATGACGACCTCCATGGTGCCGCTGCCCCGGCGCCGCCGAGTGGCCGCTGAGAGCGACCTGCTGTGACGAGCGGGCCGCGCACCCCCGCGCCCAGAGGAGAGCGGCTGTCGGCCGTCGCGCGGCGCGCGGTGCCCGCTGCGCCGCCCGCGTGCGCCGCGGCGTGGGTCGGCCGGGGCGCCAGGAGGAGGGGGAGGGGGAGGAGGGGGAGGAGGAGGAGGAGGAGGAGGAGGAGGAGGAGGAGGAGGAGGCGGCGAGAGGAGGAGGAGGAGGAGGAGGAAGGAGGGGGACGAGTAGGCGGAGGAGGGGAGGAGGAGGAGGAGGAGGAGGAGGAGGAGGAGGAGGAGGAGGAGGAGGAGTGAGGAGGAGGAGTGAGGAGAGTGAGGAGGAGTGAGCAGGAGTGAGATGCGTGAGGAGGAGGAGGATGAGGAGGAGGAGGATGTGAGAGGAGGAGGAGGGGGAGAGCAGGAGTGAGGCGTGAGGAGGAGGAGGAGGAGGAGGAGGAGGAGGAGGAGAAGTGAGGAGTGAGGGGGAGGAGGAGGAGGAGGAGGAGGAGGAGGAGGAGGAGGAGGAGGAGGAGGAGGAGCAGGAGCAGGATGAGGAGGAGGAGGAGGAGGAGGAGGAGAAAGGGGGCCGAGAGACGGGCCCCGCGTGCGCCCAGGTCGGCGCCGCAGGCCGCCACAGCCTGCCGCCACAGTTCGCCAGCTGCGGCCCGCGGCAGCAGGCGGCGCCGCCGCCGGGGCAGCCCAGGCACCGTGCAGAGCGGCGGCCGCTCAACCGGGATGACCGTGGGGGGTTCTAAGTGGACGGGGGGGGTGCAAGTGTCGAGCAGTGCCGAGGCGTCCAGGCTCGCCTATAGGTCTGCCGAGTCATCTTCGTAGAACAGTTCTGGTTGGGACTGTCGTGTTGTACCACATAAAGTTTAAAGCATAAGGACATTGTTTTTGTTATTAGAACATTTTGGGGGTTCCAGGAGCATGTCGTGGTAGGCCTATAGGAATGCCGGGACGGTCGGTCCCTGCTCAAAAGTGGATGCGAAGGTGGAAGTTTGGACCGTGAACCCCCCTAAGCTACTTGGAGCATGTGCAGCCCATTTATAAGCCAGGGTGGGCCATATATAACCCACCTTGGTATCCACTTGTACCGCCCCCCCCCTAGCCACTCAGAAACCCCCACGGTCATCCCAGAAGCAGTGGCGAAGCGTCTTGGCTCGCCTATAGGCCCACCAAAGAATGTGTTGAGAACATTTTCTGGCCCGCACGAAATGTGTTTGTATAACATTTCTGGCTGAGGCTGTCTTGTTTTAACACATCGGCTTTGTGTTCTAAGAGGGATGTGTTTGTTATGAGACCACTTCTGGGTTCTAGGGACAGGTGGTAGGCCTATAGGAATGCCAGGACGGTCCGTCCCTGCTCAATCCACGCCGCCTCCGGCGGCGTCCTTACAGGCCTCTTAGATCGGGTCCGAGTTGATGGGGTCGGAGGATCGCGCCGCATCGCCGATTCATCGTCGATGCGGCTCGATGTGGAGCCCGTGTTTCCCCACGCCGACGTTGCCGATGCATCGCCGACGTCGCCGATGCATTGGTGACGCGGCGCGATCTTTCGAGACCCCATCTACTCGGACCCCATCTAGGAGGCCTCTTGTCCTGAGATGGAGCTCTACACGTTTCTTAATGGCAACCAATAGTCATTACCAGAAACGAATGATGTTCCACATCCGGGCGCTCCAGGGTGGGGTGTTCGGTGTTGAGGCCGCCCTGGGCTCTCTTCGCGGGGGGCCTGTTGAGGCCAGCTGGGACTGCGCAGGGCGCCTGTCTGTGCGCAGCCCGGAGCCTTGCCAGGGCAGAGGGGGGACGTCGAAGGTTTCGGGGATCGAACCTCGAGGAGTTCGAGGGCCTCGAGGACTTCCTGTGCAGGAGAAGGTGTACCGGTTGAAGCGGTGGCGAGGCGCCCTGGCCTGCCCACAGGCCCACCAAAGAATATTCAGAGGACCATCAGTGGTTTGCAGAACATGTTCTCAGAACAGTTCTGGCTGGGGCTGTCTTGTTTTCATACATCGGTTTGTGTTCTGAGAACGTTTCTGCTGTTCTGAGGACACTTCTGTGTTCTAAGGACACTTCGTGGTAGGCCTATAGACATGCTGGGACGGTCGGACCCTGCTCAACCGTTACTGATGTGCTCTCATCGTCGCCGCGGTTGGATTCTCACCGAGATCCTGGTCAGAGCGCGCGGAGCAGCGGCATCGCTTTCTGTTCACCCCTGGAGGTGGTCTCCTCCTCGTTCTCGTCGTCGTCGTCCACCTCCTCCGTCTCGTACTACTAGGTAGCCATCTTTGGGCTCAAGCCAGCTTTCGTTCGAGCCAGCTGCCTGCCTCGGATGTCCCCAAGGCTGTGCCGCCTCGTGCGCACGCTGGAGCGCCGCCACGGAGGTCTGCTTCGTGATGGTGAGCCCCGGGGCGAGCCGTTCTCAGCACGAATCTCGTACCGCGGTTCGCAGACGCTTGTTGGATGTTCATCGCGTTCACCTTTGATTCGGGCACGTCCCTCTACCAGAGGGGGAATATTTTAAATATGTCAATCAATAGTCTGGGGATGATTTTTCGAGAACTTTTGATTATTTGGGCGAATGTGCTGATCATTTTTGTTCGCGCCCAAAATCATTTATAGGAGGGCATCGACCTAATCTTACCTGAGGCTATTTTTACTCCGGTGGTCTGGAAGTCCCACGGCGCTGGTTGAGGACTCCTCCGTGGTCGTGAGTGTCTCTGGTATCGCTGGGCGTCGCTGTTCTCATCGTGGGCGTGCTGGTCTGCTCAATGTTCGGCTCCGTGGCGTGCTTTGCCGTGTGCCTACGGGATGCACCTTGAGGGTCTTGCGGCACGTCGACTTGTGGCCATTGTCGCGGCGATAGGTGTGGTTGTGTCATCTTTCTTTTGTTGGTGATGTTTTTTTTGTTTATGTGCGCATCCTTTACAGTTGTGAGGTGCAATGTACCTTGTTCTCGCCGGAAGGGAGTGCGTTACACTTTTGGGCTCGCAGGCACTGTGGGTGTGAGGCTGACACCTTGTACCTACGGTCGCTATGCGGCGCTCGGGTTCGTTCGCCGCAGGTTGTGGTCGGTGGCCTCGGGCTCTTGTATATTTGTCTTCGTGCTGTATGCCACACCGTTCTACTTTCTTATGTGCTGGGCTTTTTGCTGCTGATGGTCATGCAGGCCGTGGGGCATCTTCGTGTGCTGCTCGAGGAGGGCCACGTCGTATATTCCGTCGTATGTGGCGTTGACCTATCAGGCGGGTCGGCATCTACCTCATCTACCTCGTTTCCTTCATGGTGGAGGCGCCTGCCTGACCAGAGGTGACGAGAAATGTTGCGTCAACCACATATTCTTCCCCCTCCTCTTCCTCCTCCTCCTCCTCCTCCTCCTCGTCATCCTCCTCCTCCTCATCCTCATCCCTGGGATCGAGGGCTCTCGGGGTCGAGTGTTCAGGATTCTCACACGGTCTCGTTCGCCATGCCTGGAGCCTCCAGGGGGGTCCTCGTCGCCACGGCTGCGCCCCCGCGCCACAAAGAACCCCCGGAGGCGCCTGGAGATCGGTTTTTGACCCCCGACCCTCGACATCAGGAGGAGGAGGAGGAGGAGGAGGAGGAGGAGGAGGAGGAGGAGGAGGAGGAGGAGGAGGGGGATGAGGAGGAGGAGGGGGCATGGAGGAGGAGGAGGAGGGGGGGAAGGAGGAGGAGGAGGAGGAGGAGGAGGAGGGGGAGGAGGAGGAGGAGGAGGTAGGAGAGGAGCAGGGGGAGAATGAGGAGGGCCGAGGAAGGGAGGAGGAGGAGGAGGAGGAGGAGGTGGAGGAGGAGGAGGAGGAGATGGAGGAAGAATAAGAAGAAGATGAGAAGGAATAATAAAATAAGCGATGAAGATAATAATAGAGAAGAATAAGAAGAAGAGAATATTAATAATAATAAGAGAAGAATAAGAATAAGAAGAAGAAGAAGAATAATAAGAAGATTAATAAGAAGAAGAAGAATAAGACGAATAAGAATAAGAAGAAGAAGAAGAATAATCAGATAGAATAAGAGAATAAGACTAAGAAGAAAAATAAGAAGGAATAAGAGAAGAAGAAGAATAAGAAGAGAAGAAGAAGAGGAGGAGGACGGAGGAGGAGGACAGGAGGAGGAGGACCGTGCGAGGGTGAGGAGATGACGGGCGAGGAGCCGAGGAGTGAGGAGGAGGGGGAGGAGTGAGGGGAGGGGGGGAGGGAGGGGGAGGAGGAGAGGAGGAGGAGGAGGAGGAGGAGGAGGAGGCGGAGGAGGAGGAGGCGGAGAAATGAGGAGGGCGAGGGAGGAGGCGGAGGAGGAGGAGGAGGAGGAGGAGGATGAGGGGGAGAATGAGGAGGGCGAGGGAGGAGGAAGAAGAGGAGGAGGAGGAGGAGGGCGAAGAAGGAGGGCGAGGGGGAGAGGTCGGAGGAGGAGGAGGAGGAGGAGGAGGAGGATCCAGGCATTGGGCGACCCAAACATGCAGAGCATGGAGAGGCCTAAATCGGCCAGGATGTTCCCGCCGTGAGTTCAGCATGACGCAACTGGGTCTGGGCTCAGAGTCCAGAAGTCGACCCTCGGACCTCTCCCTGGGACGCGCTCCGACCAGAAGTTCGAAGGACATCCAGCCGTGGCGATGAGAACGCCCCCGGAGGCCCCGGCAGCACGAGAAACGCACAACAAGACTTCGATCTTCCAAGCTCGAACTGGGGTTCCGCCTACCGCCGACCGCCTCCTCCAAGGAGACGTCTGGAGATCGACCCCTGACCCCCGAGCCAGGGAAGGGGGACGAGGCGGAGGAGGACGACGAGGAGGAGGAGGAGGAGGAGGACAAGGAGGAGAAGGAGAAGGTGAGGATGTCGGCCTTCGGCGGAGTTACAGAACATAGGGGGGCAGCGGCGGGAACGGTGTATCCTTCAAAGGGAGGAGGAAGAGGAGGAGGAGGAGGAGGAGGAGGATGGAGGGGAGGAGGTGGAGGAGTTGCTGGAGCTGGAGCTGGAGGGAGAACGACCAGGATGAGGGGGAGGAGCATGAGCAGGACCTGGAGCTGGAGGAGGAGGAGAGGAGGAGGAGAGGCGAGGAGGAGGAGGAGGAGGAGGAGGAGGAGCTCACACCTGGCGCAAACGCCCCCTCCCCACCCCCTGCAGGCCAGCGGCCGTTCAGCGGCTGCAGCCGGAGTTCGCCCTGACCAGGAGACGGCACCAGGGGCCGTACTCCTTTCAAGCGTGCTTCTCTTCCCCCCCCCTACTCCTCAGAATATTGTCCCCCTCTCGTCATCCTCCTCCTCCTCCTCACCTCCCTCCTCTGCACCTCCTCCTCCTCTCTCCTTTTCTCCTCAACACCTCAGCATGGCATATCCCTCCTCATCCTCCTCATCCTCATCTTTCTCCTCCTCCTCCTCATCCTTCTCCTCCTATGCCCTCATTTTCTCTCTCTCTCTCTCTGTTATTCTCCTCCTCTTCCGCCTCGTCCTCCTCCTCCTCCTCCTCCTCCTCCTCCTCCTCCTCCTGCTCGTCGTTTTGTCTTGTCTTGTCTTGCCCTCCCTGGCGGTCGCTTCCCTGCTTCTGCTCCTGCTCACACGTCGGCTCATGAGATCGAAGTCCTTGCAGTCTGGCTTTGCACGCTGCCACGCTTGGTCGCGTCGCTATCGCTGTCACCCGTGTCGGTGACCTTGACGAGCGTGTGGCGGCGGCAGTGGCAGTGCCGAAACGCGCCCAGAGTCCAGCGCTGCATGAGGATGCTCTGGGGTGGGCCCGTGCTCAGGGGAGGATGCAGCACCTCATAACGATGTCCTGTCAATCAAACCAGTAGAGTTGGCCCTTTCCGCTCATCTGTGCACTTCAGCTTTGGCTTCGGGTTCAGCTGTGGGTGCGCTGTGAAGCGCCTTCGGGCCAGCTCACCCGAGTCGGTTTTCCGCTCACATGCCTTCCTCCTCCTCCTCCTCCTCTTCGTCCGCCTTCTCTTCCTCATTCTGCTGGTCTCTTTCCCGCTCCCCGCCCCCGCCTCCTTATCGTCCTCCTCCCCCTCTTCCTCCTCCTCGCCTCTAGTCTACATACAGTTGCCCCGTGTGAATGCTGCTCTCCCCTCTCTCTCTCTCGCTCCCTCTCCTTCCCTCTCCCTTCCTCTCTCTCTCTCTCTCTCTCTCCTTCTCTCTCTCTCTCTCCTCCTCCTCCTCCTCCTTCTCCTCCTCCTCCTCATCATCAGCAGCAGCAGCAGCATCACCATCATCACCATCATCACCATCCTCATCCTCATCCTCATCCTCACTCGTCCTCCTCGTCCTCCTCGTCCTCTTCCTGCTGGTCCTCGTCCGCGTCCTCGTCCTCGTCCTCGCCCTGCTTGCGTCGTCCTCGTCCTTCTCGTCCTCGTCGTGCTCGTCCTCTCCCGCCACTCTCGCCCATAGCAGCTCCGCGCGCGGGGCGGCGGAGCTGCTGCGCCTCCCGGTCTTCCCGATCGGAGCGCTGCCTGGGTCCCCCGAGGGCTGGGGGCTGCCAAGGGTGCCCCCAGGATGCCCAAGAAGGCCCCCCACGGCCTCCAGGGCACCCCCCTCACGAGGCCCCGGGGGCCCCAGGGGGCTCCAGCATGGAGCGAAACGCTGGGGGCACCGGGGGCCCTTCTGGAGCCCCCTTGCCACGAGCTTGTCGCTCCATTCTGGAGCGCCCTGGGGCCTGCGGGGCCTCGTGAAGGGGTGCCCTGGAGGCCGTGGGGGCCTCCTTGGGGGTCGCACCTGGGGCGGCCAGGGGCACTGCTGGCGACACCCGACAGGGTGACGTTCCGCTGCCAGGCTGGCCCCGGTCCATGATCGGCGCCTGGTCCCCGTCGTTCGCAGTGACGCGCTGGCCCCAGCACGGAAACGGGGCTTCTGGATTTGGGTCGCGTCTCGTCGTTGGCGTTCCCTTCCTGTTTGCTTGCGTCGCGTTCCCCTGGTCCTCCTTCCTCCTCCTTTTCCTCCTCCTCCTCCTCCTCCTCCAGCTTACAGCTCCTCCTCCTCCTTCTCCTCAGTCTTCCTGATGACTCTCTCCTCCACCTGCTGCTCCTCTTCTTCATTCTCCCGGGTAGCTGCAAATGATCCTTTCCGATGGTCGCGCAGACGACGGTCCCAATCCTGCAAGTGCAACTTGGACAGTCGGTGGATCGGTGAGGGTTCCACAACATCGGAAGGGATGTGTGGCAGGGGTAGGATGTCAGGTGTGGCGCGAGCGCACCTAGTATACCCTTTCTTCACCTATACGACCACACTTCGGGTGATAAGGAGGTTCGGGGGGGAGGGACCAACGTCTCACTCGATCGGTCTCACTATCGATCTCACCATCGATCTCACTATCGGTCTCGCTCGATCGATCTCACTCGATCGATCTCACTCGATCTAGTTCATTCGATCGATCTCACGATCGATCTGACTATCGATCTCACAATCGATCTCACTATCGATGTCACAATCGATCCCACATTCGGTCTCATTATTGATCTCACTATCGATCTCACAATCACCGTCATCATCATCATCAACAACATGATCGTCATCAACGTATTCAATATCACCACCATCAGGACACCATCATCATCACCATCATCATCATCATCATCATCATCATCACCTCATCACCATCATCATCAGCATCATCATCACAACCATCATCGGCACACCATCATCGTCACCATCATCATCATCATCATCAACATCATCATCGGGACACCATCATCATCATCGGAACACCACCAATATCATCGTCACCATCGTCATCTCATCACCATCATGACCAAAATCATCAACATTATCATCACCATCGGGACACCGTCGTCGTCGTCAGCAACATCATCATAAACATCATCATCATCATCGGGACACCACCATCATCGTCACCATCATCATCATCATCACCATCATCATCGCCATCATCGGGACACCATCATCATCACCATCAGCATCATCACCATCAGCGGGCCGCCATCATCAACATCACAATCATCACCTCATCATCCTCATCACCAACATCATCATTATCAGCATCATCATCATCATCATCATCATCATCATCATCATCATCATCATCGGGACACCATCATCGTCATCATCAACATCATCATCATCGGAACACCATCATCATCACCATCATCATCAACCTCATCATCAACAACCGCATCATCATCATCATCATCATCATCATCATCATTATCGGGACACCATCATCATCTTCATCATCATCATCATCTCACCATCATCAACATCATCAGCATCATCGGGGCACCACCATCAGCACCATCATCAGCAACATCATCATCAACAACATCATCATTACCGGGACACCATCATCATCACCATCATCATCATCATCAGCATCATCATCATCATCGTCAGCATCATCAGCATCGGGACACCATCATCATCACCACCAACACCATCATCATCATCATCCTCAACATCATCGTCATCATCATCATCAGCATCATCATCATCATCATCATCATCGGGACACCGACTGGACACCGGCGGGACACCGGCGGGACACCGGCGGGACCGCGGGCCACGGGCCCTCGGAAAGGAATCACTTGGTCCGGCGACAACAACCAACAGCAAACAGCAAACAACAAACAACAAACAACAAACAACAAACAAAAACAACAACAACAACAACAACAACAACAACAACAACAACAACAGCAACATCAAGAATCCGCATCGCGGAATTCCACTTCAGCCACGCACCCAGGGACAGTGAATGACCGTTCGGTTCAGCCCCCTCACTCTGACTCAGGCGATCGCAAACATGGAGCAAGGGGGCGTGGATCATCGACGGGTCCCGCTTCCATGGGACATCGCGGACTTCCGCCGCCGAGCGAGGCGGCACCAGCCGCATTCCGGGGAGGGCACCTACCCCGATCCATGGATTTGGCGACCGCTCGCCAAATCCAAGGATCGCTAATCCATGTTTTTGTGTGCCCCCGACAGATGTGTACGTCGCTGCGTCGTGCTGGTCAACGTCGGCACCTTGCTGCTGGGAGGGGTTCCCTCGCAGTGCCCACGAGCGGCGCGAGGATAGTCACCTTCTTCGCGGGCTCTGGCTCGTCGACCGCGCTTTGCCCCTGCTGCTTCTGACCCATCGACCGCCACGATGCACCGAGCGATGGGTTCCCAGGGCTGGCTGGCGATGTGATGGTCGCTGTCACCGGGCCGGCCTGCTGGTCCTTCGGCTTCCGTCGGGAAACCATCCACGTCGAGGGGTCGTCCGCCTGTCACTTCGGCCTCCCTGTCCAATCGATCCACATGTTCCGTACAGGTCTCTGTTAGTTGTGTCTTTGTTTCTAGTTGTTTTGGGTGTTCGTAGTCGTTCGGGGTCTGTGCTTCTATCGTTATCTGCGTGTTCTTCCCGAGTCGTCTCTTTGGTGGCCTCCTTGGGCCCGCTCGACTGGGGTGCTCTGGCAGGGCTAGACGGGTCTCTGCCGCTGCTTCTGGCTGGGTTTCCGTGCCGTTCTGCGGTCAACGGATCTTTTTCACGGTCTGGCCTTGCAGTTGCTTCTCGACCACACATTCCAGCTGGGTTCTCGGGCCTGAGCCCCGCAAGTGCGTCGTCACACATCCATCTAGTCTTGCCCCACTTCTGCGTCCCACTTGTTAGTATGATGCCCCAATCCGTCCGCTCGTGATTGATGTCTTCCAGTCGTTCATTCGCGCATGCAGAAAGTGAGCTGTAGACTACAGTGGAGGCCCATGCCAAGAAAGACCCTGCTTGCCTCCAGGGTGCCCTGGTTTTCGTGGGTTTCAATGGTTCTGCTGTGGAGAGCGTGACGTTCCCCCCACCAAAAATCCATGAACGTCCTGAGGTCTCAGGGTTGGGTTTCTTGTGGAAGGTTTCTTGTGGACGGGCCCCTACTGCGCAATCTTCATCACCAGGAAACGAAGCTCAAGAACTCTGCTTGGCTCGAGGACCTGCACCCACCCCCCGAGGCAGAGGGTGAGAGTCAGGGCCGAGGTTGCGGTGGGTGGGATCTTGTGCCCTCCCAGCGGGTTTGCATAGCCTCGGACCTCCCCGCGGCAACCTGGGAGAAGGAGAAGGAGGAGGAGGAGGAGGAGAAGGGATGAGGAGGAGGAGGAGGAACGAGGAGGAGGAGGAGGAGGACGAGGAGGAGGACGAGGACGAGGACGTCGACAACGAGTCGAAGAGGGAGGAGCAGGGAGGAGGGCCTGACGGCGACGGCGACGCTTGCGGCGGCGGCACCGCCGCCGCCGCGCGCTCGAGGAGGTCGCTGCCCGCCACCCTGCAGGCGCCGCCAGCGCCACGCCCCCGCCATCCCTTCTAGGCTGGCGGCCCCCGTGGACCGCGGGCGGTGCCCGACGGTGCGGTCACCACACCGTGGGGTGCATCCGTGGGGACTCGAAGGAACCATCGGCCCGTTCTCGGAGTGACCACGCGGCTTGGGGACTCGAGTCCCTCCCCGAGGACGTCTCGACCTCCGCGAGGGCCCCTCGGAACCCGAAGGAGCGGCCCGTATCTCCGTCCACGGGGGGTAGGTCGGCCAGCGGGGCCCAGGCCACCCCAATGGGGACAGGGGTCGGCCAGACGATACTCAGAGGGGGATCGGCGGCGCGCGAGGGGGGGGAAGTGAGAAGGGGCGGACCTTCTCCGAAGGTTCGGAAGTCCCCCGGTCTTACTGAGAAGCTTTCTGCGCCCTCCCCGCACAGTCCTGGCGAGGTCTGCCGCTTCTGGCCACAGGGATATGTCCGTTTCGTGCGCCGAGGAGCGCGTGAGCCCCCCCCCACGTGCCGCGCACCGCTCTGCTTCAGGGCGCACTCGAGGAGCTAGGGCCACTTCCGGAAGGTCCCGCATCGGCCGAACCCTGACCCATGTTCCCGATGAGCCCGCCGCGGCCTCCTCCTCCTCCTCCTCCTCCTCCTCCTCCTCCTCCTTCTCCTCCTCCTCCTCCTCCTTCCTCCTCTCCTCCTCCCCTCCTCCCCCTCCTCCCCTCCTCCTCCTCCTCCTCCTCCTCTCTCCCTCCTCCTCCTCCTCCTCCGCCTCCTTCCCCCCTCCCCCTCCTCCTCCTCCGCCTCCTCCTCCTCCTCGTCCTCCTCCTCCTCCTCCCCCTCCTCCCCTCCTCCTCTCCCCCTCCTCCCCCTCTCCCCTCCCGCCTCCTCCTCCTCCTCCTCCTCCTCCTCACTCATCCTCCTCCTCCTCCTTCTCCTCTCCTCTCCTCCTCCTCCTCCTCCTCCTCCTCCTCCTCCTCCTCCTCTCGGCGGCGAGCAAGGGGGGAACTGAGAAGGAGAATCTGGAATTTATGGCATGAACTTAAAAGTTCGGAGGTCCGCGCGGATTTCTCGGATCCGCGCTGGGCCCCCCTGGCGGCGGTCTGGCGCCGCCCTTGGCGCGCTCCGCGCGCCAGGGAGGTGGTCTAGCGCCGATCCGCGCGGACCTCTGGATTTTTCTGCTTATGTCAAGGTTTGTTCCTCTAGAACCCATAGAGAAGGCCTTCTGAGAAGGCGACAGGACTTCTCGGAAGCCTTCTGGTGTCTTCGGGGAGGCGGAGGAAACTTTCCAGAAGGCTGGGGGACTTCCGAGCCTTTGAGGAGGCCCGCCCCTTCTCACTTCCCCCCTCGCTCGCCGCCGAGAAAGGTCATAATCCAGGATTTCCTAGAGATAATCCTGATGTTCCACTGGGGCTGGAGATCCGAAGGCCGCCAGATATTCAGGGAATCCTGAAACGTATCACCGATCCTATCTTGACATGATTCCCGTCCTAACGATGGCGACATCGTCGATAGATCCGCACGAGGTGGCTGGGAACAGTTCGGCGCCGCAGACCAAGAATGCATTGCGAAACCCCGAGTCGGCGTTGAGCCCGTGTCCAGCAACCTTGGGACTGTAGCAAGCATGTCCTCGGTGACGCCATTGGCCGCCAGCGAACTGCAGCAGCAGCTGTACAACCATTGTGCAGGCGATCGCAAACATGGATCAAGGAGGCGTAGATTAGCGACGGGTCCCGTTTCCATGGGAAATCGCGGCTTTCCGCCGCCGAGCGAGGCGGCACAGGCCGCATTTTGGGGAGGGCACCTCCCCCGATCCATGGATTTGGCGACCGCGCGCCAAATGCATGGATCGCTAATCCATGCGTGCGCGCCCCCGATGTCTGTGACCGGCCAGGAGGTTGGCTCGGGCGGTTGCGAACCTTCAACAAGCTAGCCATCACCAGACTACTCGCATCATCAACCCTGGCACTGAAGTGAGCACCGAATCCTTGTCACCGGGCGCTTTCCACTATTCGCAAAGTGCATACTCGCAAACGTCCGAAAACAACATATGTCTGCGCTGATGTAATGTATCGTAGATCCTCCGGGGGGGATCCAGGCCATTTCATTTGCCAGTAGTTACTCCGCGAGTAGCGGAACGCACCAGCGGGGTCCGTCTGACTTCATTTGCGAGTGAGTAGTTGTGGCCGAAGCCACTGTGGATCGGGACTGGGGCCAGCCAGAACGAACATTCGAGACCACTCGGGTCGGGCGAAAGGGGGGGATTGGGAAAAATGGGTTAGGAATTCTGCTGGCATGCAGCTGGTTTCGGCCTCAGCCGGGGCCCATGCCCCAAGTGCGGCCAAAATGCCGCCTCCTTCGGCCGGGAGGCGCCGGAAAATCAGCTATACTTGAGCTGATTCTGGACCCCCCCCTTTCTAGTGCCCCCCTTCCCCCCGACCCGAACCACTCGGGCGAAGAAAAGAACTATGCACATGCACCGATCCTGGCAAGGCCCATCCTTGACCCAGGATCGGTGCATATGCCTTCCTGGCCAAGGTAGGAGGGCGTATGCACCGATCCTGGGCTCAGGATGGGCCTGGCCAGAATCGGTGTATATGCATAGTTCTTTTTCCTCTAACCACACCGCGCTAGCGCCTGCAGCATGGACTGGCCCCGCGCGGATGGGCGCCTCGCCAGCCTGACCGCGCAGCAGAGGGCCGGCGTCGACGCTGGGGCCAGCGGGGGGCGGCCGGAGGCGCCCGGCTGGTGCAGCGCCCCAGCGTGGCAGGTGCTGGGCCTCCTCCTCTCCTCCTCCTCCTCCTCCTCCTCCTCCTCTCCCTCCTCCTCCTCCTCCTCATCCTCCTCCTCCTCCTCCTCCTCCCTCCCCTTCCTCCTCCTCTCATCCTCCTCTTCCTCCCCACCCTCCTCCTCCTCCTCCTCCTCCTCCTCCTATCCTCCTCCTCCTCCTCTCCTCCTCCACAATTACTCAATATGAATACTACTCTCCCTCTTCCCCCGATGGCGGCCTGAAAGTATTTCGACCCCCCCCCCGCGTCTTGTTTCTTACACAGGATTCCCGGGAGTTTGGTTTTCGCCTGCAATTTTTCCAAAATGCTGCTCTCGCCGAGGCGCCGGCCTCATTTTCGGGCCCCGCTCGTTCCGAATCGTGCTCCCGCTGCAGCGCTGGCCTCATTTCCGTGCTTCCGCTCGTTCCGAATCGTGCTCCCGCTGCAGCGCTGGCCTTTTTTTCCGCGCTTCCGCCCGTTTCGACTCGTGCTCCCGCTGCAGCGCTGGCGTCATTTCCCGTGCCATGCCACAGCACACGCGCACACACGCACACACACGCACACACACACACACACACACCACAGGGGAACGAATGGATACCGCTAGTCCGCGGCCAGTGCCAGGGCTTCTCCGCCCGACAGTTTTGTTTCAGTCGCTGGCAAAGGGTAGGCTGTGCGCTGCCCACTCGCCATGTCCAGTGCTTCGCAGAGGGCCAGGTCGGAGCCGCGGGCCAAGGGCGGCGGCAAGGCCAAAGGCAAGGGTGCCGGCAAAGCGGGCAAGACCAACGCCAGTGGATCAGACCCTGGGGACTACGTCCGCTGTGTGCACTGCGCGTACAAGTGGAACTTCAAGTCCAGGGCCGAGTGCTTCCACTGCAAGAAGGCGCTCAAGCCAGCCGTCGTGGACGAGACTGCGCGGCCATGGCCTGGGGCTTGGTCTTTCGTGCGGAAGCCGTGGGTGGCGCACGACGATGCCTGGTGCGTCGACACGCCGTCCGTGGCCAGCCCTGCCTCCGACGCCGAGTGCCTCGCGGCGCTGGCGGCTCGGCACCCCGAGCAGTGTCAGAAGCTGGAGGCCATCAAGTTGGCCGTCGCACCGCCCGTTGTGGCCACGGTGCTGCCAGACGTGGCCCTCAACCGCGCGCAGGCCAAGCAGCGGAGGGCTCAGGCTACCTTCGCGGCCAAGACCCAGCAGGTCCGCGACGCCGAGCAATGGCTCCAGGTGTGCCGCGAAGAGGAGCTGCGCGCGGGGGAGGCACTCCTGGCGTGCAACCTGGAAGTGGAGGATGCCTACAAGGCCGCCGCGCCCAAGGGCATCCAGGTGCAGGCGCAGGCGGAGCAGCAGCAGCCAGGAGGCGAGCCCAGGCCAGTCGTCGGGCTCAACGTCTCGGCGCTCTTGGCGGAGGACTTCCAGGTCGAAGCGGGGGGCGCCTTTAAGCTCGACGATCCCGGCTTGGACACCGCAGAGGCCGAGCGCGAGGAATTCAGCAGGTCGCTGCAAAGCTTCGTCGACAAGGTCAAGCAGCACGTCCGCACCACCTTCGGCGACGCCAAGGCGCAGCTCGAGCAGAGGCGCAGCGAGATCGACGCCAAGCATCAGTTGCTCCTCGCCAGGCGCAAGCGTCCCCGTACCGAAGCGGCAGCGCCAGAGCCAGCCGCCCCAGCACCAGCAGCTGGCCAGGCCGCGGCCGCGGGAGAAGGCGAGCCGCCTGCAGCAGCGGCAGCCGCCGCCGCCCCCAGCCAGGACGCAGCCCCTGAGCAGCCACCTGGGGACGATGCTGCTGCTGCTGGTGCTAGCCCTGCGGAGCCACCCAGCCTCCGCGGCCCCGATGGCCCAGCCAGGTTGGAGCAGCTCAGGCGGGGGCGGGCCCAAGCCGCACCCGCCCCAGCAGACGCCACCGCTCGAGACCCCCCCCCGTGGGGCCCAGGAGTTGAGCCAGGGGCCTGGCCCAGAGCGTCGCGGTTGCGCCCTGCACCGCGCCTGGGAGCCTCCTGCCCTCAGGGCAGTCGCGGCTGGAACTCGGACCCGTGCGTCTTCCTCCAGATGGGCTGCCTGGAGTTCAGCGCCATGAGGGGCGACCTGGCAGCAGCTCCAGGCGGCGGCTCTCGCACCGCAGAGTGGAGGAGTTTCGCTCGGGAGGTGTGTGAAGATGCCGGGAATCGCTCGCGGAGCATCGACACCAGGCCACTTCTACGGCAGACGTTGGAGGACGCGCAGGCAGCCGAGGAGGCCGCCGACGAGAGGGGGGCAGCCAAGCTGGACCGCACTCAGCCCGCGGAGGAGAGGTGGCTCGACCGACAAGCGCAACAGGCTACGACGACTCAGGCCAACCTCACCGTGGTCAGCGTCGACAACCTATGAGGCAGGAGGCTCTGTACCGTCCAGGATCTGGAGCGCTCGGTGTGGCCGCAGACGCACCTCATGCTCGCGTTGTTCAGTGGAAAGCTTGACGGCCTTTGGCGACTTATCATTTCATGGCATGGCCCTTGCAGAATCTGGGAGGCTTGGCAGTTCACCTCCATCAGGTCTACGGAGATGCGTGCCCCGCCGACTTTGCCGCGAGCCACGCGGATGTTTCCCTGGATGATGGAATCCCTCGTGGGCTTGGAGGTCGCCAGGGCATGTGATGGAGCCAAGGGCAAGCGCTCGTTCTGGCAGGCGGCCTGCCCCCCAGCAGGCCTCCAGCTGGGCATGGCGGCCCTTGGGGTGCCGCTTAGCACTTCCGAGAGTTGGCTCGGCATCGACTACGGCTTCAGCGTCGCAGCCGTGGGCCATTCAGCCCCTGTGCGGCCATGCGGCCAGCTCTGCGACGAATCCACCCAGTTCGGCACCATGCAGCTCGGCTACTGGCAGCGCAGCAGCAGCCCGGCCTGCGCCTCAGTGCGGGACCAGCTCTCACTGCACGGCGCGGCTCCCGCTCCCTCCTGTCGGATTGCCTGCCGCCTGGAGGCCATCGCCCCCTCGCCCGAGGCGGCGAGGCGCCTGGGGGAGGGAGGTCCGCGACGGACCCCCTGCTACGGCCTGGCGCGGGCCCCCCCCGAGCAGTGCGTCTACTGGGTCGCCGAGGGCGACAACTCCGAGCTCAACGGCGCGCTGGTCTCGGAGGGCTCAGTTGTGGGCCTGGGCGACCTCAGCCACGGTGGCTGGCCGCCGCTACAGTGCAAGTCGGACGCCCACGAAGGGGAGCAGGGCCTCGTCGGCCCTCTACCTTGCCCCGACCCGAGCTCGGTGATGGCAGGTTTGTGGGGGTTGCTCAGCTTCCTCAGGCACGCGGTCGTCGTCGCGACCATCATCATCGACAGCGACCTCGCAGGCGTCTGGGCCAAGGCTGGGGCGGATCTCCGTGCGCCGCCAGACTGGGCCCAGGTTCAGCTCAAGCAGGAACTCAAGGCCAACAAGTGCAGGCCGGAGTACATGGGTCTTTTCAGAAAGGCCAAGCGGGGCGAGCCTCGCCCTCAGCAGCCGAGCACCAACGCGCCCTGGGCAGCCAGCCCCAAGACGGCGCCCAGGCAGCCACGCGTCTTGGGAGCGTGGCTGGGGTGCCACAAGTGCGTCAACTACGGCAAGGTGGCAGGCGCCCGTCTCGCGGCCTTCCAGCTGCAAGAAGGCCGTGGCCCACCCCAAGGGCTCCAGGGTCAAAACGCCAAGAGCGCCGTCAAGAGGGGAAGTGTGGCGGTTCCCCTGCTAGTGGCAGATGGCGCCACTGGCCGCGCCGTGCGCCAGCGTGCGGACCATGAGGGCCAGGCCGAGGAGCTGCGGGCACCAGACCAGCCCCCCCGCAGGGGCTGCCTGCTTAGGACCCACTTTGGGCGCCAGTGGCAGCGGCCAGGGCAGCCTTGCGCAGGATGGAGGCCCTGCCGGATGGACCTGGGTGCATGGGTGCACCGCCCCCCGAGCTCATCCCAGAACAGCACCACGTGAGGTCGGTCATTGACGACGCGGTGGCGTGGGCCTCTTCCTGGATCGACAGGTTCGACCTGGACGACTACACCAATGAGAGGGACTACCGCACGTGGTGCTCCGAGTACCTGGAGGTGTTCCTGGGTGCCGAAGCTTGGTCACACGTCCGAGAGCACCTCCTCAGGAGCAACCCTGGGCGCACGCTGCGGCAGATCGTCGACGATTTGCGTGCCACGTCATGGACGAGGGCGGGGCCAGCTAGACAGGCACAGTTGGCCAGGAGGAGGTCCGACTCGGACTTGACCAGCAGGCAGAGACGACGGCTCCTACGGCATCACTCCGACGTGTTGCACCAGATCAGGGTGCGCTTCAGGAGCTTGTTGGGGGACCGCGCTCCACCCGAAACAGCCCCGTGGCATCAGTGGGGCTTCGAGCCGCTCTCCTCGGGTTCCGACGATCAAGGTGGAGATGTGGCTGGTCAAGCCCAGGATTGCGCCCGCGGCTACGACGATGGCGGCGAGCGCGCGGCCCTCAGCGGGCGCAGTGACAGGGCGTGCGTCGCAGAGGGCGCGCGGGAGGCCTTGTCCCAGCAACAGCGGCCTTCACCTCCCTCAGCGTCGGGCTCGGCGGAGTCAAGGCGCACGTCGGCGCACGACCCCGACCTAGCCTCCAGGGCACCCCCACCACAGGAGGCGGCGACAACAGCGAGAGGGGCGGGGCGGGAAGTTCCTGTGCGGACCCACAGTGCTGCCCAGTCGGCCCACCATGCTCAGTGTGTCGGCGCTCGTGGTGATGAGGACAAGCTCGCTTGCCCCCTGGACCTGGGCGGTGCGACGGCTACGGCGGGGGCCCAGTCTGCGGCAGCGGCGGCTGCGGCGCCCTCCCCGCCTGGGCGCGGGGCGCGCGGGCGGGCGCCCTCCGCCCAGTGTGCCTGCCGCGGGCAGCCTGCGCCTGTGGGGCCACGGGCGGCCCCAGCGGAGCCGCGGCCACGCGCCGTCGAGATCGTCGGCACGTTCGTGGTGTGCGTCGCGTGTGGGTCGTACTACGGCTCGGTGACCAGGGCCATGGGCGGCCCCTGCAGGCGGCTTGATCCCAAGGATCCTGGGGATCGCGAGCGTCAGAGGCGGATCCTCCGCATAAGGCGAGGCCAGGACCCAAAGATGGGCAGAGATCTGAGGTGAGGCCGTTGTGCTCGTTCAATGATCTAAATGGTCTCTCTGTCGCACGTTTGCCCTCCAGGCGCGAACGTCCGTTGCGGATCAGCCGCATCTTGCGAGGCCAGGCCCCCTTTGTCGGGCAAGGATATGTGGCGTTGTGCTTGTTCAATGATCTGTTGGTCTCTCGGGCGCGCGTTTGCCCTCCTTGGCGCGGCGGGCCCGTGAGCTGAGGAGCCTGGGCGGAGGTGGCCGCACGGGGCGCTCGGGCCTCTCTTCCCGCCCGCGGGTGGCCTGGGCGTGGCGCTCGCTGTTCTCGGCTCCCCTTGGCGCCAGGCTGAGGGGCCTAGGGCGGGGCGCGGCCCTTGGGGGCCTCGGCGCTCTGCACCCCGGGGAGTTGGCGGGGGCGCTGCCCGCGACTCGGCCCCGCCAGGCTCGGAAGGCGGCGGAAGGTCGCTCGAGGGCCCAGCGCACGGGCCTAGAGAGGTGTCGACGCCCCAGGTTGCCGATGCACCAAAGCACCAAAATACACACACACACCACCACCACCACCACCACCACCACCACCACCACCACCACCACCACCACCACCACCACCACCACCACCACCACCACCACCACCACCACCACAACCACCAACACCAACACCAACACCACCGCCACCGCCACCACCACCACCACAACCACCACCACCACCACCACCACCACCACCACCACCACCACCACCACCACCACCACCACCACCACCACCACCACCACCGCTACCGCTACCGCTACCACCACCACCACCACCACCACCACCACCACCACCACCACCACCACGCACGCACGCACGCACGCACGCACGCACGCGCACCACCACCCACTAGTCCGCGGATAGAGAAAATCAGCGCCATGGTAAAGGATGGTAAGGAGGGGTAGGACGTCAGATATGACGCGCGCGCACCTAGCTCGTCCTCCCCCTTTCTCCTTCTCCTCCTCCTCCTCCTCCTCCTCCTCCTCCTCCTCCCCCTCCTCCTGCCCTCCTCCCCCTCCTCCTCTCCTCTCCCCCCTCCTCCTCCTCCTCTCCTCCTCTTTCCTCCTTCCTCCTCTCCTCCTCCTCTCCTTCTCTCCCCTCCTCCTCCCTCCCCTTCTCCTCCCCCTCCCCCCCCTCCTCCTCCTCCTCCTCCTCCTCCTCCTCCTCCTCCTCCTCCTTCCCCTCCTCCTCCCCTCTTCCGCCCCTGCTCAACTCGGAGGTTCATAGACCTCCTACCCTGACACGTCGATTAGCGAGTTGGCCGTTTTCCGTTCGCGAGGGAGCGTCGGGGCCGTCATTTTTCCGGGTCCAGGTCAGTCGGTTTCGGTTTTAGGCCGTTTTCAGCACAGGGTGGTTTATTAAAGGGAGGTTCGACCACTGCCGATCAACACCTGCTCGGACAACGCCTGGGAGGCCCCCACAGGTGGACTTCGGCTGCGGGCACCCCTGCCCCGTGTCGCTGCTGACGCCGCGGAAGGTCAGCCTCCGCGAGCCTGCAGCCTTCGCGTTTCGGACCCAGGCGAGCGACGCAAGAACACTTGAGTCGGGTACGGCCCTCTGCAGGAGGGATATCCAGGAACAGTCCACAAAAATAGTCCGGGGGCGATGATTTTATCATTTGCTGACACTATGTTGGAGCAGATTGTGAGTTTTGCAGCACCAAAACAAGCCCAATAATCCGCCTGTGGGGGGACAGGCCCGACCCAAAGCAAGGACACAGGGGTCCCCTGCGCCAGCATCCGCGCGCAAGCTGTCCGCGTGAGGTCGCGCGAACGCGCCCTCGTCTCCGGTGTGGCGGGCCGCGCCGGCGGCCCGCGCGAGCTGCAGCGTAAGGTCGCGACGACCTCTCGCGTTAGACTTCAGTCGGGCCTGTCCCTCTACAGGTCAAATATTCGAATCTATATATATATATAATCGGGGATGATTCTTGGATTCTTGGACAGTTTTAAGCTATTGGGGGCATTTTGGTTTTTTTCGCCCAAAATCCGCCTGTAGGGGAACATGCCCGACCTGAACGTTAGACCCGTGTTTGATCCTCGCGCAGGTGGGCGTGCCGGCGAAAGTCGAGATATACGGCCGGAGACAGCCACCAGACCGCCGCGCGCAGGGCGCGCCCGCGGCCACGCCGCGCGCGGGCACCGCGCAGCGTTGCGCCGCGGCGGCGCCCGGGCCCCCAGCGCCGCCACTGCGGCGCGAGCCCTCGGCCGCGCGCGAGGCCGACGAGGCTTACCTAGGGCCCTTTCCCCCTGCAGGAGGAATAGTCCAAGATAGTCAGTCAAACATGGTCCAGGGACAATGTTTCGGCGTGTTTTGATTATTGTTGGGGGCGCGTTTACGGTATTTGTTTCATTCTTCCTCCAAAATTCGCCTGTCGGGGGACAGGCCCGACCTCACGCGAGGCCGACGCGGCCCCCGCAGCCGAGCGCCGCAGGGCGCCCGGCGGCGCAGCCGCGGGCGGCGCGGCCGCGCCGAGCGTGCCGCGGGGGCGGGGCGGCGGGGCGCCGGCTCCGTGGCTGGGGCCCGAGCCAGACGGCGAGGCTCGAGCTCGGGCGAAGCGAACTATGCTTAAGTCGGGCCTGTCCCCCTACAGGGGGATTTTCGACGGAGGATAAAAAAACCTAAAAATAGTAATAAAAAAACAAAATCCAAAAATAGTCTGGGGATTGTTTTTTAGCATTATTTGACCTTTTTTGAGAATGTTTGGCGTATTTGTCCCTCGTCGAAAATCCCCCTGTAGGGGGACACGACCGACATAAGACTATGCACATGCACCGATCCTGGCAAGGCCCATCCTTGACCCAGGATCGGGGCCTATGCTTTCCTGGCCAAGGTAGGAGGGCGTATGCACCGATCCTGGGCTCAGGATGGGCCCAGCCAGCATCGGTGTATGTGCATGTTTTTCTTGTGTGAGCAGTAGCGAAGCGTCCAGGCTCGCCCATACTTCTGGCGGTCGCAGACATGGATCGAGGGGGCGTGGATTAGCGCCGGGTCCCGTTTCCATGGGAAGTCGCGGAGTTCCGCCGCCGAACGACGAGGCGGCACCGGCCGCATGTTGGGGAGGGCACCTTTCCCCGATCCATGGATTTGGCGACCGCTCGCCAAATCCATGGATTGGTAATCCATGTTTGCGCGCCCCCGATCTAAGTGGATAGGGGGTGACAAGTGGATATCAAGGTGGGTTATATCTGGCCCACCCTGGCTTATAAGTGGGCTACAAATGCCCCAAGTAGCTTATGGGGGGGATACCGTTCCGAGCTAAGTGGGCTCCGCCCACTTAGCCGAGTTCTTTAACCCTTTTGAACCACTCGGAGAATGTGTAACCTACCTGTAAGCCGGGTTGGGCCAGATATAACCCCTTTTAGCATCCATGTGGAACCCCCCATATCCACTTAGAAGTCCCCACTGTCATCCCAGTAGGCCCACCAAAGAAAGTTCCAGGAACCTGTTTCTGCGGTCTGCACGACATTGTCTTGGAACACTTCTGGCTAAGGCCGTCCTGTTTTAGCTCATCGGGCGAATGTTTTAAGAACCTTGAACCTTGTTTTTTGTTCCTCGAGCACTCTTGGGGATCTGAGAACGCTTCGTGGTAGGCCTACAGGAATGCCGGGACGGTCGGTCCCTGCCCAATGAGGCAGTGGTGGCCCTGGGGCCCGAGCTGGCGGCCGCGGGTGCCATGGCCTGCGGCGCGCACGCGGGGGGACCGAAGCGCCCGAGGGGGCCGCTGCCGGGGGCCCGCGCCGCGGGCAGCCTCGGCGGGGCCGTCGGGGGCGAGATCGTCGGCTACCTGTCCTGCTCGGGTGCGGCTAGAAGTGCCCCTGGCCTGGTGCTGCTCTCATCACTCGGGGGTTGACCCCAAAGGGGGTCCAGCGGCAAGGGGGTGGTGCAATAGATTTGATGCATCCGATTTTTGGGGTTGCGATACATTTGGGGCGTGCGATACGTTCCGGGGCGCAAATGTGTTGCTGGATGTTCGCGCGTATGCAATACAATTTTCCGGCACACTACACTTGCAGCACAATTGCCCGAAATCTATTGCACCATCCCCTTTCAGCTGGACCCCCCTTTCGGGTTACCCACATCGTCGCACTTAAGAGTTATATCCCAGATCTAATTTCGAGCACCCAGAAATAGTTTCGAAACAGTGTCGAACGAGTATCGCCTTCCAGGGCACGACACGTGAAAGCCTTCAAATGTTCGGTTCTTTCCGGGTGCCCGACACTCTTCCTGGCGATCAAGCCTAAAGTAAGTTGGATAATGATTACCTTGGCCCAGGGTGCCCCCAGGATTCTCGGGGTGGCCCAGAGGGCCTCCAGAGAGCGCCCCTCACGAGGCCCAGAGGGGGCCCCCAGGGGTGCCAACATGGAGCGAAAATGCTGGGGGGCACCTTGGGCTAAGTCGGGCATGTCCCTCTACAGGAAGAATATTCGAAAATAGTTCTAAAACATATATGGGGAGGAGGTTCTACTATTTTTGAATATTTGGAGGTCTGGGGATACTTTTATATATTCGCCCGTTATCCGCCTGTACTCCGACCTGAACCTTGGGCCAGGGACACCTCTAGCAACGCCCGACCTGCCTCTCCTGCCTGCACCACGCGCAGCCTGGCGCCTCGATGGGCGCCAGCCCGGGCGAGGCCCGCTCGGCATCTTCAAAACCGATTGAAGGAGGTGGGGAGGAGGAGGAGGAGGAGGAGGAGGAGGAGGGGGAGGAGGAGAAGGATCATAATGAGGAGGATGATGAGGAGGAGAAGGAGGATGAAACAGAGGAGGAGGAGGAGGAGGAGGAGGAGGAGGAGCACGAGGAGCAGCAGGAGGAGGAGGAGGAGGAGGAGAGGAGGAGGTCTTCCCAATCGCCCCCGAGGACGCCGCGGCGGGCCGCAGCGCGGGCCCGGCGGGGTGCCTCTCCCCATACTGGGCGGCGGCGCGCCCCCGCGGCGGCGAGGGCGGCGCCGCCGAGGCCGGGCCCTGGCCGGGCGAGCGGCGGAGCCCCGCCGCAGAGCCCGTACGCGCGGGTGGCGCATCGGGGGACGAGGAGGAGGAGGAGGAGGAGGAGGAGGAGGAGGGGGAGGAGGAGGAGGGTCCGCAGCCATTTTGGCTCAAGCCATTTTGGCTCAAGCCGTGTGTGGGACCCCCGCGCCTCAAGGGAGCGCCCGGGCGCATGTCGGCGCTTCGGGGAGGGAGCCCTACAACTCCCAAGAGATTAGTCAGGCTTCATTGCCTGGCCCTGTGTGCGCTCCTCGGAGCAGCAAGCCATGCCGCATGTGGACACCACGAGTCTCGTCTGCACGAATTGCGGCTGTAAGAAGAATCCTTGGTATTACCATTCTTGCTACCATTGTGGGCATCCTCTCTTATCTGGTCCAAGTACCTCTGTCTACCCACGGCCTGCAGGTGCGTGGAAACGCTCGAAGCGCTCGTCCCTACCCATCGACTTCTCGGTCCCCTCCCAGCAGCAGCAGTCGAAGTTCTGGGGCAAGGGGTGGAGGTCGTACGGCAAGGACAACGGAGGAGGCAAGAGCGGAGGCTGGAAGAGAGGAGGCGCAGGTGGCAAAGGTGGTAAAGGCGGCAAGAGGTCCCCAGGAGGAAAGAGGCCCGACTCGCCTCCTTTTAGGGCCCTTTTCTTCACCCCCTGGTGGGTTTCCGCCCCAGTTCAAGCAGTGGCGAAGCGTTTTGGCGTGTCTATAGGCCTACCAAGCAATGTGTTGAGAACTTGTTGTGGCTTCCACGAAATGTTCTTCGAACCTTTCTGCCTGGGACTGCCTTGTTTAAACACATCGGGTTCACGTTCTGAGAACATTGTTTTGGTTCTTAGAACATTTTAGGGTTCTAGGAATATGTCGTGAGGAGGGATATTCAAGAATAGTCACTAGTCAAACATATTGCGGGGACGATTTTCTCATTATTTCGTTTGAGCATTTGGGGGGTACGTGATGAGTATTTCTTATTTCGGCTCCTGTCCCAGTGCACCGCCCGCCCGACCGCCGCGGCGCCCGCGCGCGCAGGTGGCGCAGCGGACGTGCCGGGAGCGGGCCTTCGAGCGACGGAGCCCGCCGGCCCGGGCGGGCGGGAGGGCCTGGACCCAGTCCCTCCGGACCCCATGTCGGGGAAACGTAAGATTCGAGAGAGTTTATGGTGTTCCGACCTATTTTATCTAGGCCTCCTATATGGGGTCGGTGTAGATGGGGTCGGAGGATCGCGCCGTATCGGCGATGCGGCTTGATGTGGGAGTCCGACTTGCTCCACTTCGACGTCGCCGATGCACCGCCGACCCCATTTCGGGGGAAAGGAAGACTCTAGAGTTATCATGTTCCAACGTACTTCGGCCTTGATTACCACAATGAATTTCGAGCACCAAGAAAGTACCCTGTCTTGAGGGTTTTCCGTGTCGGGCCCTTGGAGGCGACATTCGTTTGACATTGTTTCGATATTCATTCTGGGTGCTCGAAATTATTTGTTTGATGACCCATCCGGACCCCATCTCGGGAAAACGTAAAACTCGAGAAAGCTTATCACACCAGAGAAGAAAACCCATTCAGTGGATGCTTTGAAATGGGAGCGAGAAAGAGAACGATAAGAAGATCGACCGGGAACCGGGGGACCCAGACCCCACCGAAATCGGCCCGGAACCAATAACAAGGAGCCCAGGAACCCGGAACCGGGAGCCCAGGATCCCAGCCAGCTACTAGAATCGGCGGGAACTGTTCGCCAAATCTATTCGTTTCCGCTAGGACCCCTTCAGTGCAAGCACTGATTTGGGAATGATGTTTCGACCTACTTTAGCCTGGACCACCACAAAGAATCTCGAGCAGCAGGAAGCCTGCTGACCACTGGAGGGTTTTCACGTGTCGGGCCCTGGGACGCGACACTCGTTCGGCACTTTGCCAGCTTGTTGGGCAGGCTTTGCTTCGATTCTTCTCGGGATGCTCGAAATTATTTCTGGGATGTGGTCCTTAAGTACGATGGGAAGAACGCAAGGGTACCCCAGAGCTCGGGGATTTTTCTTGACGAGCGCGCCCTGGATCTCTAGGGTCCAGTTCTCGTGGGGTGCTTGCGGCGGGAGCCCGCGTCAGATGCTAGACTGGGTCGCGCCAGTTCTATGATGTCCCCGTCGGGCCAGCCCGAGTCCCCCCAAGCCGAGCCTGAAGTCGGGCACGCCCCTCTACAGGAGGAATATGCAAGAATAGTCAAATAATAGCCCCTGTTTTGTATTGTTTGATGTTTGTATTGTTTGCTGTTGATTGAATGTTGTTTATTGATTGTATTGTTTGAATGTTGTGTATTGATGTTTGTATTGTTTGCATTGTTTGATTGCTTGTTTTGTTTGATTGTTATTGAGCCCGGGGACGACTGATTTGTATGGTTTGATTTTTGTTTGAGCACTTAAGGGGGATTTTTTAAATTTTTCGTCCAGGATCCGCCTATGGGGGGACACGCCCGACCCAACCCGAGCCTCACGTCTCCCCGACCGTCGAGCCGCCGAAGAGCGAGGCCTCGGGGAAGAAGAAGGCGTCCCTGGGCTGCTGGCTCGGGCGGCAGATGGCGGCCCTGCGGAGCGGCGCGGGGCCCGGGGAGGTGTCCCTCTTCTTCGACGCGGACAGCGAGGACCGCCACGAGGCAAGCGTCGGGAGCGGCCAGGAGGAGAGTGACGACCAAGGGGGCGCGCGACTTGAGTCCTCCTCCTCCTTCCTCCTCCCCCTCCTCCTCCAGCTCCTCCTCCCCCTCCACCTCCTCCATCTCCTCCACCTCCTCCTCCTCCTTCTCCTCCTCCTCTATTGGGTCACACCCAGCAAAATAGAGCAGTGGGGTGCCAACTCCCTCCTCCTCCTCTTCGCGGCCTCTGTCCCCTCCTCTTGCCCGCCTGCACCTGCCTGCACCTGCCCGCCGAGGGGCCGCACAGTGGGGCCACACACGCAGATTTAAGCGGGACCTCGCAAGCCCTGGGGGGGGGCTGCGAGGTGTGACATTGTCGCCACTTTCGAGGGCTGCTGGGGGAGCCCGCACAGTGGGGCCCCAGGTAGACCCAAACGGGACCTCGCCATCCCTTGTGGGGCTGCAAAGTGTGAAACTGCCGCCACTTTCGAGGTCGGGGGAGCCCGCGCAGTTGAAAACCGTGACGGCCCGACCGAGACATCGCCATCCTTGGGTGGGGGCTGCGAAGTATGAAATTGTCGCCATTTTCGAGGGCTGCTGGGGGAGCCCGCACTGTGGGGCCACACGCAGACCCAAACGGGACCTCGCCATCCCTGGGGGGTTGCGAAGTGTCAAATTGTCGCCATTTTCGAGGTCGGGGGAGCCCGCGCAGTTGAGAACCACGACGACCCAAACGAGACCTCGCCATCCTTGGGTGGGGGCTGCGAAGTATGAAATCGTCGCCATTTTCGATGGCTGTTGGGGGAGCCCGCACTGTGGGGCCACACGCAGACCCAAACGGGACCTCGCCATCCCTGGGGGGCTGCGAAGTGTCAAATTGTCGCCATTTTCGAGGTCGGGGGAGCCCGCGCAGTTGAGAACCACGACGACCCAAACGAGACCTCGCCATCCTTGGGTGGGGGCTGCGAAGTATGAAATTGTCGCCATTTTCGAGGGCTGTTGGGGGAGCCCGCACTGTGGGGCCACACGCAGACCCAAACGGGACCTCGCCATCCCTGGGGGGCTGCGAAGTGTCAAATTGTCACCATTTTCGAGGTCGGGGGAGCCCGCGCAGTTGAGAACCACGACGACCCAAACGAGACCTCGCCATCCTTGGGTGGGGGCTGCGAAGTATGAAATCGTCGCCATTTTCGAGGGCTGCTGGGGGAGCCCGCACTGTGGGGCCACACGCAGACCCAAACGGGACCTCGCCATCCCTGGGGGGGGCTGCGAAGTGTCAAATTGTCGCCACTTTCAAGGGCTGCTGGGGGAGCCAGCACAGTGGGGCCACACACAGACTCAAACGGGACTTCGCCATCCTGGAAGGCTGCGAAGTTTGAATTTGTCCCCATTTTCGAGGGCTGCTGGGGGAGCCCGCACTGTGGGGCCACGCGCAGGACCAAATGGTACCTCGCCTTCCCTGGGGGGCTGCGAGGTGTGTCGGGCTGCGAGGGGGGAAACTGCCGCCACTTTCGAGGGCTGCTGGGGGAGCCAGCACAGTGGGGCCACACGTAGATCCAATTGCAGTGGGACCTTCCCCATTCCTGGGGAGCCGCGAAGTGTGAAATTGTCACCACTTTCGAGAGCTGCTGGGGGAGCCCGAACAGTGGGGCCATACGCAGACTCACGCGGGACCTCGTCATCTCTAGATGGAATTGTAGATTTGTCATGATTGATGTCTTTCTGGGGGTGGGACAGCACAGTGGGGCCCCGCGCAGGTCCAAACGGGACCTCGCCATCCCTAGGAGCGACCTGCGAAGTGTGAAATTGTCGCCACTTTTGAGGGTTGTTGGGGGGGGCAGCGCGTTGGGGTGCCACGGAGATGCAAACAGGACCTCGCCATCCCTTTGGGGGGGGCTGCGAAGTGTGAGGTGGTCGCCACTTTCGAGGGCTGCTGGGCGCGGCAGCACAGTGGGGCCCCACGCAGACCCAAACGGGACCTCGCCATCCGTGGGGGGTTGTGAAGTGTAAAACCGTCGCCACGTTCGAGGGCTGGCGGCGCGCCTGCGCGCGTTTGGTGCTCGCACTAAGAGGTGCAGGGAGGAAGCGGAGAGGCTGGCGGGCGATTTGGCCCTTTGGCCGCGCCTTGCACTAGGAACGGGAGTTGTCATTTGCCCGAGGTGCTGCAGACACGCGGAGCGTTGGCCGCGCAGGTGTTGATCATTTCGGCATGGAATAAACGCGACACCTCATTGTCTGGTTGCGTCTCCGCCCTTGTAACCTTATCTGGCCCATGCTCCATCATATCGCTGCTTCTGACGGGGTGAGTGTTCTTCCGACCCGATGTCTGTTTGCGTTGCCATTCCCGGTGCAATGTTTCCTGACCTTTTGTACCTCTGCTTTGCGAGCCGGCCACGCACATTTCTTACGATATTGATATCCGCCGCGCACCGGATGATGCGGCGTCGTTGTCACGCGATCGTCCACATACCTGATATCATCCCTTGGTGCCGATGGGTTGGGCACGTCGCGGGGTAATTATTGTGTGCCGGGGGCGGCGGGCTGCAGCAACGGCAGCTGGGTTTTTGGGGGGACCCTTCCGCCACCGCGACAAGGTGCAGCTCCGGGATGCGGTGCGCATGGGCCCCGGGGGGGGGGGTCGGGGGGACCGCTGTTGAGCTGCCACTGTGTCAACACTCCCTGCTCTGACTACAGTCGAAAACCGAATAAGGACGCGCGACTGCTCAGGGTACCATTGCGTCCTTGCTCGTCCTTGCTCTTGCGTCCTTGGGGTTTTCGTCGTCCGCCGCCCCAGAATTCCCAACTTCGGCTTCCAAGGGTCTCGCGTCCGTACCACGCGTCCTTATTAGGGTTTTTGACTGTATCTCTGTTCTCCTGTTCTGGGGCCCCGGGGCCTGTCCGAAGCCCCAGCGGACCAACTGAAGAAAACGCAGAATGAACACACTGTCGCGGGGAAAACATACGTACGCACCACGTATCCACACGATCGAATCCAGACCGCGAGAGCGTGGAAATTGATACGTTCGTTTCTCGTAATGAGAATACCCCAGGATGGAGAAATTTGGCATTGACAGAGGCCCCGAGATCCAGCACCCTTTTTCCCAATCGTCGACGCCACGATGTGTTCGCAATTCCATTTTCCTGGGGTCTCGACCCCATCTACGAGACTAGTTTTTCACCCCGAACCGCTTGGTCGGCAAACCCGACAGGAACAACAATTGTCCCGCCGTGTCGTTTGTCGAAAAGCGTTTTGCTAGACGGTTCCAATCGTAGTATGAGGGGATCACGGGGAGGACGGGGAACCCGAGAATGCCCAGCCGTCGGTTTCATGTTTGGTGAGGACGGCCGCGATACCGAATGACAAATGCATTGAGGTGCGCACGACCGTCGTCAAACACGCGGAAACGAATACCCACTGCGACGGGCATGCCATCGCGCAAACAAACGCAGAAAACAAACCACACCAACGTAACGTTTTTTTTTTTTTTGTATTGCATTCGCCTTTGTAGCTCGTCAAGAGCTCCAAATGCAAAGCTGGAAAACAACGCCCTGGGCGTTTTTTAGGGGGTATAAAAGAAGAGTAAGGTTGTCATCCTTGCCGTGGCAGGCTTTCGTCAGCCGATCTTATACTTCCCGACCGGCTTGTTCTTCACATGTGTTGCCCGTACGGTGTTTTGTTTTTGGGTAATTCGAGACGCTTCGCGCAATCCCGCCAGCCATGCCAAGGCGACCAATACAGACCCATGTGCGTTTTGGGGCGAGGTGCGCCACGAGCGCCAGGCGTCCCAAGTGCGCCAGGCCCCCCCCTGGGGCCCAAGCGTGCCAGGCACGCCTCGCGCGCCCGATGCGCCACGTGCGCCACGCGCGCCGCATTGTCCAGCCGCGCCGAATGCGCCACGTCCGGAGCACGCGCAGAGTGTGCCACGTGCGCCCGCGCACGGGACAGCACACGTCGGGAAACAGGTCGGCTCCCACGTTTCTTCGTCGACATCCAATACACAATCGGGTCGGGGAGGCCATTATGGTGTCTTGTGTGCCTGCACACAGCATGCAATATGCCAGCACCCTCGCAGTCCTCACTAAACACGAATGGACAGTGACCGCGGGGTGGCCGCGCAGGATCCAGATGTAATCGGGAAGTGCATGTTGTATTGTTGTTTGGACAGGGCTGGGCGCCTGCGCAAAGCAGGCAATCTGTAAATATGAGGGCACCCCCGCCGTCGTGGTGCCAGGAAACGATACAAAGTGTTCGCGGGGCCCACGGGCATGACCCAAGCTTGTGCCCCAAAGTGTGTTTCGTATGGCTTTTTGACAAGGATGGGGTGGGCATTGGTCCTGGCTGGCTGCCGGTCGTTTGGGGGAGGGTGTGTCTGTTTGCAGGGAACGATGACAAACCCTTCCCCGCAGGGCAAGACCAGGGTTGGAAGAGGAGGCGCCCTGAACCACTCTCGCCCTGAAGGGCTGGTGGGATTCGTCACTGCTCGGGGGGGTCGGCTTCTCCTTCATGTATGCATCGCTCGGACGTGTGCACTTTCTCTCTGCGAGGATCATCGAGAAGTATTCTGGACCATTTTTTTTAATGTTATATAAAAAAAATAAAATTATGTTTTTTTTTTTTCTAAAAAAAAAAAAAAAAAAAAAAAAAAAAAAAAAAAAAAAAAAAAAACGCACGAAATCGAAAGGCGCACGGGGAATGGACGTCCGAGCGATGGCAAGTCATGCCAAGAGGACTGGATGATCGAGGGCTTCACTGACTGCTGCAGCCTCTTCTGGGGCGGCAGGTGCGCGACGCAGAACAAGCGGGGTCGTCCTCATCACCTCACCACGCTGGCGCGCAGGCTTCCCGCGTAGAATCGCGCGTGAGCGCCACAAGCCACCCGCTTCAAGTGTGGCGTGCCAGACGCTGGCAGCCCGCGGCTATGCCACAGTGCGTACAGTCAACCCGCATGGTAAGATTGGGCAAGTTTCCCCAGGGTGCCCTTGCATCCTTGCCTCCTCGGTCCATCCTTGGCCACATTCGCTGGCCGCGCCGCGCTCGAGAAGCTCCGAAATGGCCTTCCAAGGCCCTTGCATCCTTCTCGTGCTTCCTTCTCATAGGGGCCGACTGTAAGGTCGCGCGTGAGCGACCCCGCTTCCAGTGCGGCGTGCCACACGCTGGCGGCCAGCGGCGTAAGGTACGCGCCGTCGTGGGTTGCAAGGGGGGCCCCCTCGCCATCGCTCCCCAACGGCGCCGGCGCCGGCGCAAGCGCTCGCCTTTGTCGATTGCAGGGGGGGGCCGCGTCCCAGTTCGACCCCCCCCCCGCTGGCGGCCCGCTTCTTGCCGTCGCTCAGGTAAGCGACGCAAGAAAAGGGTTCGTCTTCACCGACATTGGCACGTAAGCGGCCCGCGTAGGGTCGCGCGTGAGCGCCCTCGTCTCCACTGCAGCGTGCCGCGCCGGCGGTCCGCGTAAGCCGCGGCGGAAGGTCGTTGATGTCTCAATTCTCAGGACGTGTGTTAGCCCAATATGTGTTTGCCTCCTTCAGCCCAACCAGTAGATCACTGCATCGCCTGCGTCGTATCGAAGGGCCTCGATGGACAAACACACGTTGGGGCTAACACACGTTTCGAGGATCATCGAAAGTCCGTTCGGCAATCGGGAGGCCCCAATGTGCCCGCACCGAAGGTCACTCCTGCGAGGGGTCACTTTTGCGCGTAATCGAGCTATGTCATCTCAGGGCTCGACCTAACCGCTGTTTTGCTGGACTTCGGATGTGTCTTGTTGTTCGTCTTGGCAGGGAGGCGCAGGAAAGCAGGTAGAGCAAAACGAGAAACATAATATCGGAAACAAAACGAGACACAACGTTTAGGTCCAGCCTCTGGTCATGTGACAGTTGTTGATTCATTGCTGTGCCGATCGGCGCGGGCCCCCCACCCCCCCACCCCCCATGGAGTAGATCTTGGATGTTGTTTGGCGCCTGTTTCGAGCCGGTGGAGTCTCCGCCAGAGGCCGCACTCTTGCAAACAGTCGCACTAAGCAGAGGTCTGGAGCCAGACCCCCCCCCTCCCACTCCCCCTTCCCCCATGTGGAAACGCCGAATAAAAGAACGTTCACGTGTCATCTCGCGCAAGACCCGTTTTTGATCGTCGCTCAGGTGGGCTTATGTCGGGCATGTCCCTCTACAGGAGGAACGACCCCAAATAGTCCATGACTAGGTTCGAAACGTGTATGACGTTTTCCGTTATCTGTCGTCCCAAATCCGCCTGTATCAGGAGGGGAAAAACACACAGACACAATTAATCGTCGATTCCCAGAAAATATGGGAAAATATGGGAAGTGGGGGGGGAAGACAGAAACCAAGAAAATGTAGGAAAATATGGGGAATATTTGTATGTGTGTATATTTATTTGTATGTCCCGACCCAACCCGACCCAAAGGTGGGCCGGCGAGGCCGCCGCCCCCACGCAGGGGGGCGGGCCCGGGCTCGTGGACGCCCGCGGCCTGCCCCCGGAGGAGCGCAGCCTGCGGGAGTGGATCAAGCCGAAGCAGAGGCCGCGCGGCCCGGACCCCCGGGGCCGTCGTGGGAGGAGGGGGAGGAGGAGGGGGAGGAGGAGGAGGCGGAGGGGGAGGGGGAGGAGGAGAAGGGGGAGGGGGAGGAGGGGAGGAGGAGGAGGAGGAGGAGGAGGAGGAGGAGGAGGAGGAGGAGGAGGAGGAGGAGGAGGAGGAGGAGGAGGAGGAGGAGGAGGAGGAGGAGGAGGAGGAGGGGAGGAGGAGGAGGAGGAGGAGGGGAGGAGGAGGAGGAGGAGGAGGAGGAGGAGGAGGAGGACGAGGGGGAGGAGGAGTTTTTGTTTCCCCTGCTAGCCCTGAGGCGTGACCGAGGTTACACAACGTTAGTCTGTGCTGCTGGCAGCCTTCGCTGCTACCTCTCTGGCCTGGACGCGCGCGAGCAACGCACGCATTCCAGGAGTCGACACCAAGCCCTCGAGGCCAGCTTCCGAAGTCGCAGCGTCGGGCGGAGGAGGGGTGGTGGCAGCACAGCACAGATAGCTGACTCTTCGCCGTGAGGAGCCCGAAACACGATCATCCTCGTTCCTGTAATGAGGATACAAACCAGATACAATTCTCGGCAGTGTAGTCTTGGCACCCGCGAGCTTGCGTCCAAGACATTCTTGACCGAGCTTGAAGCACCGCTGTGCAGAATGGGCTCCGCACGTCGTGCAGAAATTAGCCTGACGAGGGACCCAACCATATGCAGGTGCGAGTACCGCAATAGTGATTCATTTTTTCGGTGGCGATCCCTATGAGGCAACGAACCGTGCTAGGGGCGTGCCGACATGAGTGGCGTGGTACACAAAGCGAACGAAAACGATTGATCTGAGTACGTAGGGAGACTGAGCGCGGGTGAATCTGCGCGCGTGCGTCTGACTGTGAATGATCTGCGTGCGAGCGAGTCTACGTGCATGAATGCGAATATGACAAAGCGTGGTGCAAATGTGTATGAATGCCAATAGTTTGACAACGACTGCCTCTGAATACTCGTGACGCTGGGCGTGGCCGCCGCAAGGAGCTTCCCCGGGACTCCCCGACGGCATCGCCCGCGCGCCGCGACGCCAATGTCGGCGCGCCCCCCCGCGAGGATCGCGCCCGCTTCCTCCCCTTCCTTTACTCCCTCTTTGCCCGCGCACTCAAAAGTCCAAGGCTGCGGGAGCAGCGCAGCGCGGAGCCCCCGCGACGCGCGCAGGTCACCCCGGAGGGGTCCCAGCGACGCGCGCGGGTCGTCCACTGCGCGGAGCGAAGAGAGCTAGCTGGCTGGCTGATAGCGGGCAAGGCTCTTGCCGCTGGGCAGAGCGACGACGGGCGAGCGAGGCGCTGGGCGGAACGCAGCACGGAGCCCCCGCGACGCGCGCAGGTCGCCCCGGAGGAGTCCCAGCGACGCGCGCGGGTCGCCCGCTGCGCGGAGCAAAGAGAGCTAGCTGGCTGGCTGGGACCTGCGGTGGGGCTCCATATGGGGCCACGTAACGCTGTACTGGGCAAAGGAGACGCATGTGGACTGCGCCACGGGGACCTTCGGTGGAGCTCCCTATGGGGCCACGAAACGTGTGAGGGATGTGCCGGAATGGGTGTGCGGGACGCATGCGGGCACACCCACTGAGACCTTCGGTGGAGCTCCCTATGGGGCCACGAAACGTGTGAGGGGTGGGACGACATGTGTGTGCGGGACGCATGCGGGCACACCCACTGGGACCTTCGGTGGAGCCCCTATGGGGCCACGAAACGTGTGCCGAAATGGGTGTGCGGGACGCATGCGGGCACACCCACTGAGACCTTCGGTGGAGCTCGCTATGGGGCCACGAAACGTGTGAGGGGTGTGCCGAAATGGGTGTGCGGGACGCATGCGGGCACACCCACTGGGACCTTCGGTGGAGCTCCCTATGGGGCCACGAAACGTGTGAGGGGTGTGCCGAAATGGGTGTGCGGGACGCATGCGGGCACACCCACTGGGACCTTCGGTGGAGCTCCCTCTGGGGCCACGAAACGTGTGAGGGGTGTGCCGAGATGGGTGTGCGGGACGCATGCGGGCACACCCACTGGGACCTTCGGTGGAGCGCCCTATGGGGCCTCGAAACGTGTGAAGGGTGTGCCGAAATGTGTGTGGGGGACGCATGCGGGCACACTCACTGGGACCTTCTGTGGAGCTCCCTATGGGGCCACGAAACGTGTGAGGGGTGTGCCGAAATGGGTGTGCGGGACGCATGCGGGCACACCCACTGGGACCTTCGGTGGAGCTCCCTATGGGGCCACGAAACGTGTGAGGGGTGTGCCGAAATGGGTGTGCGGGACGCATGCGGGCACACCCACTGGGACCTTCGGTGGAGCTCCCTATGGGGCCACGAAACGTGTGAGGGGTGTGCCGAAATGGGTGTGCGGGACGCATGCGGGCACACCCACTGGGACCTTCGGTGGAGCTCCCTATGGGGCCACGAAACGTGTGAGGGGTGTGCCGAAATGGGTGTGCGGGACGCATGCGGGCACACCCACTGGGACCTTCGGTGGAGCTCCCTATGGGGCCACGAAACGTGTGAGGGGTGTGCCGAAATGGGTGTGCGGGACGCATGCGGGCACACCCACTGGGACCTTCGGTGGAGCTCCCTATGGGGTCACGAAACGTGTGAGGGGTGTGCCGACATGGGTGGTGATAATGATGATGACGACAGATGATGATGACGATGACGATGATGGGGATGATGACGATGATGATGAAGATGGGAGGAGGGAGGGGGCAGCGGGAAGGAAGGAACGCGGGGCGCTGTCTCTTCAAAACGAGGACCCAACACCACAGGATGGTTGGGAAAAACATACTCA